>CM060080.1:114705-537205 GCA_030533445.1 Cyprinodon diabolis | reverse complement strand
CAGGTCACCAGTCCATGTCGGGGAAACACAGAGACAACCAAATACTCACACCTAAGGAGGATTTAGAGAAGCCAATTAACCCAACAGTCATGATTTAGGACTGTGGGAGGAAGCCGGAGTACCCGGAGAGAACCCATGCATGCTCAGGGAGAACATGCTAACTCCATGCAGAAAGACTCCAGGCTGGGAATCAAACCCAGAACCTTCTGGCTGCAGCAGCAGAGCTACCCACTGCTTCACTGGGCAGCCATGATTTTACTCCCTAAACTAAATGATGACGTCAGCAGATCAATGACCTTAAAGTTCAGCCAGTTTAGGAAATCTGACCAGAATTTAAACATTAATTCCTAAAAAAGAATCAATGTTTCAAACTCTCAACGTTTTTCACACAAAATAAACAATATTCTGTATCGAACCTAAACTTTTATGTCAGAAATCATTTGGTTGGAAATATTTAAATGATTATTATTATTTGCATCTTTAGCTTTGGAGGCAGAAGGTCAATTATTAATTAGTTCTTATTTTAATACTCCTTTAAAATTGAATATCTTCTAATTTAGGAAAAGTCTTTTTAAGAGGAAATTCCTCAACATCTTATTGCTAGATCTATTATCCTAGATGTGAAAACCTTTAATGACGTCATTATTGGGGGAAAGTCTGATCATTTTAACTCTGAATCTAAATTATTTCAGCTGTTTGTTTATAAAGTTTCCTTCTGGATCCATGAAGGGAAAAAACAGAGCAGATGATTTTCCATCACTGACCTTCTGCCGACCAATCAGGATCCGTTATTCCAAACAGGAATGTTGTTTGGAGAGAAGCCGTGTTTGTAGATCTATATCCAATAGAAGTTGCTGATGAAACGCAGAGAATGAATCTGAATTAAAAATCTACCTTAAACGAGCTTCGATGGTTCTAAACGCTGCTTCCGGTCTCCTCACGCTGCTGCTCTCTGATTGGCTGGCGGCGCGACACCAGGCTGCTGCGTTTAGGAGGACCTCGGAATTTTTGGTATCAGAAAGACAAACCGAAGTTCTTCGGAATATTGTTGATGTAATTGATAGGATAATTATCATTAATGATGTGTTAAAAGTCCGTCCATTTCTTTAGTACCACATTACCCATGATGCATCTGTTCATTTTGTAGTTCTAATTTCCATGCTTCTGGGTGGCACAAAATAGCATCCACCATTAATCCTACTTTAATCCATTGTGTATGAAACCTGTGTGCGTTCTTTACGATTTAAGTATACATTTTAAGTCGGATATTGTGTTTTTTCTGTCAGTTATTAACCCAGGAGGTTAAAATGTCCTTTAGTTTCTCTGGTTACTGACAATGCAAGAATATACTTATAATAACTTAAGTTCCTTGTTACACTTTGCTAGATATATTTCCATTTTATTAGTAAATGAGGGCATCGCCGTTTATTTCATATTTTCCGACGGTTTTGTCAGTTAAATGTTTATTACGTTTGACCAATAATGCATGTGTGATGTTATGGCGACCTCCAGTGGATTTATTTGGTATTACAAGCCAATTTCATCCATCTATATGCACCTGTTTTGCCTGCTTAGCTATAAATATGCATATTTATTGTTTATTCTGTTTCAGATAACCCCACATCCATATACATATCCCTAAGAACACCAAATATAAATCTCATCATCTGTACCATCATCTCCAACGTACCTGCTTCTATTCCATTAATAAACCTTCTGAGCTGCACCGATGGAGTTGACATATTCCTTCTGACCGAGGAAGATTCAACTGATGAGATATCTGGAATTAGTGCATCTAAACGTACACAGTCTCCTACATGATGTTTTAGTCTGTTAATCCCTAACCATGAAATAAAAGACATTAAAAATAGCTTCAAATGTTTTGGAGGCAGGTTCATTTCAATCTATGATTTTTATTCATCACCCAACGTGCAGGACCCTCCTCCTCCTGTGGGGGGCGCTCAGAGCCAGAGCTCAGAAGTTTAGTAGTGATGGTCCCAGGAAGCCTTCCAACCCAAAGCTTTGCCTAAAGATTCATTCATTCATTCATTCATTCATTCATTCCACCTGCTTGTCGCAGATATTTTTGATTTATGCCAAATATTGAAGCGTGGTCTGCGCTATGTTATTCCACGCCTCAACACCAGAGGGCCTATCAGGAACTAGCTGTGGGTCTAGATACGGCCGAGGCGGGGAGAAAGTGGGGGCAAGTTGGTGCGACAACGGAAAGACATGAGGGCCAAAAAGGGCGGGGATCCAGGTGGAAAAAGGGTCCCAGCGTTCTGGCGCACCTCGCTCTGCTAGCTGCCACAATGGCGGTCAGACAAACAAAACAAGCCGCTAAGGAACCAAACAGGAAATACGCATAGAGTAGAGCGGATGTAGATCTGACCAATCAGAGGCCTCCTGTCTGCGATCACCTACAATTTCGGAGAGGTGCACCAAAGTGTCTGCAGAAGGGGGCGGGGCATATCTGCATTAACTGCAACACACACAGACGTCCTGGTTTCTGAGTATAAACCAGCCTTGAGACGGATGTGGCGACAGGCAGTGGTGTCAAAAGTACAGACATTTGTTACTTAAGTAGAAGAATAAATAAAGCAGTTGAAGTATAAACTCAACCTCTTCACTCAAGTAAAAGTGAAAAAGTATGCCCTCCAAAAACTACTTAAAGTATAAAAGTATAAAGTGACCTTTAAAAAAAACAGCCAGATGCCGCTATATGAATTGAAAGCTACTTTTTTTTACTATTTCTCTAAATCCTCTGAGATAGGGCCGAGGATGAGGGAGGTCTTGTTGGTCTCCGTCTCCCGATACGCTCTCGCCTGTGTCCGACCTTTCAGACATTTCAGCATCTTTTTCTGAATCCCACATTGTAGCATGGCATAGACAATTCACGTTAGCAGTTTGAAGAACACCTGCTTGCTTCTGATGGTTTCCTTTAGCTAACCAATGAGTGTTTGCGTTCTATGACTCATCCAATCACACTAGCTTTCACTAGATGTGGGCGGAGCCAATGATCTGCATTGGATGGAGCACATGACGGGAAATAAAGATTTAGAAACATTAAACCGAAACCAAGAGTAACGAGTAACGTTTGTGTTAAAAATGTAAGGAATAGAAAGTACGGATACCTAAAAAGTGTACTTAAGTACAGTAACAAAGTATTTGTACTTCATTACTTGACACCTCTGCTTCTGTCCCTGGTGGCTCCTGATTTGTCTAAAGAAGACCAAAGCAGCAGTAAAGAAATAGTGATTACTAATCTTATTCTTTCCAAAGTCCTTAATAAAGTGTGAGTGGATGAAAATGAATGAATGAGTGAGCTTTGGAGAAGCTCCTTCAGGTTCTCTCTAACCTTTCCTATTTTGAAGGAACCCCTGGAGGTCGTAGAAGCTACTGACAATGACCAGAAGAACCTGGGCGGAGAGCAGAAACTGAGACTAGGACACTGGTTCCCATTGTTCTCTTTATTTATTCTTCCAGAGATAAAATGATGGATGGGCTTGGGTTTGGCGGCCCGTTAGAGGAGGCTCTGCTGTCGGCTCAGGTTCTGAGCGCAGGCAGTCATCCGCTGGCTGACATCCAGGGAAAAGGAATTTCTACGTCCACCTGCTCCTTCCTCACTCGGATGTACGGCGCAGCGCTCCGAGTCACCTTCTCCATCACATCCACGCTCCTCTGTACCGCCTCAGTCAGATTAGACTGTAATACTGTGATGAGCCCCTGGGCGGCGCTATTCACTGGCTCCATGCTCAGAGCGCTGTGAGCCTCTTGGACCTTCAGGCGAACGGCGTGTTTAATGTCTGTACTTGTCCGCTGAAGCCACCACATAGCATGATAACGAGCAGCTACAGCTTCCCTCTTCAGGTTCCACATGATCTCACTTCCATTCATCACAACCTCAGTCCCAGGAATAGTGAACGTGTGGTCAGCAATCATCTCCATGATGCTGGACTTCCCCTGCTGGAACATCTCTGAGATGGAGAACTTCCTGTCTGATCCAGGGACAGAGAAGTTCCTGTTGTTTAGGAAGTCACCTGTAACTTCTCCGATCCAATGGTTTCTGAGATCCATCGAATCTGGGAAGCGCAGGGTGTCAGAAGCTGCATGGTACCAGTGCAGGCCCAGATCAGCCAGGGTTTGGAGCGCGTCCTGCAGCGCGGTGAGGGAAGCAGACGCCACATGGTGGACGCTGTCTACCGCGCTTAGCAAAGCAGCCCTCAGCTTCACAGACGCTCGGTTCAGATCGAAGCCAAAGTGAGAGACGTGGTACTTGTTGATGAACTTCAGAACACTGTTGGTCATCAGAGGGATCCGGTCCTTGAAGCCTGTGATCAGATCATTGATTGAGTCCCAATTCCAAGACGTCTGCAGGACCAGCTTGTCTGAGTTCCTCAGTGAAGCTTTGGCAGTCAGAAGGTTGATGTCCTTCGCAGGAGAGTCCTGCGGATGAGAAGAGAAGGAGCTAAAGCGATGTGAGAGTTTGGTAAGAAAGGAAGCAGCAACATGGGAGAAAATCACCAGAAAGCGGCTGAACAGCCTGCCGTGCAGCAGCGACAAAGACCGTCGCTGAAGGTGCAGGCCCAGGAAACCAGCGGATGGAGATGAAGCGGATGCCGTGATGCTGTCTCTGTGGGACGCAAAGCGGATGCTGACGTCTGTGAAGGTCGGGCTGGTGATGTCGACATCCAGGGTGTGACGATAGTCCCTAGAACACCAACTGTTAGAACAGAAACACTGGACCCATTCTGCTGACATGAAGTCCCAGCAGAGGTCAGGAACCATTAGAGAAATTCACCAATGAGGTTAAGGACACAGAGGAACTGTGATCTTCTAGTTTCTGACACGACCCTCAGGAAGTCAGAAACATCTTCAAAGGAACCAGTTTAAGAACATTCTAGGAACTGATGATGCAAAGTTCTGATTGAAACCCGGACTGATGTTTCTGTTATGGCCAGGATTCAGCCAGAGGGATGGATTTGCTCTCACCTCTCCCAGGATTTGGTCTAAATGTTGAACTCTGGCTGTCTTTCCTTCAGCAGTGGAGTCTTGCATCATGAGGCTGCAGATCATGTTAAATCAGCCCCTTGATTTGACCCTTGAACTATTAGGGTCCCACGAATGGGTCAGAACCTGGTTCTGCTCTCTTCCCACTGATAGACTTCAGTCGGTGACTTTAATCTAACATTTTACATCCTTAATTTGTTCAGTTTTCGTTCCGTTTCACTTCTGGGTTTAACTTCTGGGTCATCTGGATGGGCTGTCCCAAACATCTGCTGAGAACTTCATATCAGCTGCAGCTTCAGAAACGTAGGAACCTACAACACGTCTGATCTTATTTTAGCTCTTCCTTCTCCCTTCTCTGCTTTTTTTGGTTTGTAAGGAAGAAAGTTTTTGTCCAGTTGAAGACTTACCGGCTCACAGAATCACCTCGGGAGATTTGACGTTTTATCCTGAGAGGAAGAACAAGAGAGAAGAACCTTTACATGTTGGGTAACACCTTTTAAAAACGGTTGTAAAGTGATTGTAGCAGCAAGTGTTTCCTGTTCTGGAATTTGGATTAAAAAGAGGCAGATGGATGCCTATCAAGCCGAAGCAACTAAAGAATGGCCGGAGGACTCCGCCATAGAGAGCACTGCTAATTGCTAATTGTTAAAGCATCGACAGCTTTGTCCAGGTCACAGTTTTTATAGAATCTACAGTCTCCTAGAAGGTCTGAATTGTTTAGCTGTTTTGTCAATTGTAAAAGAAAACAAAACAACAACTAATAATTAATAAACAGTTGTGGAATTCTTAGTTTACAGTAGGGTTGGAAATTGATAAGACTTTCACGATTCCGATTCCATTATCGACTCTGTGAAATGATTCGATTCCTTATCGACTCTGTGAAATGATTCGATTCCTTATCGACTCTGTGAAATGATTCGATTCCTTATCGACTCTGTGAAATGATTCGATTCCTTATCGACTCTGTGAAATGATTCGATTCCTTATCGACTCTGTGAAATGATTCGATTCCTTATCAATTCTTTTATTGATTCATTGAAATGATTCGATTCCTTATCGATTCTCTTATCGATTCTTTTAAACAATGAACCTGGTAAGCTCTCGGTGACATTGGTCTACCTTCGCCTGGGACGTTCTATCTCTGCCTGCCTCGGTGGAGACAGAAGGCAGTGAACTGGAGCTGCAGCCTCTGATCCAGCCAGGCTGCCCGTCTCCTCACAGTCATCTACATCTAATGGAGAAGGCATCCGTTTAATGAAAAAGCATTACTGTACGATTTCAGGAAAAAAACTAATCTCCCCCTGATTTAAATAAACGAGCGTCACCTTTCTCTCGCTCCCTGAACTGCGGAGCTTCTTGGTAGCATGTTTAAAGTGGAATAACGGTTCCAACCACAACAACAAATCAAATCAAATGTAAAGATAGAAACCTTAGTCAGTTAAATAACCTGCTGCTGTCATTCTGCACGTCTCTGATGTTGCTGCTATTTTCAAATTACTGTAAAAATGTCCATAGCTGCATGTTGGTTATTTATTCTCCAGTTTTATATTGTTAAAACACTTTACAGGATTTTATTGTTTATATTTTAACTCTTCCCTATTATGTTATTCTTATATATTTTTCTAAGGCCCTCATTTGTGTGACCATTTTCAATAATCTTTCTGCTGCTGATAATCTGCCCATTGTGGGACAATAAAGACATTTTCTATTCTATTCTATAAAAGGGGTAGAAAGATAAATCTAAACAATGTATGTATAAAAAATATATCTGTAAAATCTCTAATATTCAACAACACAAAATACTTAGTTAAGCATATTGTGCAAAACAGCAATAAAAAGATAAAAATCCTATCAGATTTATAGTCCCCCACCCTGCAGATCTATTAGAATCTGTCCTTAAATTCCAGCCAAACCCATTTAATCAGTAACAGATAAAAACCTTTAGATAAATCAAACATTACCGCCACATATCTGACTCTATAACCATTAAAACAACTATTTTCATTCATTTCTATGACGTAATCGGCCTTCGAAGGACGCAGCCCATGAATTCGAACAGAGCCCTAGACTTACGCCTGGTCACGTTGTACTTGCTTACCGAATGGCGTGTGCGTAACATACGTAGAAAACGTGACGTAAGTCGTGCCGCCCAGCGCTAGCCTCTGGTGCTGCCTGGAACCGTTAAGAGAACCGGTTAGCGAGCTGCTAAACAGTGCCATGGAATTGGAACACACAGAACCGGTTCTGAACAGGAACAGGGGTTCACAGTATATTTAAGATGCAAGTATTCTAGTAGGGCCCATAATTCTTTACTTTATTTGTCTAAAAATAACCAAAATATAGAAAATAATATATATTGTGTGAAAAACGTTCCATATAACTAAAGACCACTTGTTGTTACTTAGTAACATTTACTGGGCTATAAAAAAATTAACATTTTACAACTTTGTTTCAGTTAAAACCTCAGAAAACCTCCAACCTACAGCTGCACCTGTCCTCATCTAACCCTGACCAGGTCTGCATGTCCAAATTCTTTCACAATCTCACTCCAAGGTTTGGTGAAAAGTTGGCAGCCCTGTAGATAGTTTGAAAAACTGGAGACGTAAAGATATAAGCCGCACCGCGCTATAAGCTGCTGATATCTACAGAACTGTCTCCCACCACACCTGTAGGGGGAGCTCTACATATATCCCCTGGAGTAGGGATAAAGGAGAATGCTAGCTCCCGTTAGCTTGTCAGCTCGCAGCAGTAAGAGTTTCTACTGAAAGATGGAGCTTCATCAGCTCTTTATTTCAGTTCTGCAGGAGTTAAGTCCAGTCTATTCATTGGTTCGGAAGCTTTAATGCAGAAAATAAATGTCAAAATGTGTGAATTTGGGATATTTGTTCTCCGTCTTTCCTGCTGCTAGCATGTTTTAGTGCTAAATGCAAATTAGCCCCTTATTTTTTCACTGCCTCTGGCGGTAAGGAAAGATCTACAGAAAAGCCGGAAAAAAGTAGCGGCTTATATTTTGGAAAATATGGTAGCTTAATCAACATTATTGTTGTTATAACAATGATTATTATTATTTTGTGAGATCAGTCTTTTAAATGTTGCTGTGTTCGTCTGTTAACTGATAGAAAAGCAGAAAGTCTACTTCATAATAGAGCAGTCAATGCTCACCTGAGAGGATGATCTAACACATGGTGCCAGTTCACCGCCGCGTCCCTGTGGGCCAACCTGCCGTCCCCATTCAGCTGAAACATCTTATCAATATATCTGATGGTTGCAGAGGCTGAAGAAGCAACCAGAAACAAGAAGATAAGGTTTTCATGGTTCAGCAGAGAAATGCACAGCGATCAGAAGGAGGTGCTTCTTTCCTACCAGTCAGATCGTATTCCATGAAGACCAGGGTGGAAGTACACAGAGAGCTGATTAAACCCTCCAGGTTAAGGTCCTTCTTGCTCACAGAGGCCACTGTGGAAACTTTGTAGATGGGGGAGGAAATGTTGAATAGAGCACTGAGAGAACCGAAAGACGGGATGAAGATGCTTGAAGGTAGATTCAGGACAAGTTCAGGGATCTCCACTTTTTGCTCTGGGATAGAGAGAGCAGGAATTTTAAAGTTGGAAATGTGATTGGTGATGTCATCCAGGTGGATAGTGAGTTCTCCGATGGTGAAAGATTTTGGTACAGTGAAGGAGGACACTGTGATCTCATGCTGTGGAATCCTGAGGGACAGGAAGGACATCTTGTCCTTGAGATACTCTGTTCTAATGTCGTAACTTGGCACTGATATGACAGGCAAGCCGGGGAAAAGGATATCAAAAGCCTGCTTTGGAATCACTTTAGGGATGGTCAAGCTCTTTGGGTCCACTGTGAAGGACTCGATGTTCCAGCTGGTCAATGGGACATGGAAGGCAGGGACTGTGATGATGGGGGGGATGGTGACATTATCCGGGACTTCCACCATCTCAAATTTCATATCTGTGTTCGTGCTGGAGAGAGGGGCCTCTTTGGCCCAGAGAGGTACAGCGAAGCTCAACACTGGCAAGCTGAAGGTTACGCTGTCTTCATTCATGGTAGAAGGTATCTGGTAATCAAAGCCATCCATGCTCTTTGTGTAGGTAACAGCAGAGGAGAAGTTAAACAGCTGCACGTCATTTATGTTTGTGACCTCATCAAATTTGAGCACATCCCACAGGCTCCTCTGATAAACAGGAAGTTTGATCAACTTCAAGAAGGCCAGGGGTCCTCCGACCCACACAGAAAACTCCAAACCTGCTTCAGACACTTCATTGAAAATGTTCCAGTCAGAACCATGAAGGACTGATCCCAGCTGCTCCTTCAGACTCCAGCTGAACGACTGCTTCTCAGAGCTGAAGGCTAAGGTGACGTCCTGGCTAAGGACAGCATCACCCAAACTGCTCGACTGATGAACATCACACCCTAGATTAGCACTGAAGGATTTGAGAGGAGCCAAATCCAGCTCCCCGCCAGCAGCATGTGTTCCTACCATGGTAAAAGGTTCAGTCTGAAAATTATTGTAGCTCTTATATCGGACTGTTGCATAGACACGGTGTAGGGAAACATCCGAAGCTACCATGTTCTCCAGATTAAATAAGAACAGTTTGGTCCTTAAGCTCCGTTTCTGCTTAACTTGTTTGTCCACAGTGAAGGACAGGGAGGTCTGGCCAGTCGTACGTAGGCCATTAATGCTCAGGTAGAAGGATTTTGTATTTTCTAGATTGCTGGCTAAATGAAACAAGTCCGTTATCATTATGTCTGACCTTCCTTTAGTAGAATAATCCACCAACACATTAGAAGACTGAGCTTTCAGGTCCCAAGTGGTGTCAACGCTTCCTTTGCCTGCAAATGCAACCTGAGGAACATTAAACATGTAGCTGAGCTTTTTCTTGGACAGGACATTTATCTTAGTTCTGGTGCCACCAGAAAGTTCCTGATTCATCTCAATTTGAAGAAAGGGTAAATTTACTTTTATTGAGTTGGCTGCAGATGCTTCCATGCTCCTCCTCGTAAGACTAACTGAACATTCATGGTCGGCTTGGACATTGCTGTGCTCCAAGCTGATGACAGAAGCCAGTTTTAGACCCCTTGTCCTCGTCAGACTGGTGGTGCCATCAAGCTTCCCTTTCAAAGCATCAAACGGAGACACAGAAAATGCACGAAAGCGAGCAACAATGTCCGATTCGTTGTAAAGACCTGCATTAGCATTCAGGGAAATCACTGAGGATTTCAGTGAAAAATCGAAGGTCATGTTGCCCATAGCTGGGATCCCAATGCTGTCCTGGACAGCTGGCAGAGTGAAACTGGGCAGTTTCACTTCACTTAAAGTTTCTGGAACATAAATCACAGGAAACCTGAGAGATGGGAGCACAAGGGTGTAGGAAGGCACAGAGAAGCCCAGAGCTGGAACTCTGAAGCTGGGCGTGCTCACCTTCTTGGGGACGAAGTAGCTGAATGCCGGCATCTCAGCTCTGAAAGCAGAGACCTGGATGCCTAGGAGGGGAATTCTGTATCCAGGGACCCTGAAGATTCTTGGAGGAAGCCTAGAGGTGTTGATTTTATGTGTGAGGTAATGTGTTCTTGCTTCATTGTAGGAATATTTTAGAAATTTAACCATTTTGTCTCTGTAGCCTTCAAACTGACCCTGAATGATTTCAAAATTGCTATTGATCGCACTGTAGATTGGTTCCAAGTGCAATTCAAAGCAATGCAGAGCTGGGTTCTTGTGGTACTGAAACCTGAGGTCCATATCAAATGACTGTTGAGGGTTGAAAAGCAAGAATTTGAAGCCAACATCTTCCCATAGAGATAAGTCTCTGAGCTCCGGGGTGTGGATTTGGAGATAAGGTACTGTCATTTCTGGGACTGAGAGGGGAATGGTTAGAAACTCCAAGTTAGCCTCGCCTTCTGCTACAGACTGAAAGAAGATGTGCTTCTCATTGTTCTCTGCTGTGAAGTTGTGGCTGTATTTGTACTGATTGAATCTCACCAAAGCTAACCACCAAGCTCTCTGTCTCTCTGAGTTCATCGTGACACCATAATCATGATGGAAGTCCATCTTACTGGTGAGCTTTAGAGGGAGCAAAACTTTGGAGTTCATCTTGTTCCTGACGTCAACGGTGATCTCGAACGGTTGGGCTTTGAGCTCTAAAGAGTTAGACATGGTTCCAGCCAGATCTCCAATGAATTCAGCCTCATGGGAGAAGGTTAGAGCAGATTTCAGGTCTGCAACATTAGCCTCTCCTTTTAAAACCAAAACACTGTTTTTGACAAACGGGGTTCTGGATTCGCTCTGAGCTTCAAACGCAATATGGCTTAAAATGGCCGACTCAGCAGTGAGCGTGTGCCTCCATCTTAAAGCGTTGTAGTCTATTTCTCCTCTACATTTAAGCTTTGCTGTACTCATATCAACTTGAAATTCCCCATTGGTTCTGTGGGTACCTTCATCAGAAAGCCCTTGAATGGACCACTCCCCGTAACCAGTAGACTCCCCAGTAACTGTAACCAATCCAGACTCCACTCGTGCAACTATGTTTTGCTTCAGTGATACCTGGCTGGAAGCATCTAATGCTGGGAAGTCCAGCTTGTGGTTGAATGACGATTCTATAACTGCAGATATTTCACTCTCTAATGAAAAAGCTGCATTACCAACCAGTTCGGCCGTGTAGAACTCACTGGTCACCAAGGTGGTAGCATTAGCAGAAATCTCTGCAGGAGAACCAGGAAGCATCAGAGATACTTCATGATCCACTGAGAAGGCCATGTGTCTAGCCTTAAAGGTCTGTTTGAAATGTAGTTTCTCCATCCCTGGAGCTTCTAGCACTGCCATGGTTTCCAACGTATGTTGCAGGGCTTTGATTGGTGATTTAGCATGAGAAGTGCACGTAGCCACAAACTTGGGTTTCGACGAATCAGAAGTGGAATTCTCAATCTTTAATTTGTTAACAAGGATGTATTGTGGAGCAGTAATGCTAAGTTCTCCATAGAGTTTTCCAAACACCGGGATGCAGATGTCTGTGGGAATCTCTGGAAGCACCACATCAGGAACTGTAAGCTTTCTCATCCCAGAGTCTTGCAGGTTAAATTTAGGGATGCTTATGGCGGGAAATTTTATATCTATAAGAACAATTTCTGGGAAGGTGAGGTCTGGCAGGTCAGGAAGGTAAATCACTTTTAAATTGCCAAAGATGTCCTCCAGGTCAGGCATTTTGATCTGAAATCCCCGGATCCTATCAATTACTGCAACAATCCTGGTCTTGATCTCTTTAAAGTCTATTTTAAAAGCAGGGATGGTGTACGAGGCTAGGACGGTGAACTCTGGTACTGCTATTTGGGCTGGAATAGTAATCTCCTGCATTCTGTTCAGATTGATAGTGAATTCAGGTATTACCAGGTCGGTAAGAGGAATAGTAAAGGTTGGAATTTCAATCTTGGCTCTTTTTAATTGCACGAGAACTTCTTCTACTGCTTGCTTCGTCTGCTCAATTACCTTTATATCCCCAGCCAGTGTTTCGATCCACTCTATCAGTCTATCAAAGTGTACAGAAATGAAGGCAACTGTGTTTTTGTAGGAGTCACTCACTCTCTGGAAGTAAATGTGAATTTCATCCCTAATGTCCATGTCTAGAATTCGTTGCCGCATGTCCTCCAGGATGTCCTGAACTTTGAGTTTTACATCATTGTAAAATGTAGAGTCCATCACATCCTTCAGCTTCTTCAAGACTTCGGACACTTTGGTGTTTTTGAGTTCATCCAGATACGTATAAATGGAATGTTGAATTTCTCTGAAAAACTGCCTAACAGCCTCAATCTTGTTCACAATCTCATACCTTTCAATTTCTTTGTTTAGATAATCCGTCAGATCAGCAATCTCCCTGTTTGTCTGATCAACAAATGCACTGTAGTCAAAGCCTTTCATCGATTCAAGAATTGAGGAGATGCGTCCATTAAGGTCATCTATGATTGTTTGGAAGTCAGCTTCTCTAACTTTGCTTGTTAGTATGTAGAGAAAGTCCATAATTTTGCCATAAACAATTTCAATTTTGATGGTTTTCAGAGCTTCAACGATTTTTTGCAAAGTTTCCTCAAGTTTCCATTCCTTGACAAGAATCACTGCTTGATCAATGAAGTCCTTAAAAATATCATCCAGTTCATATTTCAAAAGCAGATATTTAAAGTAGGCTAACACTGCATTTAGCTTTTTGGGGATTTCATATTCATCGATCCAGTTGAGAATGACCTCGTTCATGGATTCCATAACCTTAGCTATCTCTGACATGGGGATCTGATAGGAAAGCTGCTCCACATAATAAGCCCAGTCAATGGATGGGAGGTAGGTCTTCATGTTTTCCAAAACCTGGACAAGGTCGAAATCCTCAATGGTGGTTTTGAGTTCAGACAGTTTTTCCTTGATAGTCTCCAGGATCCCATATTGTAGGTCAAGCTCATGCAGGAATGCTACACTGCTTTGCCTGAGCTTCCGTAAGTCCGTCTGTCTGATTATGTCTTCCATGAAATCAAGTGTTCTGAGCAGTGACTGCTTAATGTTGTATTTTGCATCAAAAGCCTGCAGTTGATCCCTGATATATGAAAGTATAGTTGTTATGTTGTGGGTCAGATGCCCTGCAGTGATGAACTCATCTGCAGCAGAAATTAGGTTATGCACTTCTGTAGCTATGTGCAGAATATTTTCTTCTAAAATTCTTTTCAGATTGCTCAAACCAAGTTCCAAGTCATCCATGGATACGGAAAACTCGTTCATCAAATAATCAAGTCTTCTTTTTATTTCAACAACTTGATTATCCAAGTCAATTTTCTTCATGAAGTTCTTTACTTGTACTGGCAGCTGATCTAAGTTTGCTCTGAAGTTTCCGATGAGCTGATTAATGTTTAAATTCTGCAGGAATTGTTGAAGAGATTCTAAGGCTGCTGCAAATGTCCTCTTAATGTGGTCAAAAGCAGAAGGGAAGCTTTCAATGACTGGGATCTCAATGGTGTGACAGTCACTGTTCTTGTCGTACTTAAGGAAGCCAGCTATACTGAACGTTTGTGCTTCTGGTTTGGATCTCTTGTGTCTGAGAAAATCTGTGAGTGCAACTCCCGAAAGCTCCAGTCCAACCTTATCAGGATTGTTGTAAGCAGTGATGCTCTGCTCATAGGCATTGTTGTTAAGTTTGGAGTTTACTTTCCAGCCCAGAGCTTGGTCTCTTGGAGTAAGAAGACCTTCAAATTTGTTGTTGAAGCTCATTGAAGACACTCCATTTGGGAGCCGATGTTTAGTTGATACCAAACAGTCATGTGACCATGCAAGAGCTAGTGGGGCTGTTTTAACCACCAAGGAGCTGAAGATCTTTCCTCTGTGCCTCCCATGTAGATTGATCTCACCTTCACTCTCCACAGATGAGTCGATGTCCAGACTGAAAGGCAAAGCTTGAATCTGAATGTTTCCACCAAAGCGTAGAGGTTCTGAATTTAGCTTTGCCTCACACTTTAATAGTGAGGAAAATCCTGCAAAATGGAGACTACACCTATGACCTAACTGGGTGTCCATTATGTCCACCAATGTGCTTGACTTCACTGAACCAGACAGGTCTTTGTAGGTGAGTTCATAGGTGTGACTGATGTTGTGTTGTTCCCTGAAAGCTCCATTCAATGTTCCGCTGAGATCCAACTCCAGCAGATCAAGCTTTACGTGACTTTCTTTGTTCAACACCAGGTCATAAAATCTTAGGTTATTGGTGAAGTCAAGTGACACAAGAAACGGCTTTGCCTTGAACTTGGTGTTTTGTCTGTAGTAGAGATCTTCACAGATGACGTTCTCAGTCTTGGAGTGGAGGGATAATGTCCAGAGAGTGACGATGAGTTCATGGCTGTTCTCTGTCATCATCTGCCTCAGCGTTCCCTTTGTGTTCCCTCTGATAGTCAGGCCTTTTCTGTTCAGTTTTAGGTCCATGTTGTTTGTTGTCGCTGCATCGTACACATGACCCTTAAAGTCACCGTGCAAAGACGCCTCTGAAGGAGTGACTTTACCTTCAATGCTAAGCTCCCCTCTGCCTTCCTCAGCCATCATTTTGGTAAAGGAGGAGCAGGATGCTCCATTGAAATCTACTGCTCCATCAAATGTATTCTCCATTGTCACTGGGCTACACTGTATGCTGTTCATTCCACTGAAGGTTAGTCCATTTCTTTCAGCTCGCACAGTGGCTTTATGTAAACCTCGACCCATAGCAAAGATAAGGGAACCCTCAGAGTTGAGGACCAGTCCATTTGAACCCAGAGAACCAGTTATGAGTGAGTATACTCTACTTGTGTCATCATCAACCTGAGACTCAATCCTGAGGATGGACTTCTGGCTCGATACACCAAGCTCAAATACATTTTTCACTGATTTCTCCAAAGCCAACAACACACCATTGCACTTCAAGGTCAGTTGTGCATCTTTGTACCTAAGTTCTGCAACATGTTTGAAGACATCACTTTGGGAACTTGTTTTTGATATGACATTTAACTCAGAATTTGCATAAACTCCTTGGATCGTGTTTTGAAAGTGACTAAAGGGGGAATCAAAGCGTAAGGTGGATTTTCCCCGTCCTTCCCGATCACGAGGACGCAGATTGTAGCTGTGGCTGTAAGACGTGTTGACGTGAAAAGAAGCAAGTTTGAGTATTCCATCTAAAGTACCATCTCCTAAAACTTCATCAGAATTCAGGGTAGAAGTGGACTGAGCAGAGTAGTCGAGGGAGGCGTGAAGGCCTAATGGACTGGAGGCCTTTAGCTGGTAATTGGCTTGAGCATTCAGTCTCTCTGTTACTCTCACTGTTTCCAAGATGCTGAGGCTGGTGTCCAGAAACATGTGACTAAAAGAACAGTTGAGAAGATACTTGAGATTGTCTTCTGCTCTTCCTGATATCATCCCAGCCCCTAAAAAACAGGCAGGAAATAAGATGATGATGAATGTTTTTAGAACATCTCAACACAGAAAGGATCTTTAAAAAGAGAGTTTACCTTCAAATTTGTAGGAGAGTAAACTTATTGGGGACTGAGCGACAGCCTGGTACCGCGCCACATAGTTAGGGATATCCGCTGTGTCGTTTCCCCCAACAATCGATCCTTCCCAGTTGTATAAGTTGCTGTGGATCTTAGTTGATGCTTCGGCCAGCCCAAGAAGAGGAATGGTGAGATCCAAAGATCTTGGAAAACTGATTGTCGGGAGCGAATACCTTTGAGCTGGAATATAGATCCCAATCTGTGGAAGATCGATGACTGGAACAGATAAAGTCTTTGGAAGATTCAGTTCTTCTGACTTCTTGCCTCCATATGGAAGAGGAACGTTGAAGGTTATCTTCTCCTTGTTGAACTTGTATTGCAACAAAGTGTCACTGTTGAGGTCAAATCCAACATGTTGAGAAACTCCTCATGCTACCGATGTTTATTCACCACATCTCAGAGTTCTGCTTGAAACACTTACGACTTGAGGAAGATTTTCTCAGGAAGCGGGGGCAGGTGGAGGTCAGAGATGCTCCTCTTACTTCGCAGGTTTGTGAGAAGAGGAAAACGAGCTGTCAGTTTGTTCAGCCAGTTGTTTCCTGCCTTCAGACAGAAATAAAACCAATTCAGGATCAAGTTATCTGGAAATATTTCACAAAACAGAGAATGAAATACCTGAAAACTGACCACTGAAAGGTTAATTCATAACCTGAATGACATGATTAAAACATCCATCATCCATCCATCATTAATCCATCCATTCATCATCCAACCATCATCCATCCATCATCCATCCATCATTAATCCATCCATCCATCATCCAAACATCATCCATCCATCATCCATCATCCAACCATCATCCATCCATCCATTGATTCATCATCCATCCATTCATCATCCAACCATCATGCATCCATTATCCATCCAATCCATCATTAATCCATTAAACCATCATCCATCCATCCATCATCACCCATCCAACCATCATCCATCCATCCATCATCACCCATCCAACCATCATCCATCCATCATCAAACCATCATCCATCCATCCATCATCCATCCATCCATCCATCATCACCCATCCAACCATCATCCATCCATCATCCATCCATCCATCCATCATCCAACCATCCATCTGTCCATCATCCATCATTAATCCATCCATCCATCATCCAACCATCATCCATCCATCATCCATCCATCATTAATCCATCCATCCATCATCCAACCATCATCCATCCATCATTAATCCATCCATCCATCATCCAACCATCCATCATCACCCATCCAACCATCATCCATCCATCATCCATCATCCAAACATCATCCATCGATCCATCATCCAAACATCATCCTTCCATCCATCATCCAACCATCATCCATCTATCCATCTATCCATCCATCCATCCATCCATCATCCATCAATCCATCATCCATCATCCAAACATCATCCATCCATCATCCAAACATCATCCATCCATCCATCATCCATCATTCAACCATCATCCATCCATCCATCCATCATTAATCCATCCATCATCCAACTATCATCCATCCATCATTAACCCATCCATTCATCATCCAACCATCATCCTCTCATCCATCCATCATCCATCCAACAATCATCCATCCATCCATCATCACCCATCCAAGCATCATCCATCCATCATCCATCCATCCATCCATCATCAATCCATCATTAATCCCTCCATCCATCATCCAACCATCCATCATCACCCATCCAAACATCATCCATCCATCCATCCATAATCCAACCATCCATCCATCCATCCATCATCCAACCATCCATCCATCATCCAACCATCCATCCATCCATCCATCATCACCCATCCAAGCATCATCCATCCATCATCCATCCATCCATCCATCCTTCCATCATCCGACCATCCATCCACCCATCCATCATTAATCCATCCATCCATCATCCATCCATAATCCAACCGTCCATCCATCCATCCATCATCCAACCATCCATCCATCATCCAACCATCATCCATCCATCCATCATCACCCATCCAAGCATCATCCATCCATCATCCATCCATCCATCCATCCTTCCATCATCCGACCATCCATCCATCCATCCATCATTAATCCATCCATCCATCATCCATCCATTATCCAAACATCCATCATGTCCCATCCAACCATCATCCATCCATCCATCCATAATCCAACCATCCATCCATCCATCCATCCATCATCCAACCATCCATCCATCATCCAACCATCATCCATCCATCCATCCATCCATCCATCCATCATCACCCATCCAAGCATCATCCATCCATCATCCATCTATCCATCCATCATCCAACCATCCATCCATCATCCATCCATCATCCATCCATCCATCCATCCATCATCACCCATCCAAGCATCATCCATCCATCATCCATCCATCATCCATCTATCCATCCATCATCCAACCATCCATCCATCATCCATCCATCATCAAATCATCATCACCCATCCAACCATCATCCATCCATCCATCATCACCCATCCATCCATCATCCATCCATCCATCCATCATCCAACCATCCATCCACCCATCATCCATCCATCATTAATCCATCCATCCATCATCCAACCATCATCCATCAATCATCCATCCATCCATCATCATCCATCCAACCATCATCCATCCATCATCCATCCATCATCCATCCATCATCCAACCATCCATCCATCCATCCATCCTCCATCCATCATCCAACCATCATCCATCCATCCATCTTCATCCACTGTAACCTGGATCCCTTTGGTGATGATGTGTCGTAGTTTCATGTCAGTCTTTGTGACTTTCTGATCCAAGATTTCATCAATGAGCTTCTGGAGATTCCTCTGATGTTCTTCTCCGTTTGGGATCATTTTCTTTATCTCTGCATTTAGATCTGTATTCAGTTCTACCTGAAATTTATGATCATCTGAGAAAAACAAGTTATAAGAGATGTTGAGCAGCAGAGATGATAACAGGTGTCAGACTAAATAAACAGCAGATGTTCTACCATATTTTAGAGATGCCTTCTGAAGATATGAAGCATCAGGAAGTTGAAGGGCTGATTCTAAGTCCACCAGAACATTTTCATCCTTCCTTAGGGTCGTAGTGACAGATGCATCCATTTTCAGAGAGGGAATGTCCATCTGGAGCTGCAGCATGATCTCCTTCATCATTTCATGTCTACATTTAGACAATATAATATGGGAGCTTAGACAAAAGAGGGCGATCTGTTCATTGGTTGATTCATTAAGTTCTTGATGACTGACCTCGCACGTCCCACTAGAGTCAACTGCGGGATGTTCTTGTTGGTCACATTAATAGTGAAACCTCTCATCTTCCTCCTGTCTCCATCACTTCTGGTCACATCCAGGCTGACGCATGCTTCCAGGTCCCAGTCAGGAATGAGCAGCTCGGAGGAGATGGAGTTTTTATGGTGGTTATATTTGACCGATGCTGCAGCCTCCATTGGCTCTTCACCTAAACGCAGAGACAACCAAACTCATCACCAAACTATGGAGACAAGCTATATTTAAGCTTCATGGTTTTGCTTATTTGATCTTTTATTAGGGCCAGTTGTGCATTTCTCTAGTTAGTGTTCAGCTAAAATCTGTTCATCTGGGACTTTAACGTTTGAATTTATTAGCACAGATTACACGGTTAGGATGAATGTAATCCAGGCGATTCCAACAGCTTCCCCACCATCTTCACCTCACAGCTTCACTACTCAGGATTTTCACAGATTAGAATCTGTCTATTTCAAACAGTCTGTTTGGTTTATGGAAGTAAAGCTAAAACTCACAGAGCTCCATTATGTGGTGATCATGACATTAAAACAGTAATTGTCAGAGTATTTGACAAGCCCCCTAGAGGCCGTCACTGTCCAAACATATAAATGTCTGTATAATCATGATTTCAATGATTCATGAAGACATCTTAGATTTGTGTTTTTAGCTCTAAGGTTTCATTAACAGCTACTGACATGTGGGAGAACTGCTGGATAAAGAAACGTCCTGTTTGTTCCTGAAATCAAAGCTCGGATCCAGGATGATGTCACACCTGAACTGGGCTGCTTCTGGTCGGGTGATCTAACTGTACCATGTGTTCTGGTAGAAAGGAATTTAACTAGTTAAACAAATGGAGATCAATGGATTTCACTCAGTTGGCATTTCATTTTCTTTGCAAAGAAAAAGAAAACACATTGGCAGGATGCTGGTGAAGATTCATAGTAATTCTGAAAAAGTTAAAAAACAATCCACTGGACTTTGTTTCCAAGGTTGAAGACGTTTCTCTTCCATCCAGGAAGCTTTTTCAATTCAAAATGTCAGAAATAGCGTTTAGTTCCAGGCTTTATCCAGCAGCCCAACAAAGCCTGGTTTTAGTTTAGAAAACATGCAAATAGAAAAGGACAAGGAAATCCAAAAGACACACAGCGGAACGGTGAGAAGATTAAAAGCAAAAACGTCTCCATCCCATATTTTGCTGGAGTCTCTGAAACTCAAGAGGATTTTCTCCAAATACAAAATCCCAGAACATTTCAAACCAAACAGACCCTGAAACAGAGACTAGTTCATCCTAAAGACCTAATCTGAGCAGAATGTCTGCAGTTCAATGCAGTGAGGAATGACCTGATCTTTAGATTGGAGAAACCAAACAACCTCTCCACAGAGCGCCCTTGTGACGGGGTTTTTTGTTCTCCAATAATTCCAGGCTCAGTCGGATTCCAGGTGTTGGTGGCTTATTGTGCTCATAAACTCAGAACAGGGTGCAAAAGAAACTATACATTTACAAGATCCTCTGGGCCTCAGCCTCCCTCCAGTTACCAGCAATGTAACAAAGAAACAGAAAAACAAAATGGCCGCTCTTCCTCCCACAGCCCTCAATAAAATAGCTTAAGCCCCTCCCCTCAGACTCTCTTATTTCTGATTTCCTCACATAAATCAGTTTTCTACATATATTATTACCTCCACAAACAATCAGAATTGATATTCAAAAACAAATAATTTTTTACTATTTAATTCCTTTTCACAGTGGACTTATATTTTAATATTTTAATAAAATTTCTAGCAAACATTTAGCAAGTCACCATTGGTGACGTCACTTCCACATTCTAACAGCTGTGGCGTTTTAACCGCTTACTGAGCGTTGCCTGGAGTTTGAACCCAGCAATGACGCCACCGGACTGAAGATGACAAGTCTATGTAGCGTACAACCCGACCCCCCCTCCCACACACACACGGCTAACCCCATTGAAATATTAAGTGTGCACCCTCAACACACCAGCAGGTAACCAAGAAGAGCTTGGGTATTTTTAGTTAATGAACTGTGGCAGTAGGGCTCAGCACGAGGGTATCGGTCCTCACAAACACAGTATAACTGGAATGTGTGTGTGGCATGCAAAGTTAGTTGTTTTCAGTGACGAGGCGGATTCGTCAGCGCCCTCCTCTGGACGAGACTCTGCGCTACATCTACACCTGATGGACAAAGGACATTCTTTGGAGGACCAGAATGTTCACATTTTGGACAAAGAAGACAGGTGGTTTGAGAGGAAGGAAGCCATCTATGTTAAGAATGAAACATAGAGGGGGGGGGGACTCAGAGTTGATTCCTTCCTGCTATCATGGCAGCCCCAACCCCTTTACAGGAGAACAGAAGACCTCACCTGTTCAGCCAGGCCAACTATTCCCTCTAATACCCCCCTTTCAGAGACATAGACAGGTATGGGGCATTGCAGGCTAACAAAGAAGCCAAACGACCCCCATTCCAAAGGGGGGGCCCCTTAGACACCCGTACATTGCAGCTGTTTTAGTTGTTGTGTTTCATATTTCAGAGCTCTGATGATGGGGTTATTATCTCAGCTACCGTTGGGGAAGCGGAGCGCTGATATCAAACCTCCACCTGGTCAGATGAGCTTTGACTGACCCTGATTCTGAAGAGCTGAACTCGTGTGAAACATCTTTTATTATGATTTTAACATTTTGCATTGAGATCGATCGTTTTTTTTTTTTACTCATAATAAGATTTGTCACATTTAGGAGCTCAGGTTAATCATTTAATTTCTACTTTGTAGACATGAAGAGTCTATTTGACTTTTTTGACCTTTTCTCTGATAATGGTAAGAACTAAAAATATTTATATTCTTTTTAAATTCTCAGCAAATACATCTTTTACCATGAAAAGTATAATCATGGGGAAAAACAGTAAAATATATTTTTGCTGGGATGTGATTATAGGGCTATATATTTATTGGCGACATATTTTAGTCATAATCTCCCATGAAAGGATTTAATGCCGTAGATGGTTTTATTCTCAGGTCAGACGCGACACCTGCTAACTTTTCTAAACCTTTTCTGAAACTCATCTTAGTATGAATCAGCAAATCCAAATAAACAAGATAATGGAAAAATATATTTTTTATAATAGAAAGGTTGGATCCTCGCAGCTCTGAGGCCTGAATGGATGAAAGTCAGCACTCATAAATCAGTAAATGGGAAAGAGGATTAAAAGGAGATCATTTTTTTCCACCAAACGTTTGAGTTTTGACCTCCTTCTAACATCTCATGGTGGAGCCGCACCTTCTGTCCTCAGGCTGAGCTTCAGCGTCTCCACTTTGGTTCGGCCCCTTTTCCCCTCCCTCACAGTCTCGTCACTGATGGTGGCAACGAACTTGGAAACTTTCCCGGTGGGCTGGACCTCCACAGCAAACCTTAAACAAAGGAAAACATTTCCTTCACTTTGACCCCGCTGTAGGTTAATGTCTAAATTCCCCAGACCAAAGGATTTCTTCAGTAAAAAGCAAACATGGCTCCTCTTACAGAGCTTCTCCAGTCAGAGGGAAATAAGGAGCCTGTTCCACGGAGGAAGCGTTGGAGTATCTGACCACGGTGCACAGGTTGAGTCCTGTGATCAGAGGCTGGCAGTCTGTGGAGTCCACCTGGTTTTCTACCAGCGACGGTAGCGGCTTGGTTTGGCCGGATGAGACGGACAGCAGCTGATTCCTGCATCCAGAGACCAATATCAAAAAGAGTGAAGACCGAGTGAGCATCCAGAGGAAGAGTTTGGTGTGACCCATCAAAGCTGCTGCTGACCTGATGCTAAGCAGCTGGCTGCTGGACGTTGGAGCAGGGATGGACAGCTTCATCTGGTTCTTCTTCACACTTACTCTGGCATTAAATGAGCTCTCATGGTACAGACTGCTGTGCATCTCAGTTCCTGTTTCCACAAAGTCTGGGAGGTGCACACCCATTTGGGTGATCAGTTCAACCCCTACTGAAGGCTTGACGGACACATCGGTCTGCAGGGAAAAGAGAGGAGCTTGTAAAAGCATGAAGAACCAGAACTGCCTTCCAACGAGGGAGAAAGACTGACTTACCTCTGCTGAGGCTGTCAGGCCTCCTCTGGCACCAGGGGCCAACACTCCAGACAAGGAAAACTTGAGAGGAAGACCAGAGGCAGTGGGTAGAGAGAAGGACGTGTCCATGAAGATGTAGTGGAAAAACATCTCGTTTTCAGTGCTGGAGGTCAGCTTTAAGAAGGCCTTATGGTGCATAAGAAGCAGAGAGATGTTTGCTTAAACAGGATCCCCTGCAGGAAAGGGTGCAGCAAATGTTTGAATGTTCAAACTCGCTGCTTCTAAAAGTTTCGTTTTACATCCTAAATCAAGAACTTCTTCTTGATTGGTTCTTCATAGCTTAAAGTAAGATTGTAAGATTAAATCCAAGGGTCCCTTCCCGCTATCATTGCAGCACCAGCCCCTGTACAGGACAGCAGAGGACCTTGTCTGTTCAGCCAGGACAACAATCCCCTCTAACGACCCCCCTTTCAGAGACATAGACAGGTATGGGGCATTGCAGGCTAACAAAGAAGCCAAATGACCCCCTTTCCAAAGGGGGGGACCCGTTCATCCGTTTCTATTTGCATGTTTTCTAAACTAAAACCAGGCTTTGTTGGGCGGCTGGATAAAACCTGGAACTAAACGCTATTTCTGACATTTGGAATTGAAGCATTTGTAGTGTTAGTGTGTACCGAGTCGGGAGCATCTGTAGCGTTAGCGTGTGCCGAGTCGGGAGCATCTGTAGCGTTAGCGTGTGCCGAGTTGGGAGCGTCTGTAGCGTTAGCGTGTGCCGAGTCGGGAGCATCTGTAGCGTTAGCGTGTGTACAGAGTCGGGAGCATCTGTAGTGCTAGCGTGTGCTGAGTCGGGAGCATCTGTAGCGTTAGCGTGTGCCGAGTCGGGAGCATCTGTAGCGTAAGCGTGTGCCGAGTCGGGAGCGTCTGTAGCGTTAGCGTGTGCCGAGTCGGGAGCATCTGTAGCGTTAGCGTGTGTACAGAGTCGGGAGCATCTGTAGTGCTAGCGTGTGCTGAGTCGGGAGCATCTGTAGCGTTAGCGTGTGCCGAGTCAGGAGCATCTGTAGCGTTAGCCTGTGCCGAGTTGGGAGCATCTGTAGCGTTAGCGTGTTCTGAGTCGGGAGCATCTGTCGGGAGCATCTGTAGCGTTAGCGTGTACAGAGTCGGGAGCATCTGTAGTGCTAGCGTGTGCTGAGTCGGGAGCATCTGTAGCGTTAGCGTGTGCCGAGTCAGGAGCATCTGTAGCGTTAGCCTGTGCCGAGTTGGGAGCATCTGTAGCGTTAGCGTGTTCCGAGTCGGGAGCATCTGTCGGGAGCATCTGTAGCGTTAGCGTGTGCCGAGTCGGGAGCATCTGTAGCGTTAGCATGTGCCGAGTCAGGAGCATCTGTAGCGTTAGCGTGTCCCGAGTCGGGAGCATCTGTAGTGCTAGCGTGTGCTGAGTCAGGAGCATCTGTAGTGCTAGCGTGTGCTGAGTCGGGAGCATCTGTAGCGTT
Organism: Cyprinodon diabolis; assembly: GCA_030533445.1. Taxonomy (NCBI): domain Eukaryota; kingdom Metazoa; phylum Chordata; class Actinopteri; order Cyprinodontiformes; family Cyprinodontidae; genus Cyprinodon; species Cyprinodon diabolis. Next base: position 512,341 of record CM060080.1, on the reverse strand, counting down.
AGCGTGTGCCGAGCCGGGAGCATCTGTAGCGTTAGCGTGTGCCGAGTCGGGAGCGTCTGTAGAGTTAGTGTGTACCGAGTCAGGAGCATCTGTAGCGTTAGCGTGTGCTGAGTTGGGAGCATCTGTAGCGTGCATCTGTAGCGTTAGCGTGTGCCGAGTCGGGAGCATCTGTAGCGTTAGCGTGTGCCGAGTCGGGAGCATCTGTAGCGTTAGCTTGTGCTGAGTCGGGAGCGTCTGTAGCGTTAGCGTGTGCCGAGTCGGGAGCATCTGTAGCGTAAGCGTGTGCCGAGTCGGGAGTGTCTGTAGCGTTAGCGTGTGCCGAGTCGGGAGCATCTGTAGCAATAGCGTGTGCCGAGTGGGGAGCATCTGTAGCGTTAGCGTGTGCTGAGTCGGGAGCTTCTGTAGCATTAGCCTGTGCCGAGTTTTACCAGATTGATAACACAACCGAAAAAATCTGTTTCTGGTGAACAAACTAACTGTTAGACCATGCTTAAAGGGGGTGAGCTGGGTAGCGCTATGGCTAGCTGTGCTCAGTAACTAACAGGTTAGCCTCTTTTAGCTCGATCAGTTAGCCATATTAGGCTATACTACTTTTAACTTCCTGTCAACAACAGCCGTTCATTTTCTACAAGTAGAATAACTGTTTTTTTCATCTAAAATCTCCATGAAAGTCATTGTAAGATGTTCCATTTTTCCTCCTCTGACGTCAGATCTGAATAAAAAGAAGAAGAGGCTCTGAGACTTTTTGTGTCCCCTTGATTAAATGGCAGAGCTCAGTCTATCTTAGAAGGCAGTACTTTACTTCAAGACTGACAATGATTGTTTTCTACATTCGGCTACTTTGGATGGCTGATAAAATGTAAAATAAGAGCAAGTATAGGTAATGATATGTTGAGACTCCAGAAAAGATCTGATTCTTAAGAAACGGGTGCAATACGGTTTGTCCGGGTGGAGTTGCCGTATGGTGACGTCATAAGAAGGGGCGGGGCCCCGAGCAGATCTTGTACCGACAGCGGCTCTTAAAGTATAATTTCAGGATTACTTTCCGTTTTTTTCTCCCATATTTCGGATTCATTTTCGACTCTATGCAAATGTTCCTATGTAGATCATCTTAGTTTGGATAATTCATCGATTTCATGATTATAGGTCCAAAACTCTGCAGGACTTGAAATGAATGCTATGAATAAGCTGAAGGTGACAACAGGAAACAAGTCTAACCTGTGACGGTATTACGCGGATAAAAACATGGAGGTACATGAATAGAGTCTCCAACATTTGTCTCATTTCGCTCATCTTCATGTATCCAATTTCATTTCCCAGAAGTCTGAGAAAGGCAGTGGCTTCTGGAGCTGCAGAGAACCGAGCATCATGAAGGAGCTTCTGGAAGTGGTCTATGATTGCCTTCAGGTGATCTTCTGGAACCTGAGGAGATACCCGCAGCATTTATTTCACAAACCGTCTTCATGAAGGACCCAATTCATTTTTTGAGACAATGGACCAAAGGCACCACCTGTCTCCTGTTCTTGCTTCGTCTTCCTGAAATCCTTTCCAGAAGTTCTCGAAGCATTGGAGCACCTTCACCTGCAAACTTTATGAGTCTGGAGAAGGTTTCAGGAAGGATGCCCTTTTTCCCAAAAAGAGCCTCGACGGTTGGTTCAAATCCCGCTCCTTCAAGTCCGACCTACAAGGAGGGCTGATGGTGAAAGTTGCTCCTACTGTTGGTACATCATGAAGAAAAGATCTAATCAAACCTCAAACAGGTCATAGCTTTGATGGAAGGCCTTCAGCGCGGCCTCCAGCTTCAGCTCCTTTGGCAGGGTGTTCCTGCCATCAAAGATGACGCTGCTCTGGATGGAGCCCAGCTGGGAGCTGAGCTTGTAGTTCTTTGACAAACGATTGAACTCAGTGTTTGTGGAGCTGAGTTTGTCCTTCAATGACGCCTCAATGAGCTCCTTAATTCTGGAGACAGGAGAGTGACGTTAAATCATTTTCTCATTACTTTACAAAGAAGCATATGAATACAAATCTAACTGGACTGAACAGGAAGCAGAACCCATCATTGGACTTAAAGATTAGATCCTTCCTCAATCGGCCAAACGTTTATTTACTAAACAGCTAATTAAATGAAAAGACAGAGGAAACCTGTCAAGGTATCCTGGAGGTCCAGACAGACCTGAGGTTAGGGTAATATATCTATAATGAAAATGTCATTATTCTTTTTGTGTTTCATATTTATAAAGATTTACTCCTGTTTTTATTATTTCGCTTCATCGTGGACTGGATCTTTAGGGCATCAGCCTCAGCAGAGACTCCCAGACTTCCTGGTGGGGGAAGCCTGAGGCACTCCAGGCCAGCAGAGAGACAAAGTCCTGCCATGGTGTCCTGGTCGTCACCTGTTCCTCCTCCTGGTAGGATGTCACTAGAACCCCCCAGAGGGAGGCGTCCAGGAGGCGTCTGATTAAGATGCCTGATCCTCCTCAGCTGACTCCTCTGGAGGAGAAGCAGCTCTACTCTGAGCCTCCCCCTGATGACCCAGCTCCTCACCCTCTCTCTGAGGGAGAGCCCAGCCTCCCTGCAGAGGAAGCTTGGATCCAGGATCTGGTTCTTTGGGTCCTGATCCAGATTAATGACCAGAGGTGAGGGTAGGAACGTAGAGCGAGCGCTAAATCAGAGCTTTGCCTTTTCTCTCAGCTCTCTGAACCACAGCAGACGGAGCAGCATCTGGATTATAGCAGCAGCACCGATCCGTCTATGGATCTCCACCTCCAGTCTCCCCTTATCAGCGAACAGGACACCAAGTTACTAAAGTCCTCCAACCTGAAGTGGAAAAGTCTCCAGGGAGAAAATCCACTGGTCACCAAACCAGACCCCGTTGACTGCACCGCTAACAGATGGTAGCTCTGTCAGAGTCCCACATGCACTGGGAACAGGTCCGAGTGAATGCCAGCGATATGGACCAGACTCCTGCTCCTCTTGTATGGAGACCGTATGGCCCATAGTAAAGGGCCCCCTACTCCCATTAGGGACACGTTTGAATCCCTTTTTAAAGCCCACTAAACACATATGGCCTAGATGGGTAACCTTCAAGCACTCTGCAGAGAGTACAGAGCTGCTCCACTGTTCCAGGGCCAGGAGGAAACCACACTGCTCCTCTTGAAGCCGAGGTTCCTCCATCAGACTCTCCTCTCCAGCAGCTTGACATAGGCCTTCAGGCAGGCTGAAGAGTGTGATCCTACTGTAGTTAGAACACACACTCTGGCCCCCCTTCTTATGCCGGGGGGACCACCACCCCAATCTGCCAATCCGGGGGCCACTGTCCCTAACCTCCAAGCAATGTTGGAGAGGCGAATCAGCCATGATAGCCTAACAACATCCAGAGATAATCAGGAAGCCGCTGTGAATTCAACGCGGGTGATGAACAAATGTGGCTCTGAGCCCCCATCTCTTCTTCCACCATGGAAGGCGAGTATTCCTTCCACTGTCCAGCGATGTCCTCATTCAGGGTCAGCAGCTCCCCCCTCCCACTGAAAACAGTGCCAGTAAAGCTGTGCTTCCCCCCTCCAGACGGTTTGCCTGACCCCTGCAGCAAGAAGGTCCTGGGTTCAATTCCTGTCAGGAAACACAGGGTCTTTTTGCATGTTCTCCCTGAGCATGCCTGGGTTCTCTCCAGGTACTCTGGCTTCCTCCCACAGTAAAAGAAACTGGACTGTTAGGTTAACTGGCTTCTCTAAATTCTCCTTAGGTGTGAGTGTGGGCGTCAATGGTTGTGTGACTTTTTGTGCCTGTGTCCTGCGATGGACTGGCGACCTGCCCTGCGATGGACTGGCGACCTGCCCTGCGATGGACTGGCGACCTGCCCTGCGATGGACTGGCGACCTGCCCTGCGATAGACTGGCGACCTGCCCTGCGATGGACTGGCGACCTGCCCTGCGATGGACTGGCGACCTGCCCTGCGATGGACTGGCGACCTGCCCTGCGATGGACTGGCGACCTGCCCTGCGATAGACTGGCGACCTGCCCTGCGATGGACTGGCGACCTGCGCTGCGATAGACTGGCGACCTGCCCTGCGATGGACTGGCGACCTGCCCTGCGATGGACTGGCGACCTGCCCTGCGATAGACTGGCGACCTGCCCTGCGATGGACTGGCGACCTGCCCTGCGATAGACTGGCGACCTGCCCTGCGATGGACTGGCGACCTGCCCTGCGATGGACTGGCGACCTGCCCTGCGATGGACTGGCGACCTGCCCTGCGATGGACTGGCGACCTGTGCTGCGATAGACTGGCGACCTGCCCTGCGATGGACTGGCGACCTGCGCTGCGATAGACTGGCGACCTGCCCTGCGATAGACTGGCGACCTGCCCTGCGATGGACTGGCGACCTGCGCTGCGATAGACTGGCGACCTGCCCTGCGATAGACTGGCGACCTGCCCTGCGATAGACTGGCGACCTGCGCTGCGATAGACTGGCGACCTGCCCTGCGATGGACTGGCGACCTGCGCTGCGATAGACTGGCGACCTGCCCTGCGATAGACTGGCGACCTGCGCTGCGATAGACTGGCGACCTGCGCTGCGATAGACTGGCGACCTGCCCTGCGATAGACTGGCGACCTGCGCTGCGATAGACTGGCGACCTGCCCTGCGATGGACTGGCGACCTGCGCTGCGATAGACTGGCGACCTGCCCTGCGATGGACTGGCGACCTGCGCTGCGATAGACTGGCGACCTGCCCTGCGATAGACTGGCGACCTGCGCTGCGATAGACTGGCGACCTGCGCTGCGATGGACTGGCGACCTGCCCTGCGATAGACTGGCGACCTGCCCTGCGATGGACTGGCGACCTGCGCTGCGATAGACTGGCGACCTGCCCTGCGATAGACTGGCGACCTGCCCTGCGATAGACTGGCGACCTGCGCTGCGATAGACTGGCGACCTGCCCTGCGATGGACTGGCGACCTGCGCTGCGATAGACTGGCGACCTGCCCTGCGATAGACTGGCGACCTGCGCTGCGATAGACTGGCGACCTGCGCTGCGATAGACTGGCGACCTGCCCTGCGATAGACTGGCGACCTGCGCTGCGATAGACTGGCGACCTGCGCTGTGATAGACTGGCGACCTGCCCTGCGATAGACTGGCGACCTGCGCTGCGATAGACTGGCGACCTGCCCTGCGATGGACTGGCGACCTGCGCTGCGATAGACTGGCGACCTGCCCTGCGATAGACTGGCGACCTGCGCTGCGATAGACTGGCGACCTGCCCTGCGATGGACTGGCGACCTGCCCTGCGATGGACTGGCGACCTGCCCTGCGATGGACTGGCGACCTGTCCATAAATGCTCACTCAGGATTTTCATCAGAGCTGTGGATGTTGTGCAGGTGGGAGATCACGAAGCTCTTCAGCTGCTCATCCTTCTCATCTCTTAGAGCGTTTGTAATCTCTCTGATGACGGACCGGTCCGGGTTCTTCATCAGAACCATGTAGGCTGCCAGACGTTTGTCAGCTGAACTCTGAGGGTCCCGGTACACCTCCAGGAGGGAACGCCGAATCTGTGGCGGGCCAAATATAAAAACTACTCAGAGGTCTGGTAACAACAGCAGCCTCAGCCAGTGTTACGGCGATGTCACAGTGATGTCATCATGTGAATTAGAAGAAGCCACCTCATCAGTGATCTCCATCAGCCTGAAGGCCTGGATAGCTGCTTTCTGGTTTGATAACGGTATATTAGTTTTCTTCATGCATCCCAGGATAGAGGAGATGAGCGATGGACTGACGTCCTGCATAGCCCGACCCATGACACCAACAACCTGCAGGTGAGGAAAAGAAAACTCCACTAAGAACCGGACAAAACTTCCTGTAATCTGGTGAAACATTGCAGAGGCTGGTGAAACATCTCACTCTGAGTACGAGAAAGGCCTCCTCCTGAGGATCTGAAGGGGATTCAGAGTCGCGGTTGTCCTCCGAGCACTCGTTTAAGATCATCTCCATGAACTTTGACACCTCCTTGATCTCTGGAGTTACTCCTCCTCCTTTATAGAACCTGTCCACAAAGCAGAGCTGCTTCAGAACCACTTTATGGATCAGGTCTCAGATGCTAAACCTAACTAAAAACTAGCATTCGCATCAGTAGCAACATTAGCTTTGGATAGCATGTGGAAAGGTTTCATGTTGTGATTTACAACATTTTTGGGTTTCAAACCGTCTTCCAGTTCAGAATGATGAGCTGAGTGTTAGCATGTTAATATTTAGAGAGACAACAGGTCTGATGATGTCATAGGGTCACCTCATATTCACAGCATAACTTTAAATTGTTTAATAAGTAACTACTTAAACAGTTTGTGAAGTTTATTTGCATTTGTAGCTGAAATCTTGTATCCCAGGGTGATGGGCGGTTAATGTAAGCTCAACATGCTAAGGTTTACCAAGGCCGTGTCCGAATGTCCGCCCTGATCACTATATGTCATGATCTTGGCGCTGATGGCTGACTTGATTGCTCATTTCCTTCACCTGTCTAGCTCTGCCCTGTTCCTCATCAGATCCACCTGTTCCCGTTTCCTATTTACGCTGCATGTTTTCAGCAAACAACAGCAGATTATTCATGAGCATTTATTAAAGAGAGTTTTCTAGCATATCTAGAATGTTCCACCGTCTGTCTTGCTTGAATTCTGGGCCCTACGTTTTGAGTTTGTTACAATATATTGGTTACGCCATTTTAAATGAGTTTCCGAATGTCTTGGCGATTAAAAAGTTGTGTACTCACAATTTCCCACAATGCACCTTGAAAGGTAGTGATGATCCATGGTTACTAGACGAGTAGATATATCCCAGAATGCTTTGTGAGAGCTCTCCTCGCAAAGCACAATGGGATTTGTTGTCACAGCGGCGACAAATAAGAAAGATGGTGCCGGCACCATCTGGGGAGGCGGAGCCACGTGTCCAAAGGGGAGTGAAAAGTGGTGATCATGTCCGGCAGGTCAGTTAACTGAGTTCACTGTAAAGTCCACTATATAGTCCCCGCTCTATATAGTAATGGAGGGGTCAGAGGTCAGGGCAGGCGGTCGGACACAACCTAAATGCTTTCAATGTGTGTCCTGGAGTTTAAATCCAAGACAGTTTCAGGGCTCCTCTCCCACAAATCTGTCAAATCCTCCTTCTTATTAGACACCAGATAAATGTTCTGTTAGCATTAGCAACTCAGAACATTGTCAGCACAGTTTGGATTCTACAACAATGGGTTTAATTTAGTGGCAGCCGGTCATTAGAGGATGCCGCCCGACTCACTCCATGACCTAGATTAACAATTTCAATTCAATTCTATTCAGTTTATTTCTATAGCTCCAATTCACATCATGTCATCTCAGGTCACTTTCCAGGTCACCAGATCATCCAGTCAGATTGATTCAAAGTTTTCTATCTAAGGAAAACCAGCTGATTGCATCGACTCATTGACTCTTCAGCAATCCCTCACACTAAGCATGCTTGTAGCGACAGTGGAGAGGAAAAACTCCCTTTGAACAGGAAGAAACCTCCAGCAGAACCAGGCTCAGTGTGAGCGGCCATCTGCTGAGGCCCACTGGGGTTCAAGGAGACAGAAGCAGACATAGAAAAAGAAGCATAGATACAAAAGGCAACTGTCAACCAGCTCCACAGGCGGCCCCGTCCAGGAAACACACAGCCAGGCAGACGAGCTCCGAGCCAGCTCCCATGTCAGAGGATGAAGAGAGCACATCCAGTTAGTCACAGTCAGAGAAACAGGACTACACTGGAAAACAGGCCAAGCTCCAACATCTAGAAACAAAGGTGTTGATGGCAGCAGCACAGCTGATATTTCTCTCCAGGATGGAGTCACAGCCAAACAGGAACAGACCAGATGAAGCTACTATGAGAAAAAGCAGAGAGAGCAGAACGTTAGAGATTGAACTAACAGATTCTGCAGAGTGGGAGAATAGAGATAGAATGAAGCAGAATGATGAAAAAGGGGTCCCTATGTCCTCCAGCAGTCTAAGCCTATAGCAGCAGAACTATAGAGATAGATCAGGATAACCTGAGCCACTCTAACTAGAAGCTTTATCAAAAAGGAAAGTTTTAAGCCTAGCCTTAAAAGTAGACAGGGTGTCTGCCTCACGGACTAAAACTGGTAGTTGGTTCCACAGGAGAGGAGCCTGATAACTAAAAGATCTGCCTCCCATTCTACTTTTAGAAATTCTAGGAACCACTAGTAAACCTGCAGATTGAGAGCGAAGTGCTCTGTTAGGAACATAAGGAACAATCAGATCTCTGATATCAGATGGAGCTTGGCCATTTAAGGCTTTATATGTGAGAAGGGGGATTTTAAATTCTATTCTGGATTTAACAGGAAGCCAATGAAGAGAAGCCAGGATAGGAGAGATATGATCTCTCTTTTTCATTTTCATCAGAACTCTGGCTGCAGCATTTTGGATCAGCTGAAGGCTTTTAACTACAGTTTGTGGACTTCCTGATAGTAAAGAATTACAATAGTCCAGCCTTGAAGTAACAAATGCATGGACTAGTTTCTCAGCATCACCCCTGGACAGGAGATTGCTCATTTTTGCAATGTTCCTCAGATGAAAGAAGGAAATTCTAGAAACCTCTTTGATATGGGATTTAAATGACAGGTCCTGATCAAAAATAACACCAAGATTTTTTACTTTATTATCTGAAATCAGTTTAATCCCATCCAAATGAAGTGACTGGCTAATCAGCTTCTTTTTCAGAGACTCTGGTCCAAAGACTATAACTTCTGTTTTGTCTGCATTCAGAAGCAGAAAGTTAAGAGTCATCCAGGTTTTTATGTCTTCAGACATGCCTGTAATCTATGTAATGGGTTAGCTTCATCTGGATTATAGACAGATATAGCTGGGTATCATCAGCATAACAGTGGAAATTAATCCCATGCTGTCTAATAACTCTACCGATTGGGAGCATGTATAAAGTAAAGAGAATTGGTCCTAGCACTGATCCCTGTGGTACTCCACAGGTAACCTTTGAGCGTGTTGAAGATCTATCATTAACAAGAACAAACTGAAATCGATCATATAGATCAGATTTAAACCAGTCTAGTGCTGTTCCTTTAATTCCAACAAAATATTCAAGTCTTTCTAAAAGAATATTATGGTCAACTGGATCAAATGCAGCACTAAGATCAACAAGACGAGCACAGATACAAGTCCATTATCTGAGGCCATGAGAATATCATTAGTGACTTTCACCAGAGCTGTTTCAGTGCTATGATGAGCTCTAAAGCCAGACTGAAACTCTTCAAAAAGTTCATTATGGTGTAAGTGGTCGCAAACTTGTTTGGCAACTACTTTCTCACCACCTCCCTCCACAACGCTGACGTCACAGTCGTCTGTTAGAAAGTGCGGCTGATTGACAGGTTTATAGAATTATTTAGCTCTGAGGCTAGGCTAACGGGAGGCTAACGCTGTATCTGACCCAGCATGGATATCATGACATTCCAGATCCCTGGACAGATTCTACACCCCTAATAAAGGAGAAAATTATATGTTCTGGGTTTCCTACAAGAAAAAGTTCTTCCCAGATATTTTCAGACCACAAGCAGTAAGACTTTAAGACTAGATTAGGAGAACAAAACAACATTAATTTGTTTTCGTAGCTGTGAGACTAGGCCTGACTGTGACCATGAACTTTAAACGCATCCATTGCTGAAGCCTTTACTCACCTTTTCACCGTGTTTGCCAGCGCATACATGATGGCTTTGCTCTGTTTGTACTGAGCCATGCTGAGCATATCTCGCACACGCGCTGCATCAGGATCGGCCTGCAGACCCAGCAGGTAGACCAGAGCATCTACCTCCAGTGAGACCCCCTCTATGGTCCAGATGACCTGCAGGATGGCACTGGTGCATTCTGCCGTTCCGCACTGGAACAGAGCCTGGAAGGTCAGCCACTTGGACACTCGTACCATCTCAGCTACTGTTTGGCTGAGAGTCTCATTCCTCAGGGACCTCATGCTGGACACCAGCTGGTGGAAAAGGCTGGTCCTCTTCTGGCCTTGATCCATGCTCGCTAGCGCTACCAGCTCCTGCAGGATGCTCAGAATGTCCTCCTTGGTGCGGATTATGGTTTTATCATCCGGTTCATCAAAGTGTAGAGGCTTTGCCTGCCGGGGCTCAACATCTGAGGACAAAGACTTCAAGTTTTAGTTCCTGAATTAAAACAAAAATGGGACTGCTGCCAATCATGAAAGCTCACCAAAACTTCTGCTACTGATCCTTTTCACACTTTGAAAGTTAAGATCCTGCTTAACCACAGATGAGATTCCATTTTCACTGCGACAGAAAAGCAGGAGGTCAGAAACCTTCAGCGGCGTACGGAAACATGTGCCGTGATCCACCCTCACCCATGGGAGAAGGGGAGGTATCGGTGCGTCTCGGTGCATGAGGCCGTGCTGACGTCTGTCCCCCGGCTATCCAACAGATATCTGCAGCCCTGAGAGCTGCTGATGAGTTTGGAGATGGGGTGTTGCTGAAACCAGGAAATTAGAGTCTAAGTTAGTCGTTATTTCTGCACAGAGCAGCCAGAAAGCAGCAGCAGGAAGAACTCCTCCCAGCGGCTGCTTTTCAGCAGCTCCGTTGCCTCTCGCACCTTATGGACTGGTGTGGACAGACAAGAGGACAACTTAAACAAGGGGACTGTCCACTTTTCAGCATTTCTCTCTGCAGAGTCACCGTGGCTGTGGTTACCATGGTTACAGTGGGCTGAGGGTGGAGGATGGATGGATGGATGGATGATCATCCTGACCCTCTGGACTCTCATTGATTGTTGCCCCTCAGGGTGCCCCCCCACCCTGAGGGGCTCCAACTGCTTTCATCCTAAACCTTGATGCAGACGCCTAGATATTTCTACCTGAACATCTGCAGCAGGACCAAAACTTTGGAAACAGCTCCTCACCAGCTGTTGCAGCAGAGCTACTGGGCTACTGGTGGGCTTCCTGCCGTAGAACTGGTCACACTGGGACAGGTCTCTGGAGAGACGGACCTCTTGGCTGGAATGAAGAGTGTGTGCTGTCAGACAGCGCCCATGGATGGTGCTCTGGAGAAAATACCAACTCAGATCAGCTCACTGCATATTCATCCGGCTTAATCTGAACTAGATTAAAGGTGTAGTGGAGGATGTTCTCCTTCCGGGTGGATCGGCCAAATCAGTGGTCCTCCTAACTGTCAGTCATTCTGGTGATATGCTTACGTAAGGACATAGTGCAGAAACAGCAACTATTAAACAGAGCGTGCACATGGAGAAACGGGCTCATGCACACTCTCGCACTTGTTTAAAAGGCATTCCTTCTTAGGAGAAGATACATTGTTGTGGATGTGCTTTTCTTTTTCTTAAGTGAAGATGGCGGATCTTTCCTAAAATTTCTGAAAATCCTCCACTATAACTTTAAGCTCCGGTGTCACTAGGGGACTCTAACCATAAGACTGCTCTGTCCGTCCTCCATGATGGGCACCATGAAGGCAGAGAAGATCCCTCTCTTGATGTTGAGGATGTTGACAGGCTCGTCTTCCTCAGGGTAGACCTCCACATGGCTGTTTGAGTGGACTATGACCCTCAGAGGACTCCTGCAGAAACACGCTGCATTTAATGACCTTTTTACCATCATTTTAAACACAAACCACAATTAAGCTGGACTGAAACAGATAACCGAAACCTTCTGAAATAATAAATAGATCCGGCAGAGCTGCAGTCCTGTTGCTGATGATATTCATTAAACTGGCCTGGTCATTCCCATTACTGTCTTACCCTTGCTCTGATTGCCCACTCAGTCCACCTGTTGTCCTCCTTCTTAAGTAAGCGCCAAACTTGTAGATGCGGCCAGATTATTGAAAGCCTTTGTTATCAGTCGTCCAGCATTACTTCCTGTTACCGATCCTGTTTTCTGACTTCCTCGTCCTGCCACGTCCATGAGGGGCGGCAATGATTTCTCTAATTTCTGCACATGGACAGTGTTTCTGCCGTCTGACCGCTGCCTTTCGACCAGTCCTATCATCTCTAAAACTGATTCTACTTCAATGGTTCTGAGCATCCTCTTTAGAGAGAGTTCCTATATTACCGGGTTCTCATGTCTCATTCGAGCATCAGTAAGGTTGCTGTTGGTATCATCCAACCTGCAGGGATGACACCTCTGCTCTGAGAGACGAAGAGCAACCAAACAGCTCTTCCTACCCCTCCTCATGGATCCTGAGAATCCTCAGTTAGTGTTCCTGCATAACTTTGCACTGACTTCTCCATGCTGGCTCTGAAGACGTCGGAGCCGGGCGCCGGGCTGTAGAACGGCTCAGGCTGACCGTCCATGGTGGACACCTCGCTGAGAGAGCAGTCCCTGGTGATCATGATGAACCTGCACATCTGGGGGATCTGGATCTCCACCTGCAGACACCATGGGTCAGAGAGGGGACCTCAGATAGACGCTGCTATCAGCTCAACTGCTTCTTACCTCACAAGTGACTTTAAGGCCGTTTTGCAGGCCGGCAGAACCGACCACTCCATTTCGGCTGTCTGCGACGTATCGGTACACGTATTTCCTTTGGGCCTTGAATCTTGAAGCCACTGCAATGAGACAACAGTGTCTGCATGATCGCCTTGAATGCATGGTTGAGTCAAACCCTTACAGGCGACCTCATGCCCTCCTGTGCATCCCTAGCCTTGCATCATGGGTCAACAGACCCATCCTCCTGTCATCCTGGGACAGCCCACCTTTGAACCCCTCTGTGGCAGGAACTATGTAGGTCCCTCAGCTCCTGCTGCTATCTCAGCAAACAGGCCGAGTTCAGAGAGCAGCATTGATCCATCAGCAGATTTCTGCCTGCTTGCATTGAGTCAGCTCCTGAACCAGACCCTGCCAGAACCACAGATTCATGCAGTGTGTGCTGTGCTTGGGAACTTACTCGGACATGAAGCCGTTTCCTGGACATCCTCTGAAAACAAAAGGATAAACAAGATTAAAATGATGGAGCAGAGATGAAAGTTAAGGTCCAGCGATAAACAGTCAGATGCATCGAACACATTTGGGTCGGTTCTATTCTCTTTGGCTCAGTGACCAGACGCTGAGGCTGCAGTTGGCTGAGCTTCCTTTGGAGGGCTTTAAAGATGGATTCAGGGTTAAAGCAGGAAGACTGATGCTAAACCAGACATGGAGGAATGTTGAGGTCCTGCTGAAGGTCCATCAGAGGAAGAGGAGGCTGCAGACTAACCAACCAACCAGAGGCCCAGAAAATGCTGAGACGCTGGTTGCTATGGTGATTTCCTCCTGTTCTGACCGAGAGTTAAATCAAGATGAGGAACCTGTGCGGGTCTTTCTGTTAGTGAAGGTAAAAACTTACGTGCCAGAGCGCAGCTGCTCAGCAGCAGGAACAGACACAGCGGGCTGTAGGCCATGGCCGGCCGGACCGATCTTCAGAGGCTGGACTGCAGCATCAGCTCCTCTTAATGCCTTTCTAAGCTCCTCCTGCTCTCTGCTGGTTTGCTGAACAGCAGCGATATCAGACTATGCAAAGGTCAAACTGTGACCTGCATTGATCCAATCTGGTTTGGAAATAAGCTTAAAGGTACTGCTTCCTGTTGTTCTGCAGCTCTCCAGAAAACGATCCTTTTCAGGGATTTTATCCCATAGAACCATCTTCTGCTGAGGCCTCTGGGAACAGATCTTACCAACAAACCCCCATTGCACTGTTTGAAGCTGCCAGTTCTGCTCAGGCCCTCTTGACCGGGTCAGGCCTCAACTGTGCTGCCTCCAGGTAGGCTGCTTTAGCGTGATCACCAGATATGCCCTCCTGGGAAGCTAACTCAATCCAAAAGTAATCCCACCCCTGTAGGTTTCATTGGAGGTCCTTTTTCATGTCACTTTGTTTGTGAGATATTTGAAATGGGCTCAAAAAATTAAAAAGGTGAGAAACATCTTTAGGAAAGAAAACTCTGGATGATCTGTGTGTCTTTAGACTTTGATTTCATTTATTCTGGACTCAAAAATCAGGACAATGTTTAAAGCAGCATCACACCTTCGTCCAACAGCCTTATTTTTATCTGCATTAATGATCTTTGGCTCTTTGAGAATGGAAGGTCTCTGTACCATTTCCCTAATCTTCAGCTCCCCCACAGATTCTCTGTCAGAATCAAGTCCAGAATTAGGCCGGGCTGCTCTGACACGTTCTAACTTCCACACATTGGTCATCGATACAGGGATCGGTTTAAAGTAGAGGTGGGCGGATCAATCCAAGGATCGATACTATCGATACCAACGTGGGCATTGATATCAAACAATATTCGTTTAACAAGATCGATCATTTTCATTCTCTCCTGCATGCACTGACTGCAGCAGATTCACCAGTCTCCCCGTCTGTGTCACTGCAGTGTGCTGCTCCTCCCTCCCATCTCCTCACTGGCTCAGCCTGGCCCCGCCCACTCTCTTTCCACTCGGCACACAAACAACCACGCTGCTGCTCCTGAGCCGCCGGAGCAGAAAAGACCCGTTTGGTTATATTTTAAGCTGTAAAGGAAAAAAACAGCTGTATGGGTTGAGGTTAAATACAGTGGAAACACCACAAGCTTATATAAACACAATAGACAGACGTCACTGACAGAGGCTTTCAGACCTCCAGAGAATATCCAGGTAGATAAGAGTGATCACCGTCAGATGAACTTTTAAAGTAGATATTATGTCATATATTACTGGAGCCATAAGTTTAATTAAGAACTTGAATAAACCCATGAAAACCTGTTATCTAAGTGGGCTAACATTAACTAATCCTTTCTTTATCCCACGACGGGACATTTATAGAAGTAAAGAAACAGGCAGGTGCACACAATACAAACAAAATTACATAAGGATTGACAGATATAATATACGAGGTGGATTAGTAAAAAAACTATATGAATATAACATTTTTAATATTATTATTGTTGAACTGTGATCAGTATTGATATTGGCGATACTGATCCTGTATTTAATTGGTATCGGATTGATTAAAAACTCCTGGTATGGCTCACTTCTAGTTTAAAGAGCTGCAGCGCCATTTTACACTGAATCAGCTTTTATTTTGATGATCCCAGAGACAGACACTCCTCCCTGGACTCTGACAGGATGATCTCTGCCAGATGCTCCTCCTACCACCCTTGGTCCAGCGTTGTCCATCTCACCGCAGGTGCTGATGGATAGACTCTCCTCCTCCTCCTCCTCTTGTCACACTAGTGTCCCAAGATGTATGGCTGTAGGTGAAAGAGCGTAGCTCTATAAAACAAGCCTAAACTCAGGCCCAGTGTTTCCTCAGATTCTGATGGGCATCCTATTCTGGAATATAGACGGTCCAAAATGTCCGCTCTAATCACTATGACGTGGTTACGCCATTTTAAATGGTTGTCCAAACGTCTAGTGGATGTAAAAGTAGTGGACTAAAAATTTCCCATAATGCACCTTGAAAAGTAGATCATCCATGGTCACTGGAGGAGCAGATATATCCCAGAATGCTTTGCCAGGAGAGCTGGAAAGCATTACGGGATTAGCCATCACAGCGGCCCGCTGTCGCTACCCAACAGCGGCGACTAATAACAAAGATGGCGCAGGCACCGCACGGTGGAGGAGGAGTTACGTGACCAACGGAGCAGAAAGCAGTGATCATCTGTCTGAACGGTCAGTTAACTGAGTTCACTATAAAGTTCACTATAGTCCCCACTCTAATGTATGGATTATGGTGACTTTAATCTGTGGGATCTGATGAGTTATAGTGACATTAGGGCCTTTGTAGTTCTATGATAGAGACGGTACAGTAATCCTTCCATTCAGCATGTCCTTATGATGTCAGACGCATATTCCCATAACTGGGGAACATATATGAATTAATTTAATACTAAATAAAATAAGATTATCAACACTATCTTTATTTTAGCATTCTTTCATATTTAATTTAAAACATCTTTAGTCAGAAATTTTACATTTTCCCCAAAGTTAATTTCTTTCACTTTTATTTAATGAAGAAATAATGTAGATCTAGAGTGGCGGCTAGGCCAGCAGGCGGGATGTGTCTGATTGTGTTAAATAGAAGCTGATTGATCAGGTAACCACAGCAGCAACCTTTATTGTTTTATATCTATAATTCTGAGAATTCTGAGGTGGGTGAATTATTTCATATTTACTGCAGTAAATGAAGAATTTAACACATTCATGGGATGTTGATAAATTGTCATGTTTTCATTCAATCTTCAGCCATAAATCAGAACAATAATATTCTGTTCTGGTGACGTGGACTTCCGGCGGCCTGTTTCTTTCATCTCATTTCCTCTGAGTGGTTTTAATTTTTCACTTTAATTAAGTTCCATCAATTTTTACTGTTTCTTTTTTTTTTTTCTCCCGCCTGTTTGATGAATCTCAGTAAAATTAGAAAAAGAAAGGGTTCGGCGGGCGCGCGCAGGGGTGGGGACGGCGCTTTTACGTCAGCGTGCGCGCCCGCCTGACGTTGGAGTCAGCTGAGCGTAAAAACATGAAGAGCAGAGAAGGTCGCGGAAAGAGTCCAGCTGAAGGTAATCCTGAAATGTTCTGATCCAGGGCGCAAAGCAGCGCCGCATCCTCCGCTGTTCCTCCCGGCCGGCCGCGCTCAGAGCTGCAGGAGAGATAATCTGATCAAACTCATAGGAGCAAAACATACGGAAATGACATCACTGAAACTCGTCATCATCGATCACGTGTTTCTGCCCAAACATTTTCTTTATCCCACGAAGGGGACATTTATAGAAGTAAAGAAACAGGCTGAGCAACAATGCAAGGATTGACAGATATGATATACGAGGTGGATTAGTAAAAAACTATTTGAATATAACATTATTAATATTATTGTTGTTGAACTGTAATAATAAAATAAAATTATAAAAACGCAGAAAGTTCAACAGTTCCATGATACACCAAGCTTGGAAGTAAGAAGTAAGATTATAAAAGATTATAGTGACTTTTATCTGTGGATCAGATGGATTATAGAGACATTAGGCCTTTATAGATGCATATTCTCATAACTGGGGAACACAGATCCACAATGAAACTGTTTCCCAGACAGTTTCATTGTGGATCTTTGTAACAAAGATCATAAAACATTGGGTTGTTCTCAGTATCTCTGCATCCAGGCCTGAGGTCAGAAGGTCCTTTTGAAGTTCTGACAGGCGCTACCGGAAGTTTTGACTGGATTTAATTAAACTTTTAAGCCTTTCGGTATAAAATAAATATTTAGATTGAGATGAGAAATCTGCCTCCTGGTCTGTTGAAGAATCAATAGTTTGCATCCAATCATTTCATTAAACGGCCCTAGTTTTTGTATTTGCAGATCAATTCCAATCACAGCAAACAGGAAAATGAACAGTTTGTCAAATGAAAACATAGTAAGGACAGATTAGAGCAGAATTCTTCAATATTCCCAAAAACGACCGTGTTTAAATGATTGGATGCAAACTATTGATCCTTCAACAGACCAGGAGGCAGATTTCTCATCTCCATCAAAATATTTATTTTATACTAAGAGGTTTAAAAGTTTCATGAAATCCAGTCAGAACTTCTAATCTCAGGCCTGAATGAAGAGATGCTGAGTGTGGAAGCAGAGAACAGAGTTCCTCCAAAGCATCGATGATCCTAAAAATAAAAAAAGTTACTAAAATTGATACGAACATATTTGGGAAGAAACTGAAAATCTGCTGCATGATGGTTGGATTTTTTTAAATATTTCATTTAAATTAAGCATTAATTTCCGCATGTTTTGCTCCTGAATTTAATAATAATATCTCAGATGCTCTCCTGGAGCTGTGAGGAAGTCGGAGCGGAGCAGCACGGGAGGAACAGCGGAGGCTGTGGGCTTTGCTTTGAGCAGGAGGTCTGGAGTGGAGCAGGCGGATTGGAGACGGAGGATGTGGGATTTTGGGGTAACACTGAAATCCCACATCCTCCGTATCCAATCCGCTCCATATCTTCCGTTCCGCACCGTTCCAATCCGCCCCTTCGGTTCCTTCCGTCTTGTTCTGCAGAGTTCCTTGGAGCTTGAGGAGACCTTGTGTGATAGATTTTTTTTTTATTAATCAGAGCAGATTATGAGGTAATGAATGCATCATTTATTATAACATCATTCAAACCAAAAGCTTTTCTTTTCACTGTGTCTCTGTCATCAGGAGACCTTGGATTCTTCTAACCTGGATTATTCTCTGCTTCCAACGATGTGAAAACAAGCTAATCTTAAAATAAAATAAATATTTTGATCAACATCACATATCTGCTTCCTTGTGTTAGGGATATATACACATTTTATTTTTATTTATTTGTTTATTTGACAGGGACAGTAGAGTTAAACATTGCAACCAAACAGGTGGCCGATGTCCAGGTACATAAGGCTTGTAGCCGTGGGCTAATTTGCAGCCTTCTTCCCTGGTTAGGCTTTTAAAAGGTGTTAGCATTAAGGGGGAGGGAGGTTAGTAACGACACACAGATGCATAAAAACACAAAAAAAACAAAAAAAGTTAAAATAAAAATGTGCAGTACATATATACATATATAAATATATATTTATATATTTAAGTATTTTCCATCCTTTAATTAAATAAAACACTTCTTTTGAGGGGAATTATCAGAATGCTGCTCTAATTGGGAATTACCGATCAGTGGTTTTAATTTGATAAACTGGATCTTCTTAATGTTCTTTTTCCTGTGGATGTGGACCTGGCAGGTAACGGACCGGACCGGACCGGACCGGACCGCAGCACTGGCAGTCTGGATCCTGCAGTTTTAATTTGGGAAATAATGGAAGGTTTGAAATGGGCTGCTAACTAAATGAAAGGTCCGTCTGCTTCTCAGCCATTTTAAATTCTTTCTCATTTGGATATTTGAACTTCTATAACAAGACTAGACCAAAAGTTTATGATTTTAAAAACGCACTTAGTTTTAGAGCAGAAAGTAACATTTAATGTCCAATTCTCATGAAACGTTTTTAAATAAGCATATGATGTCATGACAAAAAACAAAAATAGCACAAAGATAAAGAAATTATTAAATAACTGAGGCATAAATGTAAAAAAAAATGTAGACATACGTCACAATTACTGCTCTTATTTTGAAATATATTCTCAGGTGTTACTACCGTAATTCTTGGCGTTGACGCGACCTAAAAAAAAATGGCTGCGTTTCCCTCAGAGCTCTGACCATCCCGTCATCTGATGGCAGGAAGAAGGTCGTCCTCCATGATGGAAACCCAGAAGTCCAGCTTCCAGTTCAGCAGCAGCTCTGTAGCAGATATGGCAAATACACGGAAGAACCTGATCAGAGGACACCAGAAGTAAAAAGCCCTGAACACCCAATCAATCAGTGAAACATGGTGGTGGCAGCATCATGCTGAGGGCAGCTGCTCCGGTGGTCAATGCTAATGCTGTAGGAGGCTAAAGGTGTTTGTCTGGAAGAACATCTGCCCTAACCTCTGGATTCTCGGTGTCCTTCAGGTGAGCCATGATCCCTGTAGTGAGAAGCTCCAGATGTCGCCTCAGGTTCTTCAGGAGAAGCTGCTCCTCGTTTAAAGGTGAACTTTAGGAGATGTTCAGGAAGATCTTGGCTGTTTCTGTCTCCATCCTTCTGCTCACTTCATTTCTCTGCATGAAGATTCGTTTAGAACTTCCCTTGTTTTTCCCAGTGAGTGGAGTGTCAGTATCTTCATCATCAGAGCTGCTCGTGCGTGATTACCAGATGATTATGAATATATTCAACGATTAGAACGGAAGTTATAGTAGAATAATAGGTCATTTAAATCAAGACTAATTAGTTATAAGTTGAATGATTCTAAATGTAATTTGCTTTCTGACCAGGTTTCTTAGGTCGGACTCCTGAATGCGGCTGTTAGAAATCCAGCTGTCCGGACGGGTCCAGCTCAAACAAAGGCCTGTACGACGTGTCCAGCATGAGGTAGCTGGGAGCTAACGATGCTAGCCAGTCCTGTGAGCGTTAGCATTCAGTTTAAACTGTTAAACCATCAGCAGTTGAATCAGAAAGTTCAGCTCAGCAGAGCATTGATCAACCATCAGAAGGAAGGATGACGTTACTGTTTTGGTTCGATGGAGCGGAATGGACTTTTCGGCCCGGTTCTGTCGGCTCAAACCCGATCTCCAGTCCAGTTCGTTCGCCAACTGCAAATCCCAAAGAGATTTGGATCAATCTGATGCAATAATAAGAGCAGGGCTTAATCTGATCTATGACCAGTTTTTCTATAATCTTCTCGCTGCTGTAAACAGCAGAATTTCCCCATCGTGGGACAATAAAGGGATTTTCTAATTTCTATTCTATTACTCACAGTAGCCCGGGACGTCTCCCTTAGCTACGGTGGTTAGCTGGCGGTGGCGGCGTCTCAGGGAGCGGCAGGACCCGTATGGCATCGGTCAGCGGCTCCTAACGGCTCCTCTGCAAACAGCAATTGGGCTCCGCTGTTCAGTTTGCTTCACTGCATTCAACTTGGTTTGAATCGCAGGAAAAGACGGTCACTACGATCAGCTCGTTCCGAATCGTAGGAAAGGTAGTCTGACTCGGTCCAGCAAGCACAGACCTCTCCAGAGGGATTCGGAGACTACTTAGCATTAGCCTTCAGCTGAGAACCTGCGTGGCTAGCCTTCCCGTCGCAGGCCACTGCCAACAGGAACTTCCATAGGAGCTAGCCCCTTACATAAACTTCTTCACAGGGTTGTGACATCAGAGGGGAGTCACTCCTGTTGCATCACTGACATTTTATTTCAACAGAACTAACGCCTGGTTTATGCGCAGAAACCAGGTCGTCTGCGTGTGTGTCGCAGTTAAGGCAGATATGCCCCGCCCCTTTCCGCAGACACTCTGCTGCACCTCTCCAAAACTGTAGCTGACCGCAGACAGGAGGCCTCTGATTGGTCAACTCTACATCTGCTCTACACTATGCGTATTTCCTGTTTGGTTCCTAATGGCAGAAACTGTAGTGCCGTCCATAGCGCCTGGCACGCCGCTGACTCTATCCCAGACACCGTGCAGGATGCTAGTTTGTAGCCCTGAGCGGCGGTCTGTTGGTTTGCACCTGAAGCCAAAACACGCAGCGCCACGGCCGGTCTTTGGGGAACACTCACGGGGGAACTGTGAGGCGTCCGGCGTTGGATGAGGGGTTGTAGACGACGAACAAGCTCGCCAAGCCGACACACGGACGCCCACAATCCTAGCTAGTTCCTGATTGGCCCTCTGGTGTTGTGGCGTGGAATAAAATAGCGCAGACCGCCCTTCAATATTTAGCATAAATCAAAAATATCTGCGTCATTCCTGCGACACACTGCTGCAGGAGGATAACCAGCCCTTAATGGTGATGGAGCTGGGAGGCTGGATTAACCTTCTGGGCTCCACCTGAGAGGGAAGGAGATGATCCTCCATCACCCAGGAGGAGCTCAGAGGGGATCTGTTACTGGCTGATCTGTTACTGGCTGATCTGTTACTGGCTGATCTGTTACTGGCTGATCTAGTAGTTGCTGCTGGCTCTCTGTAGGCTTCCAAAGGTTAATCTCTTCGTCTGCTCTCCTCTCAAACATTAACAGAAAGCTGCAGACATTCTCCTGCAGCTCCCCTCCAGGTCTTTAGCTCCCTGTGATTCCAGAAAGCAGTGCAGACTTTACAGCAGTTTATAATCCATATCTAGATATGCATCAAGTCCATAATCTAAGTCATCTCAGTCCAGCTGAACTGCGGTTGTTAATCAGGCAGAAACACCCCGGAATAAGAACCACCACTGGCTTGGCTCACGGTAAGACCTGTAGTGTCTGCTGACCGTTGCTCTTTCCTCCTGCAGCCGCTGGGCTTATCTTCTCAGGGATTTTCCAGGCCTCTGGGTGCTATAGCTATGTTGTTATTCATTCTCCACTTCCTGCCGATGTTTGTGGATCTAGTTCCATCTACTGTTATCACCCACAGATATCGCTGCTCTGTCCATTTGTTCTTACTGCACTTCTGCTCCAGAACAGCTTAGGTTTTCTCTCAGCTTCTATAAAACATGAAGTTATTGCTTCATACCTGAAGATGGTGCCTAATCAGAGAGCACTGGGTCCATTAGCAGAGGGAGGAGAAGTGGTCTTTATTTCCTCCAGCAGCCTAAACCTATAGCAGCTTTCCAATGTGAGACAAGTTTAAGATTTATTCAATTTTTCATGAAACAATTGCTAAATTAAAGAATGAAAATAATTAATATTAAGAAATAATATGTTCATTTGAACCTTAGAATGATTGAAGGCCTAAAACATCGGAGTAAAATTTAACTAGAACTTCTGTGGTTAGCAGGAAACAGAGGGTTGTCAGCCTGTTTATCAAAAAGAGGATGACTCTAGGATGAAGGTGGTTAAGAGGCGAGCCGAGTCTTATTCAGTCAGCCTAGTAGGTTTCATAGAACTTCTGAGCAGGGTAAGGTTTACAATCTATGAATCCTGGTTGGTTCTCAGACAAGATGCACTTGCTGATGGTTATGAACCATCTGCAGCTCAAAGTGACAAAGACTAAGGAGCCAATAGTGGATCTGAGGAAGGCAAGAACCTGTGAGCCCTGTTTCCATCCAGGGGTCCCTGTGACACTGTGGAGGAGTAGAATATTTGGGAGGGTTGGAGTGGTCTAGAAACACCGAGGCGGTCTACAAAAGGGGCCAAAGGAGGCTGAGGTCTGCTAACATCTGCTGGACGGTGCTGAGGATGTTCTCTGGGTCTGTTGCTGCCATGTTGGGGCAGCGGGCTGAGGGTGGCGGACAACAGCAGACCAGACCAACCGATCAGGAGGGCGGGTGATGTGGGGGAGGAGCTGGACCCTCTGACCACTGTGGCAGAGAGGAGTCTGTCCAGGCTTCAGTCCATCTTGGACAATGTCTTACCCCCCCTCCACGACACACTGGCCCAGCAGGGGAGCTCCTTCATCAGGAGACTCCTCTGACCCAGAAGCACCACAGAGCGCCACAGGAAGTCCTTCCTGCCTGCGGTCATCCATCTCTACAACGCCGCCCTCAGAAAGTCATCCCCCCCCCCCCCCCCCTGTAAATCAGACTCAGATTATAGAATTATTGACAGTTATTGACATTTCTTCATTAAATCCCAGCAGTGATGCCTCCTGTTCAGTTGTTCATTGATGCATGAATGTGTTCCTGCCAGGATACCAGCAGGCTAACGTCGTGGTTCTGCCGAGCCACCTGGCTGATGACTTTGAGGACTTCTGTCACTGTAACTCCGCCCCCTTACCGCTCCTGTATCGCAGCCAATCAGGAGAGCCTTCCTGTTCCCCTCTGGCTAAAAATGCTGACATCAGGTATCAAACCAAATTATTTTCCTCTAATGTTTCTCTTTCTCACCACTAAGTGAAACAGAACTCAGTTAGTTTAGTTCTGCCGGATGTTCTGTGTTCTGAGATGGAACCAAACTGGTCCAGGATGTTACATCACCTAACGAACACTGGAGGCGTTCAAACCCCTGTGGTTCCTCCTGTATCTGCAGGACCGATATCCCTGAATACTGTGTGTATGAGGAAGGTCGCCTGGTGAAGACCGTCTCCGGTCTGCAGAGCTACAGCAACCAGCATAGGTTGGTTACCAGAACCAGAGACACTCATCCACTGTTTACTGCTGTGAACAGATTGTCTCTGTCTGAGCAGAACCGGGTCGGAGCAACAGAACATGCTGGCAGACATGGTCACCTTCTACCTGGGCTGCAGCTTCGGCTTCGAGGGAAAACTGAAGGAAGCTGGAATCCCTGTTAGGAACGTGGAGCAAGGTCGGAACGTCAGCATGTACCGGGTACGACCCAGATCCATTGTCCACCTAGGCAGCAGCTGAGGTAGTAGGAACAGGCAGCTCAGAACAGCAGAACGGGTCAGGATCAGAACTCTCACCAAAGGTTAGAATATTCTGGCACTGGTGAGTGGATGAAGACAATTTAAATAGATGCTGAAGCAGGTGGATCACATGAACCGTAAGGAGAAACTGGGCGGGGCTAGGTTTCCCATGATGCCTCTGGCTTTCCTCACTTCCTGCCGCTGTCTGGGTTTCCTCCACAGACGGCTGTCAGCTGTGTTCCCAGAGGAGCCTTCTGCTGCCCCCTGGTGGTCACCATGCGCCCGGTCCCAGCTGGACTCCTGGATGCAGCCGTGAAGGTGACCCACCAGAACCCTCTGGCTCATGGAGCTCCGGTTCACATAGGAGATCCAGGTACTGGGAACCAGAGAGCTGGACCCTGTTGGACAGGAGAAGATCTGCAGCTCAACCTGTCTGTTTGTGTCCAGCTGTCCTGGGGATCCAGGACCTGTCCAAACCGGACTACGGTGACCCGGTGGAGCTGCAGCCAGGCGATGTTCCGGTCTTCTGGGCCTGTGGAGTGACTTCCATCGAGGCCATCCTGAGCAGCAGTGAGCGCCGTGACCCATTGGACCTCCACGGTCCGACCATCACAGAATCCTGACGGTTTGTTGTGCATCTTTTTCAGAACCATCTCTGGCATTCAGTCACTCGCCTGGCTGCATGTTCCTGACCGACGTCCCAGACTCTCCGACCCCAGAATCCGGGCTGACCCCGCTCTGCTTCCAGGTGACCCAGAACCCACAGCTCTACAGCCTGGCGTCCAAGGCAGCGGTGGAGAAGATCCGGCAGCTGGAGCGGGTCATCGGGGACGACCCGGGTAGGCCTCCACTGGGGGTCTGAAATGACCCAAAGCCATCAAGGTTTCCATCATAAACCTCCTAGAACTGAGGAGGAGGTTCTAGTCTGCTTCTGTGATATCAGAACATGTTGGTTCTGGATGCTGTGGTGGACATTCATCCATCCAGACAGGAAGAACAGAACTAGTTCCTCCAAGGTCTTCATGGTCCTTGGTCCTCCTCACTGACTCCTTTGGTCCAGTAGAAACAGCAGAACCAGAGAGCTCCGGTTACAGCGTCTCCATCTGTGTCTGCAGGTCAGAGAGGCATCAAAGCCCTTCTGGTCCAAGATGAACTCCTGCTCTCCTGCTTGGCGCTCTCCCACGCCTCCTCTGTTGCCATAACAACCGGGTTCCCCACAAACTACATGCACAGGTAAGCTGCTCACCTGTCACCAGCAGGGGTCATCAGAGGGCGGGCCTCAGCTGGTTCTGGTTCTGCTCCAGAATGACTCCACACCAGGTTCTGCAGGAATTAACCGTCAGCCTGTTTTTGCTGCAGCTTGCATTGTTCCTCAGGAGAAGATCTGGGTTAGTCTTCAGAAGAAGCGGGGCGGTCCAGGTGAAACTTCTGTTCTTCAGTGTCTGCATGGGGAGCATGCAGAGGCATCTTCTAACCTGTTGGTTCCTTTAGCCATAAAAACCAGGATTAGCTTCCTGATGTTGCTTCTTCTCCTCCAGAACCACTCTGGGTTCTTCTCAGAATCCATTTGTCCTCTTTTTTTCTGCTTCATGTATTTTCTTCATTCTTAAGATATTTTTCCCTCTTTTCTTCTCCTGCAAAGTCGCTCAGTGAGCAAAAAAGGTCCAGAGCCGTTTAGAGAGAGCATCAGTCCCACCATCTGGTACCAGACCATCAGAGGTTCTCACTGAGCTTCCTGCACCAGGTTCTGGTCCTGAACCGTCCTCTCAGTGGGTTCAGGAGGAACCACTACAGAACCTGAGATCACTGAGGTACCATTCAGAGATGGTCCATCCTGTTCCAGCAGGTTCCTCAGACACTCCTTAGATGTTCCTCAGAGGTTCCTCAGCTGTCAGCCTGACCTTCAGGTGTTTCTCAGAGAGCAAAGGTTCAAACTGTTTCTAGAGCTCCATGGATCTCCTCCATGTCTCAGAGCTTCTGTGTTCTCTCTCACCTCAGCAGTCAGGAGACCTTCTCTGCTCATGTCCTCTCGTCTCCGTCTGAGATGCTTTGAGTCGGGAATAAATGTCGGGTTCTGCTAACATCTCCGTCACTGGAGAACGCTATCAACAACTGGAACCAGGATATTCTATCTCTGATAACATGACCTCAGATGTTCTCGTCTGTTTCCTGTTTAGCCCTCCTGATGAGACCGATGGTCCACCTGGAGCCATCGCCATAGCAACCATGTTGCTGTCTCTAGGGAAACAGGTGACGTTGTTGACGGACAGCAGAGCGGTGGAGATGAACGGAGCTCTGGTGGACGAAGCAGTGAGGACGGGTGAGCCTTCACATCATCATCATCATCACCATCAGCATCATCATCATCATGTGATCAGATTTAAAGGTGACACTGGATGTGACCTTTATTGTCCACCAGGGGTCCTCAAAGCTGCAATCCCATTGGTCACCTATGAAGACCATGGCCCTGACTCCGCCCTGCACTTCCTGTGTCACCATGGAAACCCCAGGAAGCCCAGGTCAGATGTTACATAGACATACATATAAGAGTAGACCCTGTATTGACTGCAGCAGCACAGGAATTACGGGCGCCATCTTGGGAAGGTCGACCTGCTACCTTAACCTGCTGGTTTAAACAGAACAGAAGAAGGATGCCTCAGCACTGCGGCGTATTTCACTTTGAATCGACGGATTGTGACATCAGAGCTTTGAAAGACATTACTGAATAAACATATAGATATATAAATATATATATATGTATAATAAATATATATACACTATATAGAAATACTGTGCAGAACCCTCAAGCTCCCAGGCCTCTGCTAGAGGACCTGAAGTTAAAGGAAAAAGGGGAGCGCCCGCGATCGGTGAGGAAGAGGGTTTTTTTCTCAGCAGAAGAAGATTACAGCAAAAATGGTCACTAAAATTTTTATCTTAAAAGGTGTATTCAGATAGTTTTACAAATTTTCTCATTCCAGAGAAAAGCCCCCCCCCCGAAGCAAAGAGAATATAATCAGAATTAGAAAAGAATGAAATTCAAAGAAATCAATCTGAAAAATAAAAAAACATCTTAATAAGATAAAATGAGATTTGAAAAATTTCTCCACCTTTTCCACCTCCTCCTGCTCCTCCACCACCACCTTCTCCACCTCCTGCACCTCCTTCCCTGCTAACTGGTCTTCACTCCTCCTGAACTCCTGAAAATGAAAAGCTGTTTCTGCCAGGTTCGACCACCTGGTGGCGATAGAGCGCAGCGGCCGGGCTGAGGATGGAAATTATTACAACATGAGAGAAGTGAACATAAAACATCTGGTTGATCCGATAGACAACCTCTTCATCGCTGCTCGGAACATTCCTGGAATTACAACTACAGGTAAAGGTTCTTTCAAAATTAAAGAGGTAAAGAAATAATTTGTCAATAAACATTCCTGTGAATTAAAATATATGGTACAATATTTATCTTTTTTTGTTTCAAGAAAATTACTGAATTTATTTATTGGATTATTTTTTTATTTCATGACAATTATTTTGTGACACTTTTATTTTGTAAAGCTACTTAAGCTATTCAGTGGCTTTTATATTTTTAAGTGTAAGCTATTCAGTGGCTTTTATATTTTTAAGTGTGGTTTTGCTTTGAAGCTCTTTTTATTTCATGTTATTTTATTCAAATAAGGAGGCAGCGTTTTATCTGTGGGGCAGCGCTGGTTTGGATTGGCGATGTAGGTCGGGATTGATTGGAGGTGTAGGTCAGGATTGGAGGTGTAGGTCGGGATTGGAGGTGTAGGTCGGGATTGGAGGTGTAGGTCGGGATTTAAGGTGTAGGTCGGGATTGAAGGTGTAGGTCGGGATTGGAGGTGTAGGTCGGGATTGAAGGTGTAGGTCGGGATTTAAGGTGTAGGTCGGGATTTAAGGTGTAGGTCGGGATTGGCGGTGTAGGTCGGGATTTAAGGTGTAGGTCGGGATTGAAGGTGTAGGTCGGGATTGGAGGTGTAGGTCGGGATTGAAGGTGTAGGTCGGGATTGGCGGTGTAGGTCGGGATTGGCGGTGTAGGTCGGGATTGGAGGTGTAGGTCGGGATTGGCGGTGTAGTTCGGGATTGGCGGTGTAGGTCGGGATTGGAGGTGTAGGTCGGGATTGGCGGTGTAGGTCGGGATTTAAGGTGTAGGTCGGGATTGATTGGAGGTGTAGGTCGGGATTGGAGGTGTAGGTCGGGATTTAGGGTGTAGGTCGGGATTGGCGGTGTAGGTCGGGATTTAAGGTGTAGGTCGGGATTGGCGGTGTAGGTCGGGATTTAAGGTGTAGGTCGGGATTGAAGGTGTAGGTCGGGATTGGAGGTGTAGGTCGGGATTTAAGGTGTAGGTCGGGATTGAAGGTGTAGGTCGGGATTGGCGGTGTAGGTCGGGATTGGCGGTGTAGGTCGGGATTGGAGGTGTAGGTCGGGATTGGCGGTGTAGTTCGGGATTGATTGGAGGTGTAGGTCGGGATTGGAGGTGTAGGTCGGGATTGGAGGTGTAGGTCGGGATTGATTGGAGGTGTAGGTCGGGATTGGAGGTGTAGGTCGGGATTGGAGGTGTAGGTTGGGATTGATTGGAGATGTAGGTCGGGATTGGAGGTGTATGTCGGGATTGGCGGTGTAGGTCGGGATTGGCGATGTAGGTCGGGATTGGAGGTGTAGGTCGGGATTGGAGGTGTAGGTCGGGATTGATTGGAGGTGTAGGTCGGGATTGGAGGTGTAGGTCGGGATTGGAGGTGTAGGTCGGGATTGATTGGAGATGTAGGTCGGGATTGGAGGTGTAGGTCGGGATTGGAGGTGTAGGTCGGGATTGATTGGAGATGTAGGTCGGGATTGGAGGTGTATGTCGGGATTGGCGGTGTAGGTCGGGATTGGCGGTGTAGGTCGGGATTGGCGATGTAGGTCGGGATTGGAGGTGTAGGTCGGGATTGGAGGTGTAGGTCGGGATTGATTGGAGGTGTAGGTCGGGATTGGAGGTGTAGGTCGGGATTGGAGGTGTAGGTCGGGATTGATTGGAGATGTAGGTCGGGATTGGAGGTGTAGGTCGGGATTGGAGGTGTAGGTCGGGATTGATTGGAGGTGTAGGTCGGGATTAGAGGTGTAGGTCGGGATTGGAGGTGTAGGTCGGGATTGATTGGAGATGTAGGTCGGGATTGGAGGTGTAGGTCGGGATTGGCGGTGTAGGTCGGGATTGGAGGTGTAGGTCGGGATTGGAGGTGTAGGTCGGGATTGGCGGTGTAGGTCGGGATTGGCGGTGTAGGTCGGGATTGGCGATGTAGGTCAGGATTGGAGGTGTAGGTCGGGATTGGAGGTGTAGGTCGGGATTGGAGGTGTAGGCCAGGATTGTACAACACAGTAACTGCTCCCCAGTAAATGGCTAATAAACTTGTTTTCTGCAGGAATTGGGGATGGTGGGAATGAGCTGGGGATGGGAAAAGTCAAAGAAAAGGTGAAGAACCTGATGCCTAGAGGAGATGTGATAGCCTGTGATGTCGCTGCCGACTTTGCAGTTACTGCAGGTAAGGATCACCAGGACATGGATGGATGGATGGATGGACGGACGTGCATCAGACCCACTTTTTCCACTGTGCAGCCAGAGCAGTAACCGGGATTTTGGTCGACTACAGTGCAGCACGAAGTTGAAAACAGGGAGCCAGCAGCGGACGGAGCGACCGAACCCGACCCAGTAACCATAGCTTGGACACCTGTGTTCCCGTGCTTCCTCCCTCCTGCCTTACCAGTCCCCAGTCCCCCCTCCTCTGGCTGAGGGTGGGCGGCTCATGGCTCTCTGCTGAGGTCCGGTCCAGTCAGTGGCCCGGCAGTCCACACTCCTCCCCCCTGATATCAGAGATCTGATTGTTCCTTATGTTCCTAACAGAGCACTTCGCTCTCAATCTGCAGGTTTACTAGTGGTTCCTAGAACTTCTAAAAGTAGAATGGGAGGCAGATCTTTTAGTTATCAGGCTCCTCTCCTGTGGAACCAACTACCAGTTTTAGTCCGTGAGGCAGACACCCTGTCTACTTTTAAGGCTAGGCTTAAAACTTTCCTTTTTGATAAAGCTTCTAGTTAGAGTGGCTCAGGTTATCCTGATCTATCTCTATAGTTCTGCTGCTATAGGCTTAGACTGCTGGAGGACATAGGGACCCCTTTTTCATCATTCTGCTTCATTCTATCTCTATTCTCCCACTCTGCAGAATCTGTTAGTTCAATCTCTAACGTTCTGCTCTCTCTGCTTTTTCTCATAGTAGCTTCATCTGGTCTGTTCCTGTTTGGCTGTGACTCCATCCTGGAGAGAAATATCAGCTGTGCTGCTGCCATCAACACCTTTGTTTCTAGATGTTGGAGCTTGGCCTGTTTTCCAGTGTAGTCCTGTTTCTCTGACTGTGACTAACTGGATGTGCTCTCTTCATCCTCTGACATGGGAGCTGGCTCGGAGCTCGTCTGCCTGGCTGTGTGTTTCCTGGACGGGGCCGCCTGTGGAGCTGGTTGACAGTTGCCTTTTGTATCTATGCTTCTTTTTCTATGTCTGCTTCTGTCTCCTTGAACCCCAGTGGGCCTCAGCAGATGGCCGCTCACACTGAGCCTGGTTCTGCTGGAGGTTTCTTC
The DNA here is from genome assembly GCA_030533445.1 of Cyprinodon diabolis. Lineage (NCBI taxonomy): Eukaryota > Metazoa > Chordata > Actinopteri > Cyprinodontiformes > Cyprinodontidae > Cyprinodon > Cyprinodon diabolis. The sequence continues at coordinate 481,875 of CM060080.1, read as the reverse complement.
CTGTTCAAAGGGAGTTTTTCCTCTCCACTGTCGCTACAAGCATGCTAGGTGTGAGGGATTGCTGAAGAGTCAATGAGTCGATGCAATCAGCTGGTTTTCCTTAGATAGAAAACTTTGAATCAATCTGACTGGATGATCTGGTTGATCTGGATCTATAAAGTGACCTGAGATGACAAGTGAATTAGAGCTATAGAAATAAACTGAATTAAAATGGAGGGAGAGAGACAGTAAGCAGGCTACAGCTTGTGGCTTTTTGAGGTCACAGGTCGTCAGGAACCCAGATCCTCAACTGAGAGCTTTTTAGACCAGAACCGGAACTGCTAACAAACTGATGTTCAGTGAGTTCATAGAATGGGTTCTGGTTCAGAAGGAACTCTGCTTTGGTAGTGGTCTGAGTACTGGACCCTCAGTTTCGTACCAGATGGACTAATGGTCCAGTTCCTCTGAGGACAGCATGTCTAGAACCAAAGGTTTTGGTCCATTCAGGTCATGGCCGTTCTGTGTTACCAGCATCCTTCAAACCAGTGACCAGAACCATGACCTCCGTAGAGATAAGACCTGTGGAAGAGCTGTTGGCCCATTGTTCTGGTTCTAGGCTTCCTATCATGTGTTCTGTTTGGACCCGCTGCAGGGGTCTCTAACTGGGGAGGGTACGCTGTGGCCTGTGGGCTCTACCTGCTCCACACCTGCCCTGCTCACCAGCGCTACCTAAGGAGAGGGCTGGGACTGCAGCCTCTGGCCTCGGACCAGCAGCTGCAGGACTGGAGGACCAACCTGCCTTCTGTCCAGAAGGTACCAAACAGCACCGCTACCAGATGGTACCAGAGCTGGTCTCAAACAGAAAAAAGAGTCTTCTAATGATTGCTCTCTGCTGCAGGAGGAGACCTTCCTGGGAACGCTGCAGAGTTTTGGGATCCGAAGTGGGAAAACTGGGAACCTGGCCATGGAGGTGGATGGTTTGACCTTTCACCCCACCCACTCTGACATGATCCACAGACTGCTGGAGGTGACGCTGGGCTCCACAGCTCAGAGCCGGGCTGACTGTTAGCACACCTGGTGCCGGCCGTTCCAGAGGGTTGCAGGAGAGGAAGGTGTTTGGGATGCTGCCCTGGTTACCGTGGTTACCTCTCCATCTTTCCTGGCTGCAGGCTGGATAAGAAGCATCTCTGGAAGTTAGGAAGAATAATCTGGGTTTGATATCAATGCGCTGGTCTGAACATAAATGAAACATTTGGTTTAAAGCATTTCATTTTGGTTCTTTAACAGAATATTATCACACTCGATTCTGTAAACATGTTTAAATTGAATATATTTCACTTCTTTAATGCTTGTAAAGAATCAGTTTTTCTCCTGATCTTAACTTGAATAAAATCCGACCTTAACTGAACAGATGGATGATGGATGGATGATGGAATGATGGATGGATGATGGATGGATGATGGATGGATGGATGGATGGATGGATGGATGGATGATGGATGGATGGATGGATGGATGGATGGATGATGGATGGATAGATGGATGGATGATGGATGGATGGATGGATGGATGGATGGATGGATGATGGATGGATGGATGATGGATGGATGGATGGATGATGGATGGATGATGGATGGATGGATGGATGATGGATGATGGATGGATGGATGATGGATGGATGGATGATGGATGGATGGATGGATGATGGATGGATGATGGATGGATGGATGATGGATGGATGAATGATGGATGGATGGATGGATGATGGATGGATGATGGATGGATGGATGGATGATGGATGATGGATGGATGGATGATGGATGGATGGATGATGGATGGATGGATGGATGATGGATGATGGATGGATGGATGATGGATGGATGATGGATGGATGATGGATGGATGGATGATGGATGGATGATGGATGGATGGATGATGGATGGATGGATGGATGATGGATGGATGATGGATGGATGGATGGATGATGGATGATGGATGGATGGATGATGGATGGATGATGGATGGATGGATGATGGATGGATGATGGATGGATGATGGATGGATGAATGGATGATGGATGGATAATGGATGATGGATGGATGGATGATGGATGGATGATGGATGATGGATGGATGAATGGATGATGGATGGATGATGGATGATGGATGGATGGATGATGGATGGATGAATGGATGATGGATGGATGATGGATGGATGGATGATGGATGGATGAATGGATGATGGATGGATGATGGATGGATGATGGATGGATGATGGATGGATGAATGGATGATGGATGGATGGATGATGGATGGATGAATGGATGATGGATGGATGATGGATGGATGGATGATGGATGGATGATGGATGGATGAATGGATGATGGATGGATGATGGATGGATGGATGATGGATGGATGATGGATGGATGATGGATGGATGGATGATGGATGGATGGATGGATGGATGGATGGATGATGGATGGATGGATGGATGGATGATGGATGATGGATGGATGGATGGATGGTGGATGGATGGATGGATGATGGATGGATGGATGATGGATGGATGGATGGATGGATGATGGATGGATGGATGGATGGATGGATGGATGGATGGATGGATGGATGGATGGATGATGGATGGATGGATGGATGATGGATGGATGGATGGATGGATGATGGATGGATGGATGGATGATGGATGGATGGATGATGGATGATGGATGGATGGATGGATGATGGATGGATGGATGGATGATGGATGGATGGATGGATGGATGATGGATGGATGGATGGATGGATGGATGATGGATGATGGATGGATGGATGATGGATGGATGGATGATGGATGGATGGATGGATGATGGATGGATGATGGATGGATGGATGATGGATGGATGAATGATGGATGGATGGATGGATGATGGATGGATGATGGATGGATGGATGGATGATGGATGATGGATGGATGGATGATGGATGGATGGATGATGGATGGATGGATGGATGATGGATGATGGATGGATGGATGATGGATGGATGATGGATGGATGATGGATGGATGGATGATGGATGGATGATGGATGGATGATGGATGGATGGATGATGGATGGATGGATGGATGATGGATGGATGATGGATGGATGGATGGATGATGGATGATGGATGGATGGATGATGGATGGATGATGGATGGATGGATGATGGATGGATGATGGATGGATGATGGATGGATGAATGGATGATGGATGGATAATGGATGATGGATGGATGGATGATGGATGGATGATGGATGATGGATGGATGAATGGATGATGGATGGATGATGGATGATGGATGGATGGATGATGGATGGATGAATGGATGATGGATGGATGATGGATGGATGGATGATGGATGGATGAATGGATGATGGATGGATGATGGATGGATGATGGATGGATGATGGATGGATGAATGGATGATGGATGGATGGATGATGGATGGATGAATGGATGATGGATGGATGATGGATGGATGGATGATGGATGGATGATGGATGGATGAATGGATGATGGATGGATGATGGATGGATGGATGATGGATGGATGATGGATGGATGATGGATGGATGGATGATGGATGGATGGATGGATGGATGGATGGATGATGGATGGATGGATGGATGGATGATGGATGATGGATGGATGGATGGATGGTGGATGGATGGATGGATGATGGATGGATGGATGATGGATGGATGGATGGTGGATGATGGTGGTGGTGGTGTGGGTGGTGGTGGTGGATGGTGGTGGATGGTGGTGGTGGATGGTGTGGATGGGTGGTGGTGGTGGTGGATGGTTGGATGGTGTGGATGGTGGTGTGGTGGTGGTGTGGGTGGTGGTGGGTGGTGGTGGATGGTGGTGGTGGTGGTGGTGATGGTGGTGGATGATGGTGGTGGTTGGGTTGGTGTGGATGATGGATGGATGGATGATGGATGGATGGATGGATGGATGATGGATGATGGATGGATGGATGGATGATGGATGGATGGATGGATGATGGATGGATGGATGGATGGATGATGGATGGATGGATGGATGGATGGATGATGGATGATGGATGGATGGATGATGGATGGATGGATGGATGATGGATGGATGGATGGATGATGGATGGATGATGGATGGATGATGGATGGATGGATGAGGTCAGACAAATTTTATTTAAATTTAAATGCCTGTACAGCTGCTCTGGAGCCTCCAGGGGGCACTAACACCATTACAGGAGCTTCAGAGCAGCAAGCTAACAGGAAGGACCAGAAACCCAAGGGCGCCACCTTGGACTCCACGGGTCAAAGGTCATGACCCTGTCTGGAAGATTAAAGAGGGGAAATGGCAGCAGGATGTAGGTTAGCATAGATTTGGTGTTTTCTTATCCTGGATCTGGTTCAGGAACCCAGTGGTTCCAAGACCAGGACTTACTTCACCGTTGCTCAGAGTGCGGGTAGCGGAGGAATAGGGTCGGTCCGTACCGACAGGACCAGGTCACGTAGGAGCAGATGTGGACCCTACCGATTACATATAGTCAATACGCATGTGCAAGACCTCAGATTTGCGTTTGTCCATTTAGTTTTCTACGAAAAATAGACGTTAACGTCAATGGGCGTGTATCACTTTAGTCATGTACAAAAAAAAACAATTTAAGGTCAGATCACCACTCGCTTAAAAAACACCAAAACGGGATAAACAGGTATCGACTGTGGGTGTGCTTATCTGACCGGGTGTGATCCTCTGACAGGACACCGGTCTATAGTGGGGAAAAAAGTATTCAACCATTCATCCTGGTTAAATAAACGCAGATCGATGGATTTAACTCAGTCGGCACATTTATTCATATCTGTGCAAAGAGAGAACAGATCATCATGCAGCCCTAATGGCAGCATTCTGCTCTGTTCTGATCCAGCAGCGTTCGTTCCTCCTTACTGACAACAATGGAAAGCAGTCAGAGTCAAAACTAATTACAGACACTTTGGTTAAACAGTAACATGTTATGAATAAACCTGAGAAAGAATCTGGATTGTTATGGAAGAAGCTCTGTCTGGTCTACAAACACCATCCTGCTGAGAATGGTGCGGCCTTCAAGGTGAAACAGACTGAGTGAAACTTTTATAGAGAGTAAATAGGATAAATTAATATATAATAGAAGAGAGAGAGAGAATTTTCCAACAGGTCTTAGCGTGGTTCTCCTGTTATCAGGTAGGAGCTTTAGTTTCAGATCCTGTCCCTCTCTGCTGAATTGTTGTGCGGAGTTCCTCAGGGCTCTGTCTTTGACCCGATTTAGTTTTTACTGAACGACCTTCCATTAAAAAAAAAAAGCATTCAGATTTAATGATGTTTCCCATCATGTTTGCTGATTATATTTAGCTTTACTGATCTTTTAAGTCCTCAGAGATCCAGAAGTTAAGTCGTCTGCTGAATTGTCTTGCGCACGTTAAACGACTTGGTAGAAAATTCCCTGCAACTGAACTCAGATAAACCAGAGGTGCTGATGATTGCGCCTGATGATGCTAGTCCAGGTATCCACCAGGATCTGGGTCACTTTTACCAACTGAGGAAAATCTCTAAACTTAAAACAATTGTCCAAGAGATGATCTTGAAATGATTATCTACGCATTTCTGTCTTCCTGTTTAGACTACTGTAACAGTCTATTCTCACGTCTTAACAGAAAGGAGTCGTCTCGTCTTCAGCAGGTTCAGGTCACTGACTCGTACAAACAGGAGGGCTCATAATACGCCGAATCGAAAAGCTCTTCATTGGCTCCCAGACACTTTTTGGTTCCACTTTAAAATCCTGGTGCTGACCTTCAGGGCGTTCCACGGTCAGTCTCCCTCCTACATTAGAGACTTGTTTTTTCCTTATAGCCACTCTGGGAGGCTGAGGTCTATAGAAATAAACATTACTGACTGACATAGCAGTCAGAGAACCTTGAACTTTCCCACCAGGTGAAAACCTGCCAGATGTTGCAGAAGACCTGAGGCTGGACTGAAGGTTCCCATCAGAGCAGGACAGCCACCCTGAACATCCACACAGTTGGTGGGCTGGACCAGAGAATGCAGGTGTTAGAACAGCCTAGTCAACCTGCAGACCTAATCTGTGTTAAGAAAACAGAACATCTGATGTTCAAAGATGTTCTGCCGTCAGCCTGAATGGACCTGAGCTCAGCGATGTGTGTAGAGGTCAAGGTCAGGTAAAGCTTGGAGTCATGGAGAAGGTCAGAAGGTTGCTGCTGGATGCAGTCCGATGGTTTGAGGATATGAACGTTTGAAGCTGGAGCTGCAGAGAAAACCTCGAGTTATGCTTCATCCAGAGGGATTTAGGATTTCATCACAGTGTGTTGGTGTGCAGGAAGGCGCTGCAGGAGTGTCTGTTGTGAGATCTGAGTGTGATCATTATTCTTGGCCAAACCAGCTGCTGCTGCTGTCGTCTAACAGGAAGTCACGTTAAATTCGGGTCATGAAAGGTGCAGAAGTCCCAGCAGAAGATGGAAAGCTGGGCTGGATGGAGTAAACACCGCTGAAAGCATCATCATTTGTTTGTGCAGCCAAGAAAACACAGTGATGCATTTCCTTCTGGTCTCAGTGTGTTTGGATGGACCCAGTAAATAAACTGCAGTGACCATCAGACCCACAAACCTCTGGAGATGATCACACATTTCAGATGCTTCGCTGGATTTATGTCCTGGTTGGATCCAGATACACAAACCTCCCCCAGCTGCCAACACTGAGGCGACTACATGCTTCTGGACTCTGCTGGATGTCTTCAAACTTTCATCTGTGCAGCTAAACTTGTCAGCCAACATCCAGAAAGGCCTCCTCTTGGTGGAGATTGAAGAAAAATAACAATATTTCTGTATCTTAGACACTTAGACGATATCATTTCGTATACACAGTGTGTATATGAAATATTTCCTATAGCATAGCTTTCAGACAGCAAATGATCATTTCTATTCCTTAAAGTTCAGCAGTGATCAAATGTAAACAGTGGGAGAAAAAACATGATGCAAAAGCGCATTGATAAGGAAGTTCAAAGCATTAATATCTACAGTGCAGACATGCAGAGTTTTGTTATCAGTGTGATGCAGAGTCTGTGACATGATTTTCTCAACGGTTCAGCAGCCTGATGGCGTTAGGGAAGACGCTGTTGCAGAACCTGCTGGTCTGAAGGGTCCTCAGAAAATTGGAAGCTTCATCCTGTTTATCAGTTTGAAAGTCATAAGACTTTTCAGACAAGAAGAGGTCCAGCTGAACATGTTCCACTAACTGTATGTTGCTGAATCCAGTTGCAGCTCCTGTTTCTATCTCCTTCACTTTTCTCCCAATCTACAGGTTTACTATTAGTTTCTACAATTTCTAAATATAACTTTCCTTTTTGATAAAGCTTCTAGTTAGAGTGGCTCAGGTTATCCTGATCTATCTCTATAGTTCTGCTGCTATAGGCTTAGACTGCTGGAGGACATAGGGACCCCTTTTTCATCATTCTGCTTCATTCTATCTCTATTCTCCCACTCTGCAGAATCTGTTAGTTCAATCTCTAATGTTCTGCTCTCTCTGCTTTTTCTCATAGTAGCTTCATCTGGTCTGTTCCTGTTTGGCTGTGACTCCATCCTGGAGAGAAACATCAGCTGTGCTGCTGCCATAATTGGTGCTATCTGAATAGTAAGCAAGGAGCTAGGACCAGGATGCACTATGAACCATATGAAGTTGAGGACGTATTTTTTTTAAACCAAAGGATTTTGGAAAGCTGTAGAAGCAGATGGGAATGTCTGAAGGTCATAAAAGTACTGGATTTAGGGACAATAACAAAGCTGAAGACGGAGGACACACTTCAAAATGGACAGACAGACTACAGCTCTTGTCCTCAGCCTGGAGTTTATCAGGGTGAGACAGAGCTTCTCAGACGGACAGCGTTCCTCTGGCATCATTAGCCATAATCCGGAACCTTCACCAATTGAACAACAACATGCTGCCATCTGCTTGGATATTGAACTCCAAATTTTTCATGAGCAGCAGAACCTTGAAGAAACCATTTGGACCTGAAGACTCACTGATTCAGATAACGGCCAGGCAGAGGTAGACGGGTCTGAGAGGCAAGTCCTTCACAATAAGATGGAAAACCAGGGAACATGCTGACCTTGGTGAACATGACAGCGATAGCGCTGGTTGGAAGTGGAGCAGAAACATCTGAAAAGGCCGATTGAGCTTCTAGAGCCTCTGTGGGGTCCAGTGTTAGGTCTCAGCTGTTTCTCCAGGCTGGATGCATCACCAGGTGGATCTTCTATGGAGGTATTCTAGTTTCAGACTCTGCTGTCACATCTTCACTGCTGTCTGGGCTTCTAGGTATCTGCTGGTAGCTCAGTTCTCCTCCTTCGCTCACCTTCTGAAATCAGAAGCAGCTTTGAGTTCAGGGAAGCAAATGGTTCTGGGCAGGGAGGAGTTGAAGCAGCTGCTGGCTGCCTGTGGTTCTGGAACCTTCAGCCCTCTATGAGTCAAAGCGATGACATGTTTGTGAGAACTGCGGCTGGTTGTGACTCCTCAGAGTTACTGTGACTGCAGCCACGCCCACAACATGCTGATGATCCTAAGAACATCGGTGGTTAGGTTGTTTCTGGAAGAACGACCGCGCTGTTTACATTAATAATTGCACTTTACTGACTGAGACTTAGAGAACTTTTATGTCATTTTGTTTCCACAGAGCAGATACAAAATGACACTTGGTTTAGTACAGCTTTCAGACAGTAAATAAACATTTCCATCCATAAAGTTCAGCAGTGATCAAATGTAAACAGTGTGGGAGAGAAAAAAAATGGTGCAAAAACGCATTAATCTGGAAGTTCAGAGCTTTAATATCTATGGAGCAAATCTGCAGTGTGTTGGTTTGGTGTCATCAGTGTGATGGCGGGGGGGAAGAAGCTGCTGCAGAACCTGCTGGTCCTGCATTGAATGCTGGGAAGCCTCTTCCCAGAGGGCAGCAGGGAGAACAGTCCATGGTGGGGGGGTGGGGGGTCATTGATGATGTCACGGGACACGCAGCGCTGGGATGAAATGTCTTTAATGGAGGGAAGAGGAGCCCCCATGATCCTCTCTGCTGTTCTCACCTTCTTCCAGTCTGAGGCGCTGCAGCCTCCACACCACACAGTGAGACAGCTGCTCAGAACGCTCTCTATGGGGGGGGGGGGGGGGGGGGGGGGGGGAGCAGAACGCTCTCTATGGGGGGGGGGGGGGGGGGGGAGCAGAACGCTCTGTATGGTGCTTCTGGAGAAGGGGGGAGGATGGGGGGGGGCAGGTGGGACCATCTATCAATGTTCTGTCAGATCCAGACAGATGTTCATCTGATTCACCCATGAGACCAGCACGGAACATCTGTCCAGTTGTTTTGGTTTAGAGCGGGGCTGTGGATCAGAGGATGTCCAGAGTAAAGACCCTGCTGTGATGCAGTGGTCTCAGTCAATCTGGGTCCAGTTCTCCAGCTTCCACAGAGCAGATACTGTGGTTTGAGGTTTGAAATGATGGTGGAAACTTATATGTTTTTGAGTGCAGAAATCTGAGTCCATCCCCTCTGTTTAAGGTTGGTTTTCTCTCCTAACGTAAATGGCTTCCTTCACGTAGAGTCACATCTTGCCATGCAGGTGATCAATATACATCTTGCCTGCTAAGCCGGACATTTTGAATTGAAAAAGCTTCCTGGATGGGAAGAGAAACGTCTTCAGATTTGGAAGCAAAGTCTAGTGGATTGTTTTTAACTTTTTTGGAATGACTATGACCTGAATGACTGAGAATCTTCACCAGCTCTCAGTTTGCTAGTAAACAAGGACTTTATGCAGAATTACAACAGAGGTACAATAGTCAGCATGTGTACATGTGGTAAACAAGGAAGGAGGCTACTACAGCCAAGTAGGAGGCTAATACCCGATTCACACTACCCTTGAAAAACCGATCCATGCCGAGACCGGTCCGAGCTCGGATCCGTTAACCAGGCCCAGCTCGGTTCTGATGACCGTTTACACATCACGCGATCTCGGTTCCTCGCCTCCTAGTGACGATCTGCGGTATTACTGCCAGTATTGAAGGAGGAAATCAAGATGTTGGCGGCGGTAATGCACCAAGAGTTGTTTACCAGAGTACTGACTTTCCGTACTTGAGTAAAAGTACAGATACTTGTGTTAAAAAATACTCTGGTAAAAGTGGAAGTACTGATTAAACTTCTTTACTCTAGTAAAAGTAACAAAGTACAGGCTTGTAAATGTACTTAAAGTATAAAAGTAAAAGTAGAAACCACTTTTTTCATGCCATTGCCTACATTTTAAATGGATGTCTGCCAATAGGACTAGATCTCCGTTGTGTTCATTTTCAATCATCTCGTCGTCCATGCTACTATGCTAACGCCACCGCCACCAAGCTGCAATGATTTGCCGCCAATGAATACTGCCGAATCTGTCGATTCATCTTGTAGTGGTGCGTCAAATGCAACGTAGATTCCCATCCAATTAGATTGAATTTGGTATTGATGACGTGAAAAATAATAACGGTAACTCCATGGAAATGATTCAAAACTAAAGTAACGAGCCAATTTTTTAAAATGTAAGGAGTAGAAAGTACAGATATTTGTGTAAAAATGTAAGGAGTAGAAGTAAAAAGTCGCCATAAAAATAAGTAGTAAAGTAAAGTAGAAATATCAGAAAAATATACTTCGTTACTTCCCATCTCTGTTGTTTGCCAACCGCCATAAAACACAAGAAGAAGAAGACGAAGAAGGAGGGAATCAAGCAAATCAAAATGGCAGCGCCCGTCACATTCAGAAAGTTATGCTTGATTATTATTGCTGTACTTCGGGGTTTGCGGAGGGTCAGGCGAAGACGGCAACCCCCCCCCCCCTTTTCAGCCAAGACCTCCACAGGACCTCCCGCAGAGGTGTGACTTGCCTGCCCCCCTTTGTGTGAGAACGAACAAAACCACAGAGAAAATCAGATTATTTCTCTTTGCCTCCTCTCCCTTGCCCATGAAGCTGGGGTCCGCTTCAGCCCGGATCTCCACTATGGTGGGGGGGGCCCAAATCTCCAGAATCATCAAGGATGGGTCATCGTGGTAACCTTTTAGAACCAAACTGCTGCAAAACGGACCCTTTGCAACAGATTTCTCCTGAGTTTCAGAACTTACAGAGCCAGACTGGAGGAGAACGTCTCCTGAAGATCCCTTGGTTTGAGCCACATGGGGGAAGAAAACCGTTGTTTGCTGCTGAGCTGCTGCTGGATGAAACTCAACCTTCCAAATGGACAAAAGGTTTGCAGGTCTGGCTCAATTAGGGACAGAACAGACAATATGTCTCTTGATGATTATGATCAAACATGCTCTGAGCTGTTGCTGAAGCTTTATTCACTAAGGATTTAAACACTGATATAACATTAGTTCATATGTTCCTCAGATGCTCATATTTCCATTACCAAGTCTGACCAAGAGTCATTTAGTGGAATCCTGATGTCTATTCGCTGCTAGCTATTTCAAAGAGGGTAAAGAATCATTAACTAAAGGTCATTGGTTCTTGATTAAGCAAATCATTCAATAAAACATTAATAATGTTTTATTCCCCTCATGGATTTGCATCATGAATTGGTCTGATAACTTTCTAATTTCTAATTTCAGTAGGACTGTGTGTTCATAGACTATATGTAACAACGGAAATAATATCTGAATAAATAAGATATTATCCACCCCTACAGGGGAGGGCAATAAACATCTTAAAGTATCAGAAACATAAATTCCCACTTGGCTTGGAACGGAATATAAAATCACAACAAGTATTAATTTATGAATCTTAAATTATTTCTTTATTCTGACAAAACAAAGTTAATGTTGTTTTCAAATCATAGGAAGGTGCCTCAAACCTTTCCAGCAGTGTCCACTCTGGAGGGGAACATGAATATAAATACCTTGGAATTGGAATCAATGACTCCCTCACCTTCAAACCTTTTATTGATAAACTTGTTCAGAAATTAAACGTTAAACTGAGCTTCTTATTTCGTAATAAGGCGTGTTTTTCTTTTGGAGTAAAAAGCTCCTTGTCTCTGCCACGTTTTTTATCTTACATTCTGGGGACCTTTTTTATAAGAACGCTTCCTCTTCATGTCTTCACGTGTTGGACTCTGTTTCCCGTGTTTCATGGAGGTTCCTCACAGACTGTAGATCATGACATCACTGGTACCTGTCCTCTCAGGTGGGATGGCCTTCCCGCTCTACCAGAAGGCAGTGTCCCCTAACCCTAACCCTTCTTGGATTACTGCCCTCTAACGTTTGCACCTTCCTTCCCCAGTAAAGCGCGGCTTCTTCTGCCTGAGATCCACCATCAGCTGCTGCTCTCTGCTGCTTTTGCCCGAACAGAACTGGGGGAGGAAGCCTTTAGCTACGCAGCTCCTTCTGCAGGGAATATTTTACAAAGAAACTGGAAGTTGACTGAGTTTTTATCTTTAAATGCTTCTAAGTTGAAAGTGAACGAATTTGAAGCAGCCTCAATGATCTGTAATTGTTTTACTTGATATGTTTTTATGTACCTGTCATTTAATTTTAATGTTTCTCAGTTTCTTATGTAACTTTGTTGCCTCTTGGCCACAAACTCCCTTGAAAACCAGGTTTATAATCTCAATGGGATTTTTTTTTCTGGTTAAATAAAGGTTATACATATATATAAAAAAATCCTACAAAGACAACCCTAAGCATTAAATGTGATAGAGATGACATTTCACAGAAGTCCAGGTATTGACTCACCTGCAATGGCATAAAATCTTTCTTTTATAGACTGTGTTCAGGCAAGAGACTCAGCATCCGGTTGCATAATATCTCATGGCCATCCATCCGGTCTGTGACACAGAGAGGAACACATTCCCGCCGGTGGTACAGCAGACAGGTGCTTCCAGGATCCGGCATATATACCAACCAGCCCCTAAAAAGCTGTATCGCTTAGTTATAAGTAATGGTAGATACAATCTTATTTTATCAAGATCAAATCCTTGTCAGTTTTTTTTGTAGAGCTAAATAATGTCACTGTGAACCTTTAGACTAGAAACATAGATAAATATTTATGGATATATATGTTAATCCATCTTCATGTATGTGTGTAATTTAGCATCACCTGTTATCTTTCTGACAGCAGGAAGAAGCAGAGAACCTCCTGAGAACCGTTCCGTTCACACAGACATCAGATTCCCACCTGACACCAGAGTTCAAGGTTTTTTTTCTAAGCAGTTTATTTTGAGATCATTTGGTTTCATACATTTCACAGTTAGGTCCAACCTTGGCTCAATCACTCAGGCAGGTTTCTCTGAAAGGAGACATAACTTCTGTTGTTGCTAAGCAACAGACTCAGTCCTGGCAGCACACCGTCCAAACATCATTATGGAGACAACCACATGCAACAGAACCATCTTGCATGTGCTCCATACTTCATCATGTGGATGACATCACAGCTATTAATGCGCTCACAGGAAGCACCAAATAGAAACAGGAAGTTGATCAGGAAATCCATCTTCACACTGATGAATTTGAATGTAGATTAAGCTGACTGCAGCCAGAGCCATTTTGACCAAAGGCAGTACCAGATAGCCAAGACAGAGCCTGGTTAGAGCTCATGGAGAGCCCGGATAGGGCTCAGAGAGGGCCCAGTTAGAGCTCAGAGAGAGCCCAGTTAGCGCTCAGATAGAGCCCAGTTAGAGCCCAGAGAGAGCCCAGTTAGCGCTCAGATAGAGCCCAGTTAGAGCCCAGAGAGAGCCCAGTTAGCACTCAGATAGAGCCCAGTTAGCGCTCAGAGAGAGCCCAGTTAGCGCTCAGAGAGAGCCCAGTTAGAGCCCAGAGAGAGCCCAGTTAGCGCTCAGATAGAGCCCAGAGAGAGCCCAGTTAGCGCTCAGATAGAGCCCAGTTAGCGCTCAGAGAGAGCCCAGTTAGCGCTCAGAGAGAGCCCAGTTAGCGCTCAGATAGAGCCCAGTTAGCGCTCAGAGAGAGCCCAGTTAGAGCCCAGAGAGGGCCCAGTTAGCGCTCAGATAGAGCCCAGTTAGAGCCCAGAGAGAGCCCAGTTAGCGCTCAGATAAAGCCCAGTTAGAGCCCAGAGAGAGCCCAGTAAGCGCTTAGATAGAGCCCAGTTAGAGCCTAGTTAGCGCTCAGATAGAGCCCAGTTAGCACTCAGATAGAGCCCAGTTAGCACTCAGATAGAGCCCAGTTAGAGCCTAGTTAGAGCTCAGATAGAGCCCAGTTAGAGCCCAGTTAGAGCCTAGTTAGAGCTCAGATAGAGCCCAGTTAGAGCCCAGTTAGAGCTCAGATAGAGCCAAGTTAGAGCTCAGTTAGAGCCCAGTTAGAGCCTAGTTAGAGCTCAGATAGAGCCCAGTTAGAGCCCAGAGAGAGCCCAGTTAGCGCTCAGATAGAGCCCAGTTAGACTCAGATAGAGCCCAGTTAGAGCCAAGTAGAGCTCAGATAGAGCCAAGTTAGAGCCCAGTTAGAGCCTAGTTAGAGCTCAGATAGAGCCCAGTTAGAGCCTAGTTAGAGCTCAGATAGAGCCCAGTTAGCGCTCAGATAGAGCCCAGTTAGAGCCCAGAGAGAGCCCAGTTAGCACTCAGATAGAGCCCAGTTAGAGCCTAGTTAGAGCTCAGATAGAGCCCAGTTAGCACCCAGTTAGAGCCAAGTTAGAACTCAGATAGAGCCCAGTTAGAGCCTAGGTAGAGCTCAGATAGAGCCAAGTTAGAGCCTAGTTAGAGCTAAGATAGAGCCCAGTTAGAGCCAAGTTAGAACTCAGAAAGAGCCCAGTTAGAGCCTAGTTAGAGCTCAGATAGAGCCACGTTAGAGCCCAGTTAGAGCCCAGAGAGAGCCCAGTTAGCACTCAGATAAAGCCTAGTTAGCGCTCTAATAGAGCCCAGTTAGAGCCTAGTCAGAGCTCAGATAGAGCCCAGTTAGAGCTCAGATAGAGCCAAGTTAGAGCTCAGATAGAGCCCAGTTAGAGCCTAGTTAGAGCTCAGATAGAGCCCAGTTAGAGCCTAGTTAGAGCTCAGATAGAGCCCAGTTAGAGCCTAGTTAGAGCTCAGATAGAGCCCAGAGAGAGCCCAGTTAGAGCCTAGTTAGAGCCAGTTAGAGCCTAGTTAGAGCTCAGATAGAGCCAAGTTAGAGCCTAGTTAGAGCTCAGATAGAGCCCAGTTAGAGCCTAGTTAGAGCTCAGATAGAGCCCAGTTAAAGCCTAGTTAGAGCTCAGATAGAGCCCAGTTAGAGCCCAGAGAGAGCCCAGTTAGCGCTCAGATAGAGCCCAGTTAGCGCTCAGAGAGAGCCCAGTTAGAGCCCAGAGAGAGCCCAGTTAGCGATCAGATAGAGCCCAGTTAGCACTCAGATAGAGCCCAGTTAGAGCCCAGAGAGAGCCCAGTTAGCACTCAGATAGAGCCCAGTTAGAGCCCAGAGAGAGCCCAGTTAGCACTCAGATAGAGCCCAGTTAGAGCCCAGATAGAGCCCAGTTAGCACTCAGATAGAGCCCAGTTAGAGCCCAGAGAGAGCCCAGTTAGCACTCAGATAGAGCCCAGTTAGAGCCTAGTTAGCGCTCAGATAGAGCCTAGTTAGCGCTCAGACAGAGCCCAGTTAGCACTCAGTTAGAGCTCAGAGAGGGCCCATATAGAGCCTAATTAGAGCCCAGTTAGAGCCCAATTAGAGCCTAGTTAGAGCTCAGAGAGAGCCCAGTTAGAGCTCAGAGAGAGCCCATATAGAGCCTAGTTAGAGCCCAGTTAGATCCCAGTTAGAGCCCAGTTAGAGCTCAGAGAGAGCCCAGTTAGAGCTCAGAGAGGGCCCATATAGAGCCTAGTTAGAGCCCAGTTAGAGCTCAGATAGAGCCCAGTTAGATCCCAGCTAGAGCTCAGATAGAGCCCAGTTAGATCCCAGCTAGAGCTCAGATAGAGCCCAGTTAGAGCTCAGAGAGAGCCCAGTTAGAGCTCAGAGAGAGCCCAGTTAGAGCTCAGAGAGAGCCCAGGTAGAGCCAGGTTAGCTCCTTCAGCTAACTGCCTCGCAGGTGGTACTGAACTTCCAAAGATCTTGAAGAATCAGAGCTCAGATAAAAGCAAATGGATGAGTAGCTCTGGAGCATCACAGGAACCTTCTGGGCTCTGGTCTCCAACAGCGGTGCCAGATTCACCCTCTGCTCCAGAACCAACCAACTCCAGGACCAGAACCTGGTCACATGGCTGAACCTCCACACTGATGAACAGATGTGACGGAGAGGAGATATGAAATGAAGACCAGGCCCGTTCTGATCCGTCTAGCAGCGACAGAGGAAGGAAGTGGAGAGCAGCTTTCTGTGGTGGCTTCCTGTGGGGCTATAGGAGAACATCTTCGCCACCCAGCTGTAAACATCTGGTAGATTCAGAGACCAGGCGGGCCAGCTGTCTCTCTTCTGTCACTCTGCAGCCTCCCTGGTCCTTACCGCCCCATACCTTCAGCGGCGCCTTGGGTGGTGTCCTCCTCCACGCCAACCAAACAGCTGCTCCTCCCATCACCGCCCTGGGGACAGGAGTCCTTCCTGACGCTCAGGGGATGACGTCTCCGTCTGCGTTCTGCCTGGAGGTGTGGTTCAGCAGCGTTACGGCGGGATGGCCGCTATTCTCCTCCGTTGCCACCTCATGGGATTCGCTGGCCGGGTTGATGGGGCTGGCGTTGCCTCGGCGACAGCAGCAGAAGATGATCTTGCTCAGAGGTCTGACGAGGACCCTGTAGAGACCTCGCCGGGCGCCTTCGCTGACGAAACAGTAGAGGGCCGGGTCGGCCACACAGTTCAGCGTGGTCAGCAGAAGGGACAGGTGATAGTAGTTAAAGATCCCTGGAAAGTCCAAAGAGGAGTTAAGGAGCTTCCATGACTCATCATGCGGTCCTGGAACCGAGAACACACCTGTTATAACCTGCAGTCGCGCTCAAAGAGCGTTCGCACCAGCAGGAAGACGTGGTACGGTGAGAAGCACACCAGGAAGATGAGGATGGTGCTGCTGACCAACTGCCTGATCCTGGTCTTCTGGTCCGGCTGTGTTCCGGCGCTCCGACCCACAACGCGAAGGACGCACAGGTAGCTAATCTGCAGAGGCAGAAAAACTTCTGCTGACATCACAGAAAGAAGAAGAACAAAATGGTAGCAAAGCAAAGCTCAGTAGATTTTGCCTAAATGTTTATTTAGCTGAGCAGCAGTCAGGATGTAGAGATGGAGACAGTGAGAGGACAGAGGGACAGCTTGTCCTGATTCCAGCTGCCCTCCATGATTCTGCTACTTTCTGGTTGGAGGAGCAGTAAAAGCTGCGTAAACCAGGAAAACATGGAGAGGAGTTTTAAACCAATAGGTGTTCTCTTCCTCCAGCTCAGGTCGGGAATCCAAACTGCTCAAAGCGCCATATTGGACCAAAATACCCGCCTGGTGTGGCGAGACGGGCTCTAAGTGTATCAGGCCTACCTGAGCTTCACTCTATAATAAACATCCATGATTCAAAGTTTATCCCGGAGCAAACTTCACATCTGTGACTCTGCTTACAGTTTAAATTCCATTATAATATTAATCTATTAGGTTTTATTACATTGATGAAATTATAGAAACACAATAAAGAAATCAGATTGTTTTATTGTTGTTTTTTAGGATTTCGGGAAGAAATGTTAGAAAGTTTCCATCCCTGCATCAGAGCTATTGATCTATGAACAGTTTTCTATGCTTCAACCAAACTAGCAGCAGTAGTGGAGTTTGGAGATGCAATCTATTTCCTTAATCTATCTTTGCTCTCCTCTAATTTCGTTCAGTTCTATTCGGTTAATTTCTATAGCTCCAATTCACATCATGTCATCTCAAGGCACTTTATAGATCCAGATCAACCAGATCATCCAGTCAGATTGACAGTCTGGTGCCGGGCTGCAGATTTAGCTTTCCCTAGAAATGCATTTCCTAATGACTCTTCTTATTATTTAATAACACAGAAGCAACTGAAGGTAAAGACCAGAGGAAGCAAGCATGCAAAGAGGAAGAGGCTGGAAAACCAGATCCAGCAGAAGAATATCAGAGATGAAGAAGATCCCAGACTTCCAGCAGGAGGATAATCAGACAGATGGAGGTCTGGACAGAACCAAAGAACTGAATCCATTCAACAAGTTCAGCATCTTCCTCTCCTGCCCTCAGTCACATGGACATCCTGCCCTCCTCTGACATCACTTCCTGCTTCTATTATCAGCCAGACCAGCAGGTGGAGCTGCTCCCTCCACCTTCCACCTGTCTGTCTTTAGAAGTCAGTAAAGAGGCAACTGGAGAGACTGGATGGTGATCAGTCCGCAGGTCCTGATGGTGCAGAGTCCTGAAGGGCTGAGCAGAGCAGCTCTGTGGGATTCTACAGCACCTCCTCCCCCTTAGTCTGACCCTGGAGACAGTTCCAGGGACGTGGAAGACCTCCTGCCGTTTTCCAGGACCAAAGAAGACTCAGCCAGCGGTCCTCAGTGACTATAGACCTCCTGCCTTGATTCAGGACCAAAGTAGACTCAGCCAGCAGTCCTCAGTGACTATAGACCTCCTGCCTTGATTCAGGACCAAAGTAGACTCAGCCAGCAGTCCTCAGTGACTATAGACCTCCTGCCTTGATTCAGGACCAAAGAAGACTCAGCCAGCAGTCCTCAGTACCTATAGACCTCCTGCCTTGATTCAGGACCAAAGTAGACTCAGCCAGCGGTCCTCAGTGACTATAGACCTCCTGCCTTGATTCAGGACCAAAGTAGACTCAGCCAGCAGTCCTCAGTGACTATAGACCTCCTGCCTTGTTCCAGGACCAAAGTAGACTCAGCTAATGGTCCTCAGTGACTATAGACCTCCTGCCTTGATTCAGGACCAAAGAAGACTCAGCCAGCGGTCCTCAGTGACTATAGACCTCCTGCCTTGATTCAGGACCAAAGTAGACTCAGCTAATGGTCCTCAGTGACTATAGACCTCCTGCCTTGATTCAGGACCAAAGTAGACTCAGCTAATGGTCCTCAGTGACTATAGACCTCCTGCCTTGATTCAGGACCAAAGAAGACTCAGCCAGCAGTCCTCAGTACCTATAGACCTCCTGCCTTGATTCAGGACCAAAGTAGACTCAGCCAGCGGTCCTCAGTGACTATAGACCTCCTGCCTTGATTCAGGACCAAAGTAGACTCAGCTAATGGTCCTCAGTGACTATAGACCTCCTGCCTTGATTCAGGACAAAAGAAGACTCAGCCAGCGGTCCTCAGTGACTATAGACCTCCTGCCTTGTTCCAGGACCAAAGTAGACTCAGCTAATGGTCCTCAGTGACTATAGACCTCCTGCCTTGATTCAGGACCAAAGAAGACTCAGCCAGCGGTCCTCAGTGACTATAGACCTCCTGCCTTGATTCAGGACCAAAGTAGACTCAGCTAATGGTCCTCAGTGACTATAGACCTCCTGCCTTGATTCAGGACCAAAGAAGACTCAGCCAGCGGTCCTCAGTGACTATAGACCTCCTGCCTTGTTCCAGGACCAAAGTAGACTCAGCTAATGGTCCTCAGTGACTATAGACCTCCTGCCTTGATTCAGGACCAAAGAAGACTCAGCCAGCGGTCCTCAGTGACTATAGACCTCCTGCCTTGATTCAGGACCAAAGTAGACTCAGCTAATGGTCCTCAGTGACTATAGACCTCATGCCTTGATTCAGGACCAAAGAAGACTCAGCCAGCGGTCCTCAGTGACTATAGACCTCCTGCCTTGTTCCAGGACCAAAGTAGACTCAGCTAATGGTCCTCAGTGACTATAGACCTCCTGCCTTGATTCAGGACCAAAGAAGACTCAGCCAGCGGTCCTCAGTGACTATAGACCTCCTGCCTTGTTCCAGGACCAAAGTAGACTCAGCTAATGGTCCTCAGTGACTATAGACATCCTGCCTTGTTCCAGGACCAAAGTAGACTCAGCCAATGGTCCTCAGTGACTATAGACCTCCTGCCTTGATTCAGGACCAAAGTAGACTCAGCTAATGGTCCTCAGTGACTATAGACCTCCTGCCTTGTTCCAGGACCAAAGTAGACTCAGCTAATGGTCCTCAGTGACTATAGACCTCCTGCCTCGATTCAGGACCAAAGAAGACTCAGCCAGCGGTCCTCAGTGACTATAGACCTCCTGCCTTGATTCAGGACCAAAGTAGACTCAGCTAATGGTCCTCAGTGACTATAGACCTCCTGCCTTGATTCAGGACCAAAGTAGACTCAGCTAATGGTCCTCAGTGACTATAGACCTCCTGCCTTGATTCAGGACCAAAGAAGACTCAGCCAGCGGTCCTCAGTGACTATAGACCTCCTGCCTTGTTCCAGGACCAAAGTAGACTCAGCCAATGGTCCTCAGTGACTATAGACCTCCTGCCTTGATTCAGGACCAAAGAAGACTCAGCCAGCGGTCCTCAGTGACTATAGACCTCCTGCCTTGTTCCAGGACCAAAGTAGACTCAGCCAATGGTCCTCAGTGACTATAGACCTCCTGCCTTGATTCAGGACCAAAGTAGACTCAGCTAATGGTCCTCAGTGACTATAGACCTCCTGCCTTGATTCAGGACCAAAGAAGACTCAGCCAGCGGTCCTCAGTGACTATAGACCTCCTGCCTTGTTCCAGGACCAAAGTAGACTCAGCTAATGGTCCTCAGTGACTATAGACCTCCTGCCTTGATTCAGGACCAAAGAAGACTCAGCCAGCGGTCCTCAGTGACTATAGACCTCCTGCCTTGATTCAGGACCAAAGTAGACTCAGCTAATGGTCCTCAGTGACTATAGACCTCCTGCCTTGATCCAGGACCAAAGTAGACTCAGCCAATGGTCCTCAGTGACTATAGACCTCCTGCCTTGATCCAGGACCAAAGTAGACTCAGCCAGCAGTCCTCAGTGACCATAGACCTCCTGCCTTGATTCAGGACCAAAGTAGACTCAGCCAGTGGTCCTCAGTGACTATAGACCTCCTGCCTTGATTCAGGACCAAAGTAGACTCAGCTAATGGTCCTCAGTGACTATAGACCTCCTGCCTTGATTCAGGACCAAAGTAGACTCAGCCAATGGTCCTCAGTGACTATAGACCTCCTGCCTTGATCCAGGACCAAAGTAGACTCAGCCAATGGTCCTCAGTGACTATAGACCTCCTGCCTTGTTCCAGGACCAAATGAGACTCAGCCAGCGGTCCTCAGTGACTATAGACCTCCTGCCTTGTTCCAGGACCAAATGAGACTCAGACAGCGGTCCTCAGTGACTATAGACCTCCTGCCATGTTCCAGGACCAAAGGAGACTCAGCTAGCGGTCCTCAGTGACTATAGACCTCCTGCCTTGATTCAGGACCTAAAGTAGACTCAGCCAATGGTCCTCAGTGACTATATACCTCCTGCCTTGATTCAGGACCAAAGTAGACTCAGCCAATGGTCCTCAGTGACTATAGACATCCTGCCTTGATTCAGGACCAAAGTAGACTCAGCCAATGGTCCTCATTGACTATAGACCTCCTGCCTTGATTCAGGACCAAAGTAGACCCAGCCAATGGTCCTCAGTGACTATAGACCTCCTGCCTTGTTCCAGGACCAAAGTAGACTCACCCAGCGGTCCTCAGTGACTATAGACCTCCTGCCTTGTTCCAGGGCCAAAGTAGACTCAGCCAATGGTCCTCAGTGACTATAGACCTCCTGCCTTGATTCAGGACCAAAGTAGACTCAGCTAATGGTCCTCAGTGACTATAGACCTCCTGCCTTGATCCAGGACCAAAGTAGACTCAGCCAGCAGTCCTCAGTGACCATAGACCTCCTACCTTGATCCAGGACCAAAGTAGACTCAGCCAATGGTCCTCAGTGACTATAGACCTCCTGCCTTGTTCCAGGACCAAATTAGACTCAGCCAATGGTCCTCAGTGACTATAGACCTCCTGCCTTGTTCCAGGACCAAAGTAGACTCAGCCAGCAGTCCTCAGTGACCATAGACCTCCTGCCTTGATCCAGGACCAAAGTAGACTCAGCCAATGGTCCTCAGTGACTATAGACCTCCTGCCTTGATCCAGGACCAAAGTAGACTCAGCCAGCAGTCCTCAGTGACCATAGACCTCCTGCCTTGATCCAGGACCAAAGTAGACTCAGCCAATGGTCCTCAGTGACTATAGACCTCCTGCCTTGTTCCAGGACCAAATTAGACTCAGCCAATGGTCCTCAGTGACTATAGACCTCCTGCCTTGATCCAGGACCAAAGTAGACTCAGCCAATGGTCCTCAGTGACTATAGACCTCCTGCCTTGATTCAGGACCAAAGTAGACTCAGCCAATGGTCCTCAGTGACTATAGACCTCCTGCCTTGTTCCAGGACCAAATTAGACTCAGCCAGCGGTCCTCAGTGACTATAGACCTCCTGCCTTGATTCAGGACCAAAGTAGACTCAGCCAATGGTCCTCAGTGACTATAGACCTCCTGCCTTGATCCAGGACCAAAGTAGACTCAGCCAATGGTCCTCAGTGACTATAGACCTCCTGCCTTGTTCCAGGACCAAATTAGACTCAGCCAATGGTCCTCAGTGACTATAGACCTCCTGCCTTGTTCCAGGACCAAAGTAGACTCACCCAGCGGTCCTCAGTGACTATAGACCTCCTGCCTTGTTCCAGGACCAAAGTAGACTCAGCCAATGGTCCTCAGTGACTATAGACCTCCTGCCTTGATCCAGGACCAAAGTAGACTCAGCCAATGGTCCTCAGTGACTATAAACCTCCTGCCTTGATCCAGGACCAAAGTAGACTCAGCCAATGGTCCTCAGTGACTATAGACCTCCTGCCTTGATCCAGGACCAAAGTAGACTCAGCCAATGGTCCTCAGTGACTATAGACCTCCTGCCTTGATTCAGGACCAAAGTAGACTCAGCTAATGGTCCTCAGTGACTATAGACCTCCTGCCTTGATCCAGGACCAAAGTAGACTCAGCCAGCAGTCCTCAGTGACCATAGACCTCCTGCCTTGATCCAGGACCAAAGTAGACTCAGCCAATGGTCCTCAGTGACTATAGACCTCCTGCCTTGTTCCAGGACCAAATTAGACTCAGCCAATGGTCCTCAGTGACTATAGACCTCCTGCCTTGTTCCAGGACCAAAGTAGACTCAGCCAGCAGTCCTCAGTGACCATAGACCTCCTGCCTTGATCCAGGACCAAAGTAGACTCAGCCAATGGTCCTCAGTGACCATAGACCTCCTGCCTTGATTCAGGACCAAAGAAGACTCAGCCAGCGGTCCTCAGTGACTATAGACCTCCTGCCTTGATTCAGGACCAAAGTAGACTCAGCCAATGGTCCTCAGTGACTATAGACCTCCTGCCTTGATTCAGGACCAAAGTAGACTCAGCCAATGGTCCTCAGTGACTATAGACCTCCTGCCTTGTTCCAGGACCAAATTAGACTCAGCCAGCGGTCCTCAGTGACTATAGACCTCCTGCCTTGATTCAGGACCAAAGTAGACTCAGCCAATGGTCCTCAGTGACTATAGACCTCCTGCCTTGATCCAGGACCAAAGTAGACTCAGCCAATGGTCCTCAGTGACTATAGACCTCCTGCCTTGTTCCAGGACCAAATTAGACTCAGCCAATGGTCCTCAGTGACTATAGACCTCCTGCCTTGTTCCAGGACCAAAGTAGACTCACCCAGCGGTCCTCAGTGACTATAGACCTCCTGCCTTGTTCCAGGACCAAAGTAGACTCAGCCAATGGTCCTCAGTGACTATAGACCTCCTGCCTTGATCCAGGACCAAAGTAGACTCAGCCAATGGTCCTCAGTGACTATAAACCTCCTGCCTTGATCCAGGACCAAAGTAGACTCAGCCAATGGTCCTCAGTGACTATAGACCTCCTGCCTTGATCCAGGACCAAAGTAGACTCAGCCAATGGTCCTCAGTGACTATAGACCTCCTGCCTTGATTCAGGACCAAAGTAGACTCAGCTAATGGTCCTCAGTGACTATAGACCTCCTGCCTTGATCCAGGACCAAAGTAGACTCAGCCAGCAGTCCTCAGTGACCATAGACCTCCTGCCTTGATCCAGGACCAAAGTAGACTCAGCCAATGGTCCTCAGTGACTATAGACCTCCTGCCTTGTTCCAGGACCAAATTAGACTCAGCCAATGGTCCTCAGTGACTATAGACCTCCTGCCTTGTTCCAGGACCAAAGTAGACTCAGCCAGCAGTCCTCAGTGACCATAGACCTCCTGCCTTGATCCAGGACCAAAGTAGACTCAGCCAATGGTCCTCAGTGACCATAGACCTCCTGCCTTGATCCAGGACCAAAGTAGACTCAGCCAATGGTCCTCAGTGACTATAGACCTCCTGCCTTGTTCCAGGACCAAATTAGACTCAGCCAATGGTCCTCAGTGACTATAGACCTCCTGCCTTGATTCAGGACCAAAGTAGACTCAGCTAATGGTCCTCAGTGACTATAGACCTCCTGCCTTGATCCAGGACCAAAGTAGACTCAGCCAGCAGTCCTCAGTGACCATAGACCTCCTGCCTTGATCCAGGACCAAAGTAGACTCAGCCAATGGTCCTCAGTGACTATAGACCTCCTGCCTTGTTCCAGGACCAAATTAGACTCAGCCAATGGTCCTCAGTGACTATAGACCTCCTGCCTTGTTCCAGGACCAAAGTAGACTCAGCCAGCAGTCCTCAGTGACCATAGACCTCCTGCCTTGATCCAGGACCAAAGTAGACTCAGCCAATGGTCCTCAGTGACCATAGACCTCCTGCCTTGATCCAGGACCAAAGTAGACTCAGCCAATGGTCCTCAGTGACTATAGACCTCCTGCCTTGTTCCAGGACCAAATTAGACTCAGCCAATGGTCCTCAGTGACTATAGACCTCCTGCCTTGATCCAGGACCAAAGTAGACTCAGCCAATGGTCCTCAGTGACTATAGACCTCCTGCCTTGATTCAGGACCAAAGTAGACTCAGCTAATGGTCCTCAGTGACCATAGACCTCCTGCCTTGATCCAGGACCAAAGTAGACTCAGCCAGCAGTCCTCAGTGACCATAGACCTCCTGCCTTGATTCAGGACCAAAGTAGACTCAGCCAATGGTCCTCAGTGACTATAGACCTCCTGCCTTGATCCAGGACCAAAGTAGACTCAGCCAATGGTCCTCAGTGACTATAGACCTCCTGCCTTGTTCCAGGACCAAATTAGACTCAGCCAATGGTCCTCAGTGACTATAGACCTCCTGCCTTGTTCCAGGACCAAAGTAGACTCACCCAGCGGTCCTCAGTGACTATAGACCTCCTGCCTTGTTCCAGGACCAAAGTAGACTCAGCCAATGGTCCTCAGTGACTATAGACCTCCTGCCTTGATCCAGGACCAAAGTAGACTCAGCCAATGGTCCTCAGTGACTATAAACCTCCTGCCTTGATCCAGGACCAAAGTAGACTCAGCCAATGGTCCTCAGTGACTATAGACCTCCTGCCTTGATCCAGGACCAAAGTAGACTCAGCCAATGGTCCTCAGTGACTATAGACCTCCTGCCTTGATTCAGGACCAAAGTAGACTCAGCTAATGGTCCTCAGTGACTATAGACCTCCTGCCTTGATCCAGGACCAAAGTAGACTCAGCCAGCAGTCCTCAGTGACCATAGACCTCCTGCCTTGATCCAGGACCAAAGTAGACTCAGCCAATGGTCCTCAGTGACTATAGACCTCCTGCCTTGTTCCAGGACCAAATTAGACTCAGCCAATGGTCCTCAGTGACTATAGACCTCCTGCCTTGTTCCAGGACCAAAGTAGACTCAGCCAGCAGTCCTCAGTGACCATAGACCTCCTGCCTTGATCCAGGACCAAAGTAGACTCAGCCAATGGTCCTCAGTGACCATAGACCTCCTGCCTTGATCCAGGACCAAAGTAGACTCAGCCAATGGTCCTCAGTGACTATAGACCTCCTGCCTTGTTCCAGGACCAAATTAGACTCAGCCAATGGTCCTCAGTGACTATAGACCTCCTGCCTTGATCCAGGACCAAAGTAGACTCAGCCAATGGTCCTCAGTGACTATAGACCTCCTGCCTTGATTCAGGACCAAAGTAGACTCAGCTAATGGTCCTCAGTGACCATAGACCTCCTGCCTTGATCCAGGACCAAAGTAGACTCAGCCAGCAGTCCTCAGTGACCATAGACCTCCTGCCTTGATCCAGGACCAAAGTAGACTCAGCCAATGGTCCTCAGTGACTATAGACCTCCTGCCTTGTTCCAGGACCAAATTAGACTCAGCCAATGGTCCTCAGTGACTATAGACCTCCTGCCTTGTTCCAGGACCAAAGTAGACTCAGCCAGCAGTCCTCAGTGACCATAGACCTCCTGCCTTGATCCAGGACCAAAGTAGACTCAGCCAATGGTCCTCAGTGACTATAGACCTCCTGCCTTGATCCAGGACCAAAGTAGACTCAGCCAGCAGTCCTCAGTGACCATAGACCTCCTGCCTTGATCCAGGACCAAAGTAGACTCAGCCAATGGTCCTCAGTGACCATAGACCTCCTGCCTTGTTCCAGGACCAAATTAGACTCAGCCAATGGTCCTCAGTGACTATAGACCTCCTGCCTTGTTCCAGGACCAAAGTAGACTCAGCCAGCAGTCCTCAGTGACCATAGACCTCCTGCCTTGATCCAGGACCAAAGTAGACTCAGCCAATGGTCCTCAGTGACTATAGACCTCCTGCCTTGTTCCAGGACCAAATTAGACTCAGCCAATGGTCCTCAGTGACTATAGACCTCCTGCCTTGATCAAAGCAGACAGCACTGTGAGGATCATGGTCTTTGATTTCTCCAGATTCAGCCTAACTGACTTTGAGAAAGACTCCACAGTCATTGGAAGCATCAAAGATGGAGCAGAAGCTGAGGACAGAGAGCTGGTGAAGCGCTTTGCTGCATGGAGTGGAAACAATCATCTGATCCTGAAGGTCAACAGAACAAGGAGATGATTGGAGATTTCAGGAGAAACAGGAACAAGTTGAATCCTGTTAACATCCTGGGAGAAGAAGAGGAGGAGGAGGAGGAGGAGGAGGAGGAGGAGGAGGAATCCCTCGGTGTTCACCTGGACAACAACCTGGAGACACACCTGGGAAGCCGTCTGCAAGAAGGGACAGAGCAGACTGGACTTCTAGAGGAAGCTGAGGTCCTTCAGAGGCTGCAGATCTTCTCTCAGTCTGATCTCTGCCTCCATCATCATCATCATCATCATCATCACCATCATCATCATCATCACCATCATCATCATCATATCTGATGACTGCACGAAGCTCAACCAGCTGATAAAGAAGGTCGTCTCTGTTGTAGAAACTCCTCTAGAACCTCTGGACAGCAGTGATCATCCTCTTCATCAGACTGTTGGACACCAACAGAGGGTCTTCAGTAAGAGGATTCTATAGATCTAGTGCAACACAGACCTCTGCAGGAGATCCTTCCTGCCTGCAGCATCAACACCTGGTTAAAAAATAACTTATGAGTTGTTGCAACATTTCATTTCCCTTTGGGATTAATAAAGTATTTTTTAATTGAATTGAATAAATATTTTTATGAATGTGACGCCGATGCTGAGAGAGACTCTTCAGCCCACATTGCTCCCCCGGTTCTGCAGACTGCTCAGAGGTTAACGTGGAGCTCAGATTATTGGAAACACAGATTAGGATTTTAGCTTAGAGAGCAGCATTTCCACAACCAATGCTCAAGTTACCATGGTTACTGATATAGCTTTTATCCATGCAGCTTTTCCCCGCCGTACGTAATGCTGCGGTGGGCTGTAGGGGGCAGTGTGGGGCACAGAGTGACAGATAGCATCGTACTACAGTCAGAAGTAGAAAACAGCTGAACTTCCTTCAGCTGCTGATTCCAGTCTGTGTTTGAATAGTGAGCAATAAATCTGATTGATTAGGCCTGAGTGTGTGAGAACCAGCGATGTTTTCCTCAAATTATTTCATTGATGCTCCTTTTTTAAATGATATAACGAGAACTGACGAGCTAAAAGTTGATTTTTAATGACATGACGAGTGACAGGTTTGAGCTTTTGTCAACGAGACGAGACTAAATAAAAACGTTAGCAGGTGGTCTACAGACGTTTAAATGCATCATCGTGCTGTAATCAGCTAAGCAGTATCAGCTGTGCTGCGGCGTCCTGTTTGGTCACGCCGCCCACCTGCTGTGCAGCGCTGCTCATGCTGCATGACCTCAGATGGATCATGGCGGCAGCGGGGATGAAAATAATCCAGAATAATCCGTTGCTGCGCGCTGAACTCTGACTAACTCTGATCCTCCAGCTGTGCAGAAATGCGTCTTTGCGCAGCTTAGCTCAGAGTCTGCGCTTTACGCTCCACTCTGATGGTTCGCTCTCAGCGGTACGGCTCTTCCTGCTCTCTTCCTGCTACTTAATAAACTAGATGTGGCTGATCATCCTCTGCCAGGCGTAAAAAAATCCCTTTGTCCAACTATCAAGGTTTATTCCTTCCAGCTCACAAGAGGTGATAATAATCATTCTTTGATTTCTACCAACAGGAATCCCTAAATTATATCCAAATCAAATATTTCATTGCTTTCTGTTTATTTTTGGATAAAGATCCAGATGGAAAGGTACATAGATCTATGAATATTTCTCTCTCATTGTATTTTTTATATCAAACTCTGTGAATTTAAATCTACTTTGACCCCTGAGCAGCAGGAACCGAGGGGGAAATTCTCAGAAATAAAGTAAAAATTAAAAAGTAGAAAGAAGAATGTTTTTGTTCTTTGCTTTTTTGCAGTAATGCAGATTTTATAGATCTGTGTTTAATGCAGAATTCATGGTAGATCAGGAAGTGTTTGCTTTGGGATGGAAACCTTGGATGTCTAAAATCATTTCTCTATTAGACATTTAGTTAGCTGGTCTGTCTGCTATATTATGTTGTTGAACTCGATCTGCTATTTTCACAGCTTTAAGTAGAGCATTAATTCATAAAAAAGTTTAAATTAATTCGATAAATCAAAGTTTTCTGTCCAACAGCAATGATGATCATTCTATACCCAGCTATTGTAGCATCTAGGATAGAGCTGTCAGTCTGGGAAAGAATGTGGTTGTTATTCCAAATTATAAAGGTTTACTTTTTTTGCAACATAAAAGTGACTAAAACTTTTTTAGGTTTTACTTGACTAAAACCAACTAAAACTATCACGTCGTAATGACTAAAATTAGACTAAAACTAATAATAGTTTTCGTCCTAAAGACGAAGACTAAATCTAAGATGGCTGCTAGAACCAGCCGTGGTGAGACCATCTGTGGATTGAAGCCATGGGGGACTGTTTACCGAGAGGATGGCCAGCGGAAGGAGGAAGCCGATGGTGAAGCGGTAGTAATTGACCGGATGTTCCCAGGATCTCATTGGGTAATGCTCGAAGCACATGGACCGGTTGCTCCGATCCCTGGTCACCTCCTTATGGTGAAAGAAAACCACACCCACTGCGATCTCTTTTATCCACACGATGATGCTGACCATCCATGCAGCCTTCATGGAGCGAAGGGATGTAAACCTGGGGGGGGGGGGGGGGGGGGGGGGGGTCATGGTTAGCAGAGTTCCTCTGTACGACTGGAAGCTCCTCTGGTCTGAGGTTCTCCCTCCAAACCCACCTGAGCGGATGAACTACAGCCAGGTAGCGGTCCAGGCTGATGCAGCACAGGAAGCCGATGCTGATGTAAATGTTTTCATAGAGCAGGAAACCACACAGCTGACACAACCACTCTCTGTGGCGCCAGTCGTCATCCTGACAACAGGAAGCGGTTATCAAGAAGAAAGATCAGCAGAGAAAGTTCATCAGAACTTTACAACCAATTACCTGAAAGATGTACTGCAGCCAGAGCGGCAGAGACGCCTGGTAGAGCAGGTCCGACACGGTGAGGTTCATCAGGTAGACCCCGAGCTCGTTCCTCTGCTTCAGCTGCAGAGCAGCGTGGTACAGGGCGTACAGGTTGGAGGGAACGCCAACCTCAAATCGACAGAATAATCTAGATTACCAGTTTGGAGTGTAATGACCTCCCAGTGGTTCCAGTGCTCTTTGACAGAGAAGAACCGCTTCCTGTTAACCCAGAGGGATAATAAGAGGCTGGCCCCATAAAAACAGAGAACAAGTGATTTAATCTGACTGATTGGGCAACTTCAGCACTACTACAATAATTAGCTGTGGATATTAGCATGCTATTGTTAGCGTTCCTTTAGGAGGCTCAGTCCACGCCTGGTACATTCAGACACTCATAGCTGTAAATATAAAGTCTGTTTATGCAGTGTTAGCATTAGCATGCTAACATTATTTTCATGGGGTTACCTACCAATATTAGCACTAAAATGCTAACGTTAGATTACGCTACCTATCTTTATTGAACTTACTAAAATGGCTGAATATACAGAAACTGTTTTTGCTTTGCATCATTTTCTGATCTTAGATCAGAAACTCGTGAATTCAGGAGATTCTTGGTGATCTGGGTTTTACTGGAAAACCAGTAGAAAAAAACTGGGAAACAGTCTGAACCAGTGTGAACCAGTGTGAACCAGTGTGAACCAGCGTGAACCAGCGTGAACCAGTGTGAACCAGTGATGCAGCAGCCCTCTGCTGATTGGTGCTTCTGCAATAACTGGGTCTGTTTCTCCTTTAGCCGCTGATATTAAAACCCACGTACCACCAACAGCAGGATGTAGACGCATGAGAAGGCGTACTGGTGAATCTCATGGCTGATGGTGCAGTTGATCAAATCCTCTTCATACATCTTAGACTCCACCATGTTCACACGTCTCCACCATAAATCATCCTAAAGCCTCCATGATCCTCATGCAGGATGGAGAAGTCCAGCTTCATCAGGTTTCTGTGAAAAACAGGAAGGTTTGGATTAGAACAGATTAGGTTTGGATTAGAACAGATTAGGTTTGGATTAGAACAGGAAGGTTTGGATTAGAACAGATTAGGTTTGGATTAGAACAGATTAGGTTTGAATTAGAACAGATTAGGTTTGGATTAGAACAGATTAGGTTTGGATTAGAACAGATTAGGTGGTTTTTAAGGTAGGAATCCACAGAGATGGAGACGTTCCATCAGACCTAAAAAACAAAAGACGAATGACACAAAACTAATATGGGTGAGTAGAACATGATGTAATAACGGAAACTCAAGGGGCCAATATAAAGAAAAACGGTGTTTCCCTTTGAAGCTACCAGTTTCTACAGTGGAATATTTGTTCTAGTAAAGAAGAACAACAGATTAATTTTTTATCTCTAGCTTTGAGGTGATGATGGTTCTGGCCTTTTGAAATATTCATAACCTTCTGGATTTTAACCTTCTTCCTCATCCTCAGCAGTTTGATGAGCCTAAGTTCTAATCTAGGTCTAAGGGTTGAACTGATTCTTATCTTTTCTGCACACAGGAAGAGGTGGGAATCACCATGGCGATGAGTGAGTCAGCGTTTTTGTTTGTCTTCAGTGACTCAGAATCTGCTTCCTAAAGGTGTGAGAAGGTTTCAGAGCAGGGAGGTGATGTGTCTGGAGAAACCCAGGGGTTCTGAGGGGCCAGCTGCAGATGATCTTTTAATCCAGATCAGAACCCAGAGGGAGGAGAAGTGAAGGCTAAGCCAGCCTAATGAGCCAAAGTCGCAGATTAAGAGCAGACGGGTAATTAGAACCAGACCTGGAACAGGACGCATCAACCTCCCTGGATCAGATTATCAATAATAATCAGCAGCAGGACATTCAGCCATGAATTACTGACCTTAAGCCTCAGCTTATTATTGGGCCAGAGAACCATCTAGAAGTTAGTCACCATGTCAACCAGGTTACTATGAGGTTCCTACGACAACCACTGGTCTGGGCTGGAGTCTATGAGCGCTGAGGACGAGGAAGGAGGTTAAAATCCAAAAAGCCACCTGGTTCCGGTCCAGGGTTCCCTAAGGGGACCTCCCTCCAGGGGATGTAGACCTTAGTAACCCCCTCCCCCCCACCCCCACCCCCACGGTGATGATGGTGACCGTGGTGAGCGGATGGGTCTCTATCAGAACTGAGAGATTAATAACAGTGATGAGCGTCTGGCCACTAATGGCCGTAGGCCGGCAGGTTAACAGCCTGGCTGGTTAACTAATGACGCGCCGATCGATGCCGGGCTCCAGGGGGCTGCTGGAATGCTGCTGTAACCATGGCAACCGGAGCCAGCTGTAAATCAGTCGCCCCTGGTGTGAGATCCATCACCCCACCAGTCAGTCTCTTCCAGCGTTCCCCTTAATCAGCGGGTCTGATTCAGCAGGTGTGACGTGTTGGGTGTGCTGCAGAGAGGCCGCGGTTCTGGACCTGCTGGAGGAGGAGGAGCTAAACTGGTTCTGATCCATGTTCCTTCAGCACCTGGACAGTAGAAGCAGTAGGACTGTAACCAACCATGTTTGCGTCAATGCTGTAGAACCCAATAGTCGTCAGGTTGATGTAATTTGGGTCAGAGTGGCACCAACCAGACCCTCCCTTCTAATCCAGGTTAAGGTTACACCTTCTAACCTGGTCTAGAACCTTCCCAGAACCAGAACCGTCCATCAGGGAAAAGCTTTCAGAACATCTTCCACATGGACCCGACCATCATACCATCTCCAGCAGGGATGATACCGGTGCTTTACCCCGACCCGACCCGGTATTACCTTACAGAACGTTTCTGGGTTCTCTGCCATAGTTGTCTGGAGGAATCTGGACCCACGTTGGAGCTTTTCCAACATGATGGGCGTCAGACTGGCTTCAGATCCAGAACATCCCAACAGAAGCGGCGCTGTTCACCGTCCTCTCTGGCTCGGGTCCAAACGTCCAACCTGCTGCAGTGCGTCAACCCGGAACCAACCGGTATCTGCCTTAACCTGTCAGAACCCGCCTTCACCTGCCAGTTCCCACCTTAACCTGCCGGTTCCCACCTTCACCTGTCAGAACCCGCCTTCACCTGCCAGTTCCTGCCTTCACCTTCCAGTTCCTGCCTTCACCTGCCAGAACCCACCTTAACCTGCCGGTTTCCGCCTTCACCTGCCGGTTCCTGCCTTCACCTGCCAGAACCCACCTTAACCTGCCGGTTTCCGCCTTCACCGCTCAATCAGCAGCCATTACTTTTCATGTTTGCTTTGTTAATAAAGGTTTGTTTGGACCCGTGTAACATCAAGGAGTTTTACTTTAATCAGTAAATGGAAGAAGAGAAAACATCAGCTCTTATAATTAAATATCTGTGATCGGGCAGCTCAGATTTTATTTAGTCCAGATCGAATAATCTCACCATTATTCTGCTAGCTTATAGCATTATTAGATTCGCTGATGTTTTTGTTGTGATAAATTCCACAGAAAGTCCTTTTGTTGATCACGGAAGATTTCCCTAATAACTTTCTGCATGAACATTGCTGCTCGTCTCTACCTGTGCAGACCGCTGGGTCCATGACTTCAGAACTCAACAGAACCACGGACAGTTCCACACACTATGAATTAGGATACAGATCACAGCGGACCTATGGAACAGGTGGAAAGCTGTGGAACAGGTGGAAAGCTGTGGAACAGGTGGAAAGCTGTGGGACAGGTGGAAAGCTGTGGAACAGGTGGAAAGCTGTGGGACAGGTGGAACAGGTGGAAAGCTGTGGGACAGGTGGAAAGCTGTGGGACAGGTGGAACAGGTGGAAAGCTGTGGGACAGGTGGAACAGGTGGAAAGCTGTGGAACAGGTGGAACAGGTGGAAAGCTGTGGGACAGGTGGAAAGCTGTGGAACAGGTGGAAAGCTGTGGAACAGGTGGAACAGGTGGAAAGCTGTGGAACAGGTGGAACAGGTGGAAAGCTGTGGAACAGGTGGAACAGGTGGAAAGCTGTGGGACAGGTGGAACAGGTGGAAAGCTGTGGGACAGGTGGAACAGGTGGAAAGCTGTGGAACAGGTGGAACAGGTGGAAAGCTGTGGGACAGGTGGAAAGCTGTGGAACAGGTGGAAAGCTGTGGAACAGGTGGAACAGGTGGAAAGCTGTGGGACAGGTGGAAAGCTGTGGAACAGGTGGAAAGCTGTGGGACAGGTGGAAAGCTGTGGGACAGGTGGAACAGGTGGAAAGCTGTGGGACAGGTGGAAAGCTGTGGAACAGGTGGAACAGGTGGAGAGATGTGGGACAGGTGGAACAGGTGGAAAGCTGTGGAACAGGTGGAACAGGTGGAAAGCTGTGGAACAGGTGGAACAGGTGGAAAGCTGTGGGACAGGTGGAAAGCTGTGGAACAGGTGGAAAGCTGTGGAACAGGTGGAACAGGTGGAAAGCTGTGGGACAGGTGGAAAGCTGTGGAACAGGTGGAAAGCTGTGGAACAGGTGGAAAGCTGTGGAACAGGTGGAACAGGTGGAAAGCTGTGGGACACAGGTGGAAAGCTGTGGAACAGGTGGAAAGCTGTGGAACAGGTGGAACAGGTGGAAAGCTGTGGGACAGGTGGAAAGCTGTGGAACAGGTGGAAAGCTGTGGGACAGGTGGAAAGCTGTGGGACAGGTGGAACAGGTGGAAAGCTGTGGGACAGGTGGAAAGCTGTGGAACAGGTGGAACAGGTGGAGAGATGTGGGACAGGTGGAACAGGTGGAAAGCTGTGGAACAGGTGGAACAGGTGGAAAGCTGTGGAACAGGTGGAACAGGTGGAAAGCTGTGGGACAGGTGGAACAGGTGGAAAGCTGTGGGACAGGTGGAACAGGTGGAAAGCTGTGGAACAGGTGGAACAGGTGGAAAGCTGTGGGACAGGTGGAAAGCTGTGGAACAGGTGGAAAGCTGTGGAACAGGTGGAACAGGTGGAAAGCTGTGGGACAGGTGGAAAGCTGTGGAACAGGTGGAAAGCTGTGGGACAGGTGGAAAGCTGTGGGACAGGTGGAACAGGTGGAAAGCTGTGGGACAGGTGGAAAGCTGTGGAACAGGTGGAACAGGTGGAGAGATGTGGGACAGGTGGAACAGGTGGAAAGCTGTGGAACAGGTGGAACAGGTGGAAAGCTGTGGAACAGGTGGAACAGGTGGAAAGCTGTGGGACAGGTGGAAAGCTGTGGAACAGGTGGAAAGCTGTGGAACAGGTGGAACAGGTGGAAAGCTGTGGGACAGGTGGAAAGCTGTGGAACAGGTGGAAAGCTGTGGAACAGGTGGAAAGCTGTGGAACAGGTGGAACAGGTGGAAAGCTGTGGGACACAGGTGGAAAGCTGTGGGACAGGTGGAAAGCGGTGGAACAGGTGGAAAGCTGTGGGACAGGTGGAAAGCGGTGGAACAGGTGGAAAGCGGTGGAACAGGTGGAAAGCTGTGGGACAGGTGGAAAGCTGTGGGACAGGTGGAAAGCGGTGGAAAAGGGTGGAAAGCTGTGGGACAGGTGGAAAGCTGTGGAACAGGTGGAAAGCGGTGGAACAGGTGGAAAGCTGTGGAACAGGTGGAAAGCGGTGGAACAGGTGGAAAGCTGTGGAACAGGTGGAAAGCTGTGGGACAGGTGGAAAGCTGTGGAACAGGTGGAAAGCGGTGGAACAGGTGGAAAGCTGTGGAACAGGTGGAAAGCTGTGGGACAGGTGGAAAGCGGTGGAACAGGTGGAAAGCTGTGGGACAGGTGGAAAGCTGTGGGACAGGTGGAAAGCGGTGGAACAGGTGGAAAGCGGTGGAACAGGTGGAAAGCTGTGGGACAGGTGGAAAGCGGTGGAACAGGTGGAAAGCGGTGGAACAGGTGGAAAGCTGTGGGACAGGTGGAAAGCGGTGGAACAGGTGGAAAGCGGTGGAACAGGTGGAAAGCTGTTTCAGGTTTTGATCATGGATTCCCAGTCCGTACTGGTGCTCTGGGTCTCTCTAGTTCTGGTCCTGATGTGAATCTGAACAGAACCTTCTGCTTCCAAAACTGAGTGTTCCTGAGTTTCAGCCGTATATAAATCCCATTAGGTCTATAAATGACTTTAATGAATCTATGAAGGCAAAGACTTTAACCACAGAGACTGAATGTGATCTAGAGCTATAGACTCAGATCTGCTTCCACGGATTCCACCAAGTTAAAAGCTGAGGAAAATGACCCGTCACTCATTCAATGATGTCATTCTCAGTTCAGAAATGTGTATTTTAGTCGATCTGTTATCGTTTGATCATGAATCAGTGATGGAGCTCATGGTCTGTTAAAGAAATGAACCTTTATCGGGTTCACCGAGACCTGGCTTCAGAAAGCAGCCCACTGGAGACATTCTGCTGTATCAATGCACTCATATTTTAACATCACTACCAACACGCGTCAACTCAGGTCACTTCATAGATCCAGATCACTCAGATCATCCTGTCATTTTCTATCTGAGGAAAACCAGCCGGACATCAATCCCCCCCCCCCCCACTTAGAATTCCAGTTTCACTTCCTGGACTCCTCGGACGCCGAGCGGATCTGGCTTTGGCTTCTGTGTCCTGCTGCACAAAGAGCTTCTGCTCTGCATCCAACCGCAGCCCAGAATCTGGGCCTGGACCCAACAGCAGCCTGCGCTCTGAATCCAAATGGGTTCTGAGGTCAGACCAGTTAACCCTGAGATGAAGACTGAGCCCAGGAGAATCCAGCTGGATTTAAAGCAGAACCAGGTCTGCTCTGGAGGTGAACGGAGGCAGCAGACTCCAGAACGACTGAAAGGAGGACAGGAGAACCGGGAGACACGGTTTGGGTCCAAAACTAGATGGAGCTGCATGAGGGACATGTCCCCAGGGACACGTCTTCACATCCTCCTCCCCAGGAAGCTTTTAGCCTCCTTAGGGTTCCGGTTTGCTGGGTCTCTAACTTCCTCCGTTCTCTGGTTCTGGTGAAGCGGAACCACAGGAAGCCCCTAACCGCCACCAGGGCAGAGCTTGCTCAGGTTTGGCAGCAGTGCAAACCTCGCTCAGTGAACAAGTTCTGAAAGGTTCTGCAGCTCATCAGAACCCATCCGGATTCTCCAGAACAGAGTCATAAAGTCCCGGTTCTGATCCATTTTTACACCAAGCTAACGGTTCTGGAGTCAGCCTCGAACCTCCACATCACCATGACAACAGCCCTCAGCTACTCCTACCTGGAGCTGGAGGTCCACCTGCCGCGCAGACCTTCCTGGTTCCGAACTGCAGCTTCAATCCAAATCTGATCCAGAAACCCGAACTGGTTCCGAACTTCTCCTCAAACTTGCTCTGAGCAGAGAGGAGTTTCTCCCGCGTGGTTCCGCTCCGGCGGTCCTCAGACTGACAGCGCGCGCTGAGCGCCTGCGGACCGCAGAGCGCGCGCACGCTTCAAACACACGGAACTCTGCGCAGGGGGCGCGCGCGCGCAGCCCGAGTCCGGCTGGGAGAAAGATGTCTGCAGATTGGACCGGTTCGGAGCGTCCGGAACCACAGCTATGGATTCCCGGGATAGAACCGAGCAGCAGCGGCTCCAACCCGCGCGGCAGCTGTTTCCGGTTCTGTCCTCAAACGGTCCTCTCTGCCGAACCTGAACAGAACCAGGATCTCCAACCAGACTACCTGGCAAACCCAGATGACTTCCAGAACCGGAACCACGCTAAAATCTGTTCAGGTTCATGAAAGCAGAACTTCTGATGAGCAGAACCGGAACAGAACTGAGGTCCAATAATCGTCTAACGATGGTTCTGGAAGTCAGAGAATCTACAACAGTTTGGCTCCAGAACCACCGACCCAATTCATAACACCTCCTCCACCATGCAGGGAGCAGCTGTTTGGGTCTGTCTAGATGCGGTTCTAGTCCAACATCTAGTCGGTCCCAGAACCTCATTCCGCTTCGCCAAGTTCTGCTGCCATCTGGTTCCTAGAGAGGTTCTGGTCCGGTCCACTGGACCCGGAGCCAGGCAGGAATGTTCCACCTAGACGGTACCGCTGAGACT
This sequence comes from Cyprinodon diabolis, assembly GCA_030533445.1. Lineage (NCBI taxonomy): Eukaryota > Metazoa > Chordata > Actinopteri > Cyprinodontiformes > Cyprinodontidae > Cyprinodon > Cyprinodon diabolis. The sequence goes on along the minus strand of CM060080.1, from coordinate 444,017 downwards.
CGGTCCAAATCAGGAGCAGAAACAGTTTAAATTCATAGATCTTTATTTCTACCAAGTTTGAACAGAACCGCAGGTCCGATTCAGCAGTAGTGACATCACAGCAGCAGCAGAACCGACACCAACGCCACCTTAGCTACCAGGTTCTCTAAAGGCATCGGTCCGGACCGGCGCCGAGTCCCGTCCGGACCGGACCGGCGCCGGGTCCAATATTTACTGAAAATGTACAAAAGTTACAGGAAATAATTTACAGGTTTGTGCAGGAAGAGGCTGTTCTTCATCATCATCATCATTTGAGTTCCTCTGGTTCCGGTCTTCGATTAGAACCTTCCAGGTTTTCCAGCTTTCAGCAACAGAACCAGCAAACGGGCCATAATGGATGGGGGGGGGGGTCCGTTGGTCGGTTCTGATGGACCCTCAGAACAGGACCGTGGTTCTGGGTCAGACTGCAGGTTCTGTAGAGGCCGACCCGCTTCCTGCCGTGATGAAAATAGAAACGCTTCGTTTCCTCCTTCCAGAACCACAGCCGGGTTCTGTTGAGCTGGACCTCCTCCGGCGCCGGGCCCAAACACCGTGGTTTCCTCAGTGGTTTTGGGTTGGAGCGAGCGGCGCTGGCCGGGCTTCCCGTAAAGTGATGCATGCTGGGTAGGAGCTAAAGATGGAGGAGGAAGCCTGTAATTTGGGCTGGGCGCCGTCTGTCCAGCTATTTATTCCTCCATTGTTTGTTCCCATGGAGACGTGTTAAGGCCGGGTTCTGGAGAACCCTCTCAGTGGCGGATCAGAACCAAAGCCTGACAGTGAAGGTTTCTGTAGAACCGAGCCGACCGGCGCCGGTCCGATCAGACCGTGTTCCTGTTCCAGCGCTTAGACCGGCCCGCCCTGCGTTTAGACGCAGCCATACTCGTACCACACGGTCTGCGGGTCGCTGTTGGGGTCCGGAGAGGACGGCGTGCTCTTGGACCCGCTCTGGACTCGGTCGCCATCTTTGCTGGGGTCTGGTTCTCCAGGCCGCTCGCCCCCCTGGACCTCCACTTCCTGTGACGCTTCATGGGGCTGCGTGGCCCTGACCGGCGTCACCATGGCGACCTCTCCACGGTGGCCGTTTCTGCAGACGGCCGCACGCCCTCTGTCCCGCTCACGCTCCGCCCACCTCTCCGTCTGCAGGTTCAGGGACGCCGAATGCTGGACAGTGGGACTCAGGAAGTCCGGAGGTCCAAAGCGGGCAGAGAGGGGACGCTGTCGCTGGGCGCCGCCGCCTCCTTGGCGACGGACCACTCCGTCTGCGTCGTAGCTGTCGGGTCCCTGGGAGCACAGCAGGTCAGCGGAGGCCAGGCTGAAGGCTCTGCTCAGCGATTGGCCGCTTCGCTGGGGGAGCGTTTGGTTCGAGGCCGGCGATTGGCCGACTGGCTGTCGAGGGGACGGCTTCACGCTCTGACCGGGCCTCTGATTGGATGAATGGATGGTTGGGGGGACGTAGCTGGTGGGAGTCCCCTGGTCCCTGGATGAGGGGGCGGGGCTTCTGGTGAAGTAATCTGTGATGAGGTCATCTGTGCTTCCTGCTGACAGCTGATGAAGAGGCGCATTCATTGGTTAATTAGTTCCTTAATAACATTAATGTTAAACTGGGGGGGGGGTCTCACCAGCGGGGGGGACAGCAGGTTGCTCTCCTGAAGGAACTCCTCCAGCGTCACCATCTCACTTCCTGGGGAACCTGGGCGGGGCTTAACCCTGGCTCCGCCGCCTCGTTGCGGTTGGGCCCTCAGAGGGGTGTGGTCATACGGGAGGGTGGAGCTACGGGACAGGCTCTGCTTTGATTGGCCGATCACCATGACGTCATCGCTGGAGAGGCTGGCCGAGCGCAGCTGCAGGTCTAAAGAATCTGGGAGGAGCAGAAACAATCGGTTCTGATTCTAGTTCTGTTTGGGTCACAGGTTCTGGTGGTTCTGATTGTTCTAGTTCTGCTGTGTCTGGTTCTGGTTCTGGTGGTTCTGGTCTCACCTCTACATCCAACAGGGGAGCTGGAGCTGGAAGTATTGTGGCTGAAGTCCCCAGAACCGGGTCGTCCTCCAAAAACCGGGTCGTCATCCAACAGAAGCGCAGGTTCTGGATCTAAGGGGCCCGCTGACCCACCTCTGGGTCTCTGGCTCCCAGCCGGACCGGTTCTGGAGCTGCGGGTCGGGCTCGCAGAGGACTGAAGGTTTGGAGTGGAGGTCAGGCGGTTCCGGAGGTTTGGACCTGGAAGCAGAACCAACAGGAGTCATTTAGAACCTTCATGACTTCAGGTCCAACATCTGCAGCCAGAAGGTTCTGATCTGAACACAGCCTGTAAATCTGGACCCATTCAGAACCAGCAGGTTCAGCCTCGTTCTGATCCTGGTTCTGAACCCGACTAGATAGGCTGGATGTGGACAGGCTAGTTCTGGTTCTGATGGACAGTTCTACCTACACTGTCCAGACCCGACTCCACATTACACCCGGTTCTGATCAGATCCGGTTTCACTGGTTCCGGTCCAAACACTGGAATGGTTCTGGTCTCTGCAGCTTCTGCCTGCATGGATCTATGTTCTGGAAGCTCATCCCAGCTGGAAGAGAGAAAACGCTCCAGAACCAGAACCACATACCGGGCCGGCTCCTCCAGAACCACAACCAGATACTGGGCCAGGTCTTCCAGAACCAGATACTAGGCCGGGTCCTTCAGAACCAGACACTGGGACGGGTCCTCCAGAACCAGAACCAGATACTGGGCCGGGTCTTCCAGAACCAGATACTGGGCCGGGTCCTTCAGAACCAGACACTGGGACGGGTCCTCCAGAACCAGAACCTGACACTGACCGGGTCCTAGAGAACCAGAACCAGATACTGGGCCGGGTCCTCCAGAACCAGATACTAGGCCGGGTCCTCCAGAACTAGATCATGGCCCGAGTCCTTCAGAACCAGAACCAGACACTGACCGGGTCCTAGAGAACCAGAACCAGATACTGGGCCGGGTCCTCCAGAACCAGACACCGGGCCGGGTCCTCCAGAACCAGAACCAGATACCGGGCCGGGTCCTCCAGAACCAGACACAGGTTTTAGCAGGAAGCAGCAGCAGAAGCTCAGTGAGGCGAACTATTGACTGACGGCTGCAGTAAGAGGCGTGGCTTATGCAAGAAGTGGGCGGAGCCATGTCGCTGAGAGGCGGAGCGTAGGCAGGCGGTACTTACTGTGAGCCGTGTACTGGAGAAGGGGGGGTGGGGGGTGATGGAGGTAACAATGGGGGGGGGGGGGGATGATGATGATGATGACGCAATGATTAGTAAACTTGACGACTATTGATGACATCAGGTGTGATGTCAGAGGACGACCAGAACCGCAGTCTTCTAGTGAGGGAGAGGGAGGGGCGGGACGATGAAGAGGAGGAGGGGGAGGGGGGGAGGAGTCTGTCCTGACTTTTACTGCGGAGGAAACGGGAACGTTTGGGAGGAGCTGAGAGGAAGAACATGAGAGGTTAGACCCGACAGAACCAGACAGAACCCAGCAGAACCAGACAGAAACTCATAGAACCAGACAAAACCAAGACAGAACGCGACAGAACCCAGCAGAACCCACCAAAACCCAACAGAACCCAGACAGAAACCAATAGAACCAGACAGAACCCGATAGAACCAGACAGAACCCAGACAGAACCCGGACAGAACCAGACAGAACCCGATAGAACCAGACAGAACCCGGACAGAACCAGACAGAACCCGATAGAACCAGACAGAACCCGGACAGAACCAGACAGAAACCAGACAGAACCCGGACAGAACCAGACAGAACCCGATAGAACCAGACAGAACCCGGACAGAACCAGACAGAACCCGATAGAACCAGACAGAACCCGGACAGAACCAGACAGAAACCGATAGAACCAGACAGATCCCATACAGAACCCGGACAGTAACCGATAGAACCAGAGAAAACCCGGACAGAACCCACCAGAGCCCAACAGAACCCAGCAGAACCAGACAGAACCCGGAGCCCAGCCAGGACTGATGATCAGAAAGTTCCCAACAGAACCTGGTCTAACCACCGGTCAGAACCTTCTCCATCCATCTTGGATCGGGTTCTACAGAATCCTGGCTGAGGTTCTGTTGATTCTGGAGACCAGGACATTTGGGTCCGGTTCTCTCTAGGAAACATCGTAATGGTCCAGACATCAGCAGAACCTGCAAGACCTGATCCTGGTTCTGGTCCACCCTGTAGAACCTGCTGATCATCAGTCCAGGACCTTCGCCGCCTCACTGGTTTGGACCAGAACACGCATCAGAACCACGGTGCCCTCCTGAGGATCTACCCTGAAGTGCATCTTTAGGAGGTGAAGAACTCAGAACCTTTTCATGAGGATCTGTAGAACTAAAAGGTCCAGAACCTGCTGAGACCCGGATGGGCGATATGGCTCAGGGTACTTCTGCTGTCTAATCTAAGCTCCGCCCCCTCCCACAGGTGACTGGCTTTGATCAGACCAGCTGAACGTTGAGCTTACCTCGGCTGACGGGTGTCAGGACTGGACTCTGGTTGCCATGGTTACTGTGTGTATTGCTTCCTGCGCGAAGAGGAGCAGGGGGCGGGGTCTCTGGGGGCAGCAGGGGGGGCGTGGCGGGCAGGGGGATGTCTGGAGCGCTCCTGGCCCGGTCCCGGTCCGGTTGCTCCTTCCTGGGTCTGATGAGTTTGACCAGAGCTTTGGCTCCGGACCACTGGCTCCTCCTGGAAGATGGAGACCAGGATGAGGATGGAACAGTGGGGGGTTGGTGTGAGGTGGGGGGGAGGAGGAGGAGGTGGGGGGTGGGTGGGGGTGGAGTTACTTTTTGGGTGTGGGGTCGTAGAACTTGTATTGGTCCATGATCTTCTCCTCCAGCTTCTCCTTCTGCCGGCGGAGGACGTTCAGCTTGTCTCTGAGGAGGAACAGAAGCAGGGGTCAGAGGTCAGGGGTCAGGGGTCAGATGAGTTGCAGGGCCTTACATGTAGGTCTTCTGCTCCTGGTGGAACAGCTCCTTGCTCTCCATGCTGCGCTCCAGCAGCGTCTGGTTCTGCTGACTCAGCAGGTTGATCTGGCTCAGCAGGTGGTGGTTCTCCTCCTCCAGGTTCCCCTTCAGGCGACTCAGCAGCTGCTCAAACACAACCGTTTCAGACCGCTCCCAGTTCACCCCCCCTCTCCTCCCACCGCTCCCAGTTCACCCCCCCTCTCCTCCCACTGCTCCCAGTTCACCCCCCCCTCTTCTCCCACCACTCCCAGTTTACCTCGCAGTGGTTGTCCAGTTTGGTCATGGTGATGTCCAGGTTCTGGTGCTGCTCCATCAGTGAGTCATACCTGGCCATCCATTGACCCGCTTCCTGCTGGGCGGAGCTTAACGAACTCTTCAGCTCGTTAAGGCGCTGCTGGAGCCCCTGGTTCTGCTGCACCTGGTTCTGGGTCAGTCTAAGCAGATAAGGTCAGGAAGTTAGACGGAGAACCGACCCGGATGGAGCCCAGGTTGGTTCTGACCTAGATAGCTGGTTCCTGTTCAGTCCCTGATGGACTTCCTCTACCTCACGGCACCTTACGGTCAGAGATTTATGAGGACGGCCTACCAAAGCCAGACTGAGGTTCTAATGGTTAGGATGGTCTACCAAAGTCAGACTGAGGTTATAATGGTTAGGACGGTCTACCAAAGTCAGACTGAGGTTCTAATGGTTAGGATGACCTACCAAAGTCAGACTGAGGTTCTACTGGTTAGGACGGCCTACCAAAGTCAGACTGAGGTTATAATGGTTAGGATGACCTACCAAAGTCAAACTGAGGTTCTACTGGTTAGGACGGCCTACCAAAGTCAGACTGAGGTTATAATGGTTAGGACAGTCTACCAAAGTCAGACTGAGGTTATAATGGTTAGGATGACCTACCAAAGTCAAACTGAGGTTCTACTGGTTAGGACGGCCTACCAAAGTCAGACTGAGGTTATAATGGTTAGGACAGTCTACCAAAGTCAGACTGAGGTTATAATGGTTAGGACAGTCTACCAAAGTCAGACTGAGGTTATAATGGTTAGGACGGTCTACCAAAGTCAGACTGAGGTTTTACAGGTTAGAATGCCCTAATAAAGTCAGACTGACGTTCTACTGGTTAGGACGGCCTACCAAAGTCAGGCTGAGGTTCTAATGGTTAGGACAGTCAACCAAGGTCAGACTGAGGTTCCACAGGTTAGGACGGCTAATAAAGTCAGACTGAGGTCCTACTGGTTAGGACGGCCTACCAAAGTCAGACTGAGGTTCTAATGGTTAGGATGGTCTACCAAAGTCAGACTGAGGTTATAATGGTTAGGACGGTCTACCAAAGTCAGACTGAGGTTTTACAGGTTAGAATGCCCTAATAAAGTCAGACTGACGTTCTACTGGTTAGGACGGCCTACCAAAGTCAGACTGAGGTTACAATGGTTAGGACGGTCTACCAAAGTCAGACTGAGGTTCTAATGGTTAGGATGACCTACCAAAGTCAGACTGAGGTTCTAATGGTTAGGACGGCCTACCAAAGTCAGACTGAGGTTCTAATGGTTAGGACGGCCTTATAAAGTCAGACTGAGGTTCTAATGGTTAGGATGACCTACCAAAGTCAGACTGAGGTTCTAATGGTTAGGACGGCCTACCAAAGTCAGACTGAGGTTCTAATGGTTAGGACGATCTACCAAAGTCAGACTGAGGTTCTAATGGTTAGGACGATCTACCAAAGTCAGACTTAGGTTCTAATGGTTAGGACGGCCTACCACAGTCAGACTGAGGTTCTCAGATTTTCACCTGCAATTCTACTGAGTTCTGACCCAGATGAGGAAAAAGTTCTGGTTCTGGTCCAATTCTACTTTAAGCAGAATCAGGGCATTTTACTCCTGCTGAAACGTAGAAGCGCCCCCTAGTGGACCAGACAGTGAGGCCCGGTTTGAACCCGGTTCTCAGGAGAGATAAAGCCCAGCAGCTTCTCATTGGTTCTGATTCTGCCCGGTGAAGATGTCCATGAACTGCCTCATTGGACACATTTAGAGTCCAGATGGTTCTGGAGGTCCAGTGTCCTGAACAGGAACCAAACTGCCAGGACTGGAGTCTGACAGCAACAGAGGCTAGATGTTCTTACCGATCCACTTCGGACTTCAGCTGCAGGTTCTCCTGCTGTAGAAGCCGGTTCTTCTGGACCTCCTGCTGCAGCTCCTCCTGCTCCTTCTGACCTTCCTTCTGCTGCTCTTCCCACTTCTCCTTCAGCTGCAGCAGAGCGCAGTACCTGCAGCGACACCACAACCGTTAACCACAGGCCGCTGCTGCCCTTCTGGACCTGCTCTGGAATTCTGACGGGTTGATGCAGAACCTGACGGTAAAATGACCGATACGGATGCTGGGGTCCACCTTCCCAGTTCACTTCAACACCAGCAGTTCTGGGTTCTGCTCCTCAGGCACCACAGAGGAACCTTCTTTGTCCATCTGTCTGCTGATCCCAATCAAGTAAAAAAAGAATCCACTGGACTTTAGGCCTGGCTGACCAGGCTAGACGTTTTTGTGATAGCGGGAAGGAATCATCTCTATCGCTGCATTGGAGGTTTATGGAAGCTGAAATCTGAGCCCCCCCCCCCTCTGTTTAAGGTTGTTTTTTCTCTCTTAAAATAGATGGCTTCCTTCACGCTCCTCTCAAACCACCTGTCTTCTTTGTCCAAGATGTGAACATTCCGGTCCTCCAAAGAATGTCCTTTGTCCATCAGGTGTAGATGTACCGCAGAGTCTTGTCCAGAGGAGGGCGCTCTTCTGTGTTGGGCCGTGCGTCTGTGGAGAGGTGGTTTGGTTTCTCCAATATAAAGATCTGAGCATTCCTCGCTGCATTGACCTGCAGACACTCTGCTCAGATTAGGTCTGGGGGGTTCGGTCTTTGTTTTTGTTTTTAATAGAGTCGATTCCTTCCTGCTATCATCGCAGCCCCACCTCTTTACGGGAGAACAAAAGATCTTGCCTATTCAGCCAGGCCAACAATTCCCTCTAACGACCCCCCTTTCAGAGACAAACACAGGTATGGGGTCTTACAGGCAAACAAAGAAGCCAAACGACCCCCATTCCAAAGGGGGGGGGGACCCGCTGGAACAAAATCAAGGCTTTGTTGGGCTACTGGATAAAACCTGGAACTCAACGCTATTTCTGCCATTTTGAATTGAAAAAGCTTCCTGGAAGGAAGAGAAAGTCCAGTGGATTGATTTTAACTTTTTTGGAATGACTCTGACCTGAATGACTGAGAACCTTCAGCAGTCTGTCTGTCTGTCTGCTGAAGAACGTAGAGTAGGGTGACCAGACGTCCTCTTTTTCCCTCACATGTCCTACTTTTCATACCTGAAAAAATGTCCGGGGGGAATTTAAAAATGGTCCTGGATTTTAGTCGACTACAGTGCAGCACGTAGTGGAAACACAGCGGGCACTGGAACCGACCGTCGGCTCCGGGGCAGGAACCCCGGCGGAGGGGGGGCAGGGAGCCGGCGGAGGTAACAGAGGTTGGCTGTAGCTATCTGTGTTCAGAGCGTTTTGAGTCCCTGTTTTTTTCCTCTCTCCCGCTGCTCCCATGTCCCGCCTCTCGGTGTGACATCATCAGATCTGTTGCTTTGAGACATCTGATTGGCGGTCGCATTTTACAGCAGCACTCTGTGAATATTAACCAGCAGCTACTTCCATAGATGCTTATATAAAAGTTAGGAGACGGTTTGGTTAAAATAATTAAAGATGCCACCAAAAAATCTGTTAATTAAACATACGGAGATTTTTCAGCTAAAAACGGCAACAGATTAAAGTTTATACAAGTTAGTATAATAATGCAAGAAACTTGAGAAAACAGTTTGTTCTTTATTAGTTAAAAAAATCTTGGCTTGTCAGAGGATCATGACATTAAACAGACAGAATCAGACTGCAGAGCTTCTACACATCTAGAAATGTTGTTTCTAGCATCATTATATTAGTAAAGAGGTTCATAAATCTTTTTAAACAGAGAGAAGTAGGGAGAGCTGCAGATTGTAAAGGTGAAACAGATTTACTGGGATATGCAACATGTCCAAGTTTAGCAGAAAGTTTAAAAGAAAAAAAATATGCAATATTTAAAATGCAGCATATCCAGATTTTTCTGGATGGAATTGAAATTGTTCTTCTAGGGATGCATGATTTATGGATTTTGGCATCGGAGTCGGCTGTTGTTATTTATTTATTTCATGCATTGATTTTTTTGGGCCCTATATATGTAAGGCCCTAAAAGGCATCTCTCTAACGTTAAATATAAATGTCAGTGTGTTGTGTTTCTGCTGTTTTCTCAACAATAGGAAAACAATCAATAAATAGACGTTGGAGCTCATTTTAGGAAAACTAGCCTAATGAAAGTGTAACTGTCCCCCACAAACTTTCATCACAAAGTTACGCCCTTGCAGTGAAGGTAGTCTGGACACCGGCGCCGTGCTTCCCCCCGCCTGCCCTACCCCCCCCAAGAAGTCTCCTCCTTGTCGGAAACCCAAATCTGGTCACCCTAACGTAGAGGAACCTGCTTAGATGTCTGCTGGAGCTGCGGGTTCCGACTTTAATGGCTTTCAGACAAAATGGTTCCGTGTCAAAAAGGAGCAAAGATGGCGGCAGAGTTCAGAACGCTCTCTGAATCAGAAACAACCAACAGGTTTGGCGTAACCACGGAAACTGCCAGTCGGGTTCAGACCGCCTCCTGCCTAAATTGGACGGTCTGTCCCTGATCAGAACCTTTGAATCTACAGAAGAGTACTAGGCGGTCCATCCTGAGGTCCATCCTTCGCTGTGGGAATGATCAGATCTAGATCAGCTAGAACCAGCTCCAACATCAGACTGCAGCCACTCTCTGCACCATCTGGAGCTGTGTGCGCCTCCACCTGACAGGGAAGGAGAACCACTTACTTGCCGTGCTCGCTCTCTAGCGCCCTCTGCTTGCCTTTCAGCGCGGCGTGCTGGCTGATGAGCGTCTCGTACTCCTGAGCCTGCCTCTCGTGCACGCTCAGCAGGCGCTCGTGGTCACTGAGCACGCTCTCACGGGCACGCCATGCCTCGTCACGCTGCCGCTGCCAGGACTCCACCTCTGCCTCTAGGGCAGTGACCTGGCCTTGCAGCACGGCATTCTGGGCCATGAGGGAGGCGCTCTGCGAGGAGACGGTGGAGTTCTCCACCTGCGGCGGACAGAGGAAGGTCAGATGGTTCTGATGAAGAGGAGGCCCTCAGAGAGGAGCAGACGGAGGAGCACCTGCAGCTTGGCCGTCTCTGTGTGCAGAGCAGAGTTCTGCTCCTGCAGGGTGGAGGCGTGTCGTTGCAGCGCCGCCATCTGGCTGTTGAGGGAAGAGTTCTGGTTCTCCATCTGTTTGAGCTGCTCCTTCAGTAAACTGCTCTCCGTCTGCAGAGAGGCGTTCTGCAGCAAACAGCAGCTTAGAGGCATGGAAGCAGGCAGAGTGGCTGATGGAGGGAGGCTCAGGGTTCTACTTACGCTCTTCTCCACGGCGATGAGATGATCCTTCAGGCGCAGCAGTTCAGCTGTGGCCTTGAGTTCGCTGCCTGGTCCCTGCTGCTGCTGCTGAGGGTCACAAACAGACACAGCTTCAGCCACACGGAGCTGCGGCGGTTAGAGGGACAAAGGATCTGGATGGAAGAGTGAGAGAGCCTACAGCGGTCAGCTGGCTGCTCAACGAAGCATTCAGAGCTCTGCTCTCCTCCAGCTGCTTTTCCAAGCTGAGGATCGTTTCCTCCTTCAGCTTCATCGTCTCCTGGACCGTCTGCTCCAACCGAGACTCCAGCTGCCGGAACCTTCTGGAGGAATCAGAGAGAAGATGATGGATGGATGATGGATGGATGGATGATGGATGGATGATGGATGGATGGATGGATGGATGATGGATGGATGGATGGATGGATGGATGATGGATGGATGATGGATGGATGGATGATGGATGGATGATGGATGGATGATGGATGGATGGATGATGGATGGATGATGGATGGATGATGGATGGATGGATGATGGATGGATGGATGGATGGATGGATGATGGATGGATGGATGATGGATGGATGGATGGATGGATGGATGGATGATGGATGGATGGATGGATGGATGGATGATGGATGGATGGATGGATGATGGATGGATGGATGATGGATGGATGGATGGATGATGGATGGATGGATGATGGATGGATGGATGGATGATGGATGGATGGATGATGGATGGATGATGGATGGATGGATGGATGGATGGATGGATGGATGGATGGATGATGGATGGATGATGGATGGATGGATGGATGGATGATGGATGGATGATGGATGGATGATGGATGGATGGATGATGGATGGATGATGGATGGATGATGGATGGATGGATGATGGATGGATGGATGGATGGATGGATGGATGATGGATGGATGGATGATGGATGGATGGATGGATGGATGGATGGATGATGGATGGATGGATGGATGGATGGATGATGGATGGATGGATGGATGATGGATGGATGGATGATGGATGGATGGATGGATGATGGATGGATGGATGATGGATGGATGGATGGATGATGGATGGATGGATGATGGATGGATGGATGGATGGATGATGGATGGATGGATGATGGATGGATGATGGATGGATGATGGATGGATGGATGATGGATGGATGGATGATGGATGGATGGATGGATGGATGATGGATGGATGGATGATGGATGGATGATGGATGGATGGATGAATGATGGATGGATGGATGGATGATGGATGATGGATGGATGGATGGATGATGGATGATGGATGATGGATGGATGGATGATGGATGATGGATGGATGGATGATGGATGGATGGATGGATGGATGGATGGATGGATGATGGATGGATGATGGATGGATGGATGATGGATGGATGGATGGATGGATGGATGGATGATGGATGGATGATGGATGGATGGATGGATGGATGGATGATGGATGGATGGATGGATGATGGATGATGGATGGATGGATGGATGATGGATGATGGATGATGGATGGATGGATGATGGATGGATGGATGGATGATGGATGGATGGATGATGGATGGATGGATGGATGGATGATGGATGGATGGATGGATGATGGATGATGGATGGATGATGGATGGATGGATGATGGATGGATGGATGGATGGATGATGGATGGATGGATGATGGATGGATGGATGATGGATGGATGATGGATGGATGGATGATGGATGATGGATGGATGGATGGATGATGGATGGATGGATGGATGATGGATGGATGGATGATGGATGGATGGATGATGGATGGATGGATGATGGATGATGGATGGATGGATGGATGATGGATGGATGGATGGATGATGGATGGATGGATGATGGATGGATGGATCCTCTGTCTGCAGCTACCTGTCCTCCAGCAGGTTCTCCTGGTTCTGCAGGTTCTGGCCGACCCGTTCCAGCTGCTGGTTCAGCTCCTCCAGCTGGACGTTCTGCTGCTGAACGTTGAGCTTCTCGGCCACCAGCTCCTGCAAACACATCCAGGAAGATCTCACACCTCTGCTGATGAACAGCAGAGCTTTGGAGGCAGCAGCTGAAAGAACCTTCACGTTCTGTTGCTGCTGCCTCCAAAGCTCCTCGGGGAGAACCTGCTCCTCGGGGAGAACCATCCTCACCTCCCTCAGCGTCGTCAGGGTCTCCTTGTCGATGGTGGCCTGCTTCTGCAGCTCCTTGTTGTCTCGCTCCAGTTCCTTGGCTCTGACCGACGCCTCCTTCAGTCTCTCCAGCTCCTTCCTCAGGGCCGCCGCCTCCTTCATGGACTCGGAGGCGTGGCTCCATTTCTCCTCCAGCTCGGTCTCCTTGGCCTCCAGCAGGGTTCGGATCCTCCAGTTCTCCTTCTCCAGCTTCTTGCGGTTCTCCTCAGACTGCTCCAGATCCAGCTGGAGCTTCTTCCTCTCCTCCTCTCCCTCTTCTCTTCTCCTGCGCTCCTCTTTCAGCTCCTCCTGCTCCCGGCTCAGCTCCTCCTCCCTGCTTTGAGTCTTTCTGATCTTGGTGTCCAGCTCCTGCTTCTCCTCCCGGCTCCTCTCCAGCTCCTCCTTTAGGTGGCATTTCTCCTGGTTCAGAGCAGACAGGTTCTGCTCCAGCCGTTCTGCTCTCTTCCTCTCTCCCTGCGCCTCCTCCATGGCCGCCTCCAGCCTCCGCTGCGTTTCTTGCGCCTCTCTCTGCGCCTCCTCCAGCTCCTCCTGCAGTAAGGGCAGGCGGGCGGATGAGGAGCGCAGGCTTTCTACGGAGTGACGGAGCTCCAGGTTCTCCTTTGACAGCAGCCCATTTTCTGCCTCCTGCTTAGCCAGCCGCTGCAGCTCCTTCTGGGCCTCCTCAGCCTCCCGCTTCAGTCTGAGCACCTCCTGCTCCAGGTAGGTCAGCTGCCTCTCCAGAGTTTCGGAGCGCTCACTGCAGAGACGAAGAGACGCCACCTGGAGGCCGAGCAGGAAGATGAAGAAGAGGCGTTCTGTCTGGGAACCCTGAGGAACCTGGACCTTCTGCTTACCTCCATGTTCAGAGCCTCCCTGCTCCTCTCCAGACGGGTCAGCTCCCTCTCTGCCTCCTCGCAGCGTGCCGCGCGCTCCCTCAGCCTCTCCGCCTCCTCGCTCACCACCTTCAGCTGTGTTTCCAGACTGGCCATCCGGGAGCTGGTGTCAGTGATGCTCTGGTGGAGAACGCGGTTCTGGGCCTCCACCTCGCGGACGCGGGCCTCGCTGTTGGACTGAGCGCGCTCCTGCAGGAGGCGCACCGCCTCCGACAGGTGCTGCCTCTCACTCTCCAGCTCGGAGATCTGTGGAGCAGAGAATCAGCGGGTCTAGGAGCCGCAAAAGGAAGGAGGGACTGAGCGTTCTCCACCAAGCGTACCTGGCGATCCTTGTCAGCCCGCAGAGCGTGCATCTCTCGCTCCAGACCCTGTTTCTCCTTCAGAAGCTCCTCCCCCAGAGCCTCCATGTCCTGATTGGTCAGTCGCTCCTGGTCCAGTAATGCTTGAAGACGCTCCACCTGGGAATGACAGAGACCAGAACCATCTAGGACAGTTCTGCTGCTGTTCCTCTGGATCAAAGGTGTTCCTCCTCACCTTGCTGCTTAGACTCTGGTTCTCCCGCCCCAGTTCCTGTTTGTGGAGCTGCTGCTCCTGCAGGAGGTGGTTCTCCTCCTTCAGTACGTCCATCGATGCCTGCAGCTCCCGGTTCTCCTTCTCCAGCTTCAGGACTCGACTGGAAACGCACTCGTGGAGCTCGTGGACCAGAGATTTCCGACCTGCAGAGCAGAGAGGATAGCTGGTTGGAGCAGAACCGGTCAGAGGAGCAGGAGGAGCAGCAGGAGGTGCGCTCAGAGCCATACTGTCAGTGTTGGTGGTGCCGTCGTGATTCCTGGTGAGCTGCTCCAGCTCCCAGCCCAGATGGGCCGACTCGTTCATGCTTTGCTTCTGACCGATCTCCAGCAGCATGTTCTCCTCCACCAGCTCCTCCAGCCTCCGACGCTCGCCGTCCCGCTCCTGCAGAACACAGACAGGTTGGAGGAGCTTCTCCTCACGGTCCTCGGCTCCATTGACAGGCGGGAACATCAGAACCGGCCCCTAGGGACGGCTCAGGTCACCTGGACCGTTGCTAAGGACCATCTTACCATCTCCAGGTCGTGGATTTTGGCTCGCAGCAGCAGGTTGTCTTTCTCCAGCGTGTGCATCTTGTCACAGCGCCCCCTGGCGGCAGCCAGCTGCTCCTCCAGCAACACCTTGGTCTCCAGCAGCGTCGTGTTGTCCTCACGCAACTCCTGAACATCATAGAGGGACATGATGGTTCTGAGGAGGTTCTACTGCAGGTGCAACCAATTAAAAATCAGCGGGTCCGAAAAAAGAAAATCATCAACCAGGAAAGGTCCAGAGACATTTTTAATGATTTGTTACTATTAACAGAATTTAACACTGAAATAAAATGAGCTGTTTATGCATCCATGTTATGCACTGAATTTGTAAATAAAAAAATAAATAAATAAAGAAAATTTTAAAATCTAAAGTGTTTTTTATAGTAGAGAACAACAATCGTTCAGTTTGGTTTATAGATAATTTCCTGATTCCCATATTTTCTCAAACCCCTGAACTGATGGTTTGTTATTTTCTTTCTGTTTTCTGTCTTAATGTTGGCAGTGGGCTTTAGGCTGCCCTGCAAGGCTTTAAACCTGGGTTTAACCGGAGACTAAGCCATTCTCAAGCACATATCAAGGAGCTCATTTTGAGCCTGGATCCAGATTCAGCAGGGCGGAGCGCCGACGTACGTCAGCAGGGCGCAGCGCCGACGTACGTCAGCAGGGCGCAGCGCCGACGTACGTCAGCAGGGCGCAGCGCCGACGTACGTCAGCAGGGCGAAGCGCCGACGTACGTCAGCAGGGCGGAGCGCTGACACAGCATGTGGAATCTGGGGGTAACCATCACATAACACAACATCAGACCTTAGGAGTCAACAGTTACTTCAATCAGTTTGGTTCCGGTCTGAAACTGACCGACCAATCACAGTCTGGGAGCTTTCCTTATGTAGGAAAACATGGAGGAACTTCAGCCTCTTTCCCACTGAGAACAGCAGCTTAACGCGGGTTTTTCTATCATGGATCAACCTGCTAACAATCAGCATTTGACTCTCTTCCCATTGGCTATTAAAGCCGGTCTAAACACTCACTAGTGTGGCATGTCTAGTAACGACATCACGGTGGGTTGGCGTTGATGATGTCACCAGTGTGACAGAAATCAGGGAAGTAAACAATGGAGAGCACCATGTCAGGAAGCCATGGTGTAGTCAGTGAACTTTATTGTTTCTATTATCTGCCTGACTCCCTCTTCCCAGAGCTGCTCAGAAAAGTTCTCCACTGTGAGATCAATCAATCAATCGATCGATCAATCAATCAATCAATCAATCAATCAATCAATCAATCAATCAATCAATCAATCAGCAGGAAAGGGTCTCTGTGCTGCCTGGAGCGCCTCAGGCCTCCTCCAGCAGAGGAGGAGTCTGGTATCTGCTGAGGTTGCTGCCCTTTGACCCCGATAAGAGAAAGACCATGAGTATGTAATATATAACTATAAATAAATCACTAGATAAGTCAAATATACCTTCATATAAATATATATTCGAACAAATCCTTAAACGTATTTATATAAATATATATTGAAACATAGGAATTAAATAAATAGATCTTAAGATTGCTATCTATTTAACTTTATCTATATAACATTGAATAAACTTTATCTTGATCTTTATAGTTTTCTCCGTGTTCCTGGTTGTGGGTGGGCGGGGTTCCATAGATGGCGGCCTGTTGGTGTGAGCCGTACGTACGGTCGGTCCTGATCCAACCATTCCTGCCCGGCTGTAGAACCAGGGATCAGGGGTCGGTTCAGAGACGTTCCCATGAGCCTCACCTCCACCCTGCTCTTGTAGAAGTGGACGTCGTTCAGCTTCTCTCTGAATCTGTTCAGCTCAGCCTCCAGGCGATCTCCTCGAGCCGCTCGCTCCCTCAGAGAGTCCACTTCGTCCCGGTACAGGCGGACCGACCGCGCCTCGCACGACAGGGCCTGGTTCTGAACCACAGACACACCGATAAGCAGAACTGGAGGATCAGAGTCTGAAGAACATCAGAAGAAGGTCAGACCTCTTGTTTGAGTTTCTGCAGCTCCTGATCCAGACGCTCCGCTTCGTGTTTTGAATCCATCAGTTGTTCCGTTTTCTCCTCCCTGCAGACATGAAAACGTTCAGAAGGAGCTGATCCAAACTGGTCCCGCCTCTAAAACCCAACCAAATTCTATCAGACTCCAAGTTCCATCTGATCCCAGTTACCCAGCAATAGAGTCTAGTTCTGTTCTTCCCTCCAACTGGTTCTGATGGGAGAACCCTGGAGGTGAGGTGGAGGAGCAGACTGGAGGCCGACCATTTAATCAGCGTCTGGATCCTAAATCGACTTCGGCCAAAATGCGGCCGACATAAAAACAGCTGAAAGAAACTTTGCCTGTCCGTCCTGATTCTGCTCCTCTGCTCCACCCTTCCTGAGCTTCCTCTGCTCCACCCATCCTGAGCTTCCTCTGCTCCGCCCTTCCCGAGCTTCCCCTGCTCCGCCCTTCCCGAGCTTCCTCTGCTCCACCCTTCCCGAGCTTCTTTTGCTCCGCCCTTCCTGAGCTTCCTCTGCTCCACCCTTAATGAGCTTCCTCTGCTCCACCCTTCCTGAGCTTCCTTTGCTCCGCCCTTCCTGAGCTTCCTCTGCTCCACCCTTCCTGAGCTTCCTTTGCTCCGCCCTTCCTGAGCTTCCTCTGCTCCACCCTTCCTGAGCTTCCTCTGCTCCACCCTTCCTGAGCTTCCTCTGCTCCACCCTTAATGAGCTTCCTCTGCTCCACCCTTAATGAGCCTCCTCTGCTCCACCCTTAATGAGCTTCCTCTGCTCCACCCTTAATGAGCTTCCTCTGCTCCACCCTTAATGAGCTTCCTCTGCTCCACCCTTAATGAGCTTCCTTTGCTCCGCCCTTCCTGAGCTTCCTCTGCTCCACCCTTCCTGAGCTTCCTCTGCTCCACCCTTCCTGAGCTTCCTCTGCTCCACCCTTAATGAGCTTCCTCTGCTCCACCCTTAATGAGCCTCCTCTGCTCCACCCTTCCTGAGCTTCCTTTGCTCCGCCCTTCCCGAGCTTCCTCTGCTCCGCCCTTCCCTAGCTTCCTCTGCTCCACCTTTCCTGAGCTTCCTTTGCTCCGCCCTTCCCGAGCTTCCTCTGCTCCGCCCTTCCCTAGCTTCCTCTGCTCCACCTTTCCTGAGCTTCCTTTGCTCCGCCCTTCCCGAGCTTCCTCTGCTCCGCCCTTCCTGAGCTTCCTCTGCTCCACCCTTCCCGAGCTTCCTCTGCTCCGCCCTTCCCGAGCTTCCTCTGCTGTACCTTTCCTGAGCTTCCTCTGCCCCGCCCTTCCTGAGCTTCCTCTGCTCCACCCTTCCTGAGCTTCCTCTGCTCCACCCTTAATGAGCTTCCTCTGCTCCACCCTTAATGAGCCTCCTCTGCTCCACCCTTCCTGAGCTTCCTTTGCTCCGCCCTTCCCGAGCTTCCTCTGCTCCGCCCTTCCCTAGCTTCCTCTGCTCCACCTTTCCTGAGCTTCCTTTGCTCCGCCCTTCCCGAGCTTCCTCTGCTCCGCCCTTCCCTAGCTTCCTCTGCTCCACCTTTCCTGAGCTTCCTTTGCTCCGCCCTTCCCGAGCTTCCTCTGCTCCGCCCTTCCTGAGCTTCCTCTGCTCCACCCTTCCCGAGCTTCCTCTGCTCCGCCCTTCCCGAGCTTCCTCTGCTGTACCTTTCCGAGCTTCCTCTGCTCCACCCTTCCTGAGCTTCCTCTGCTCCACCCTTAATGAGCTTCCTCTGCTCCACCTTTCCTGAGCTTCCTTTGCTCCGCCCTTCCCGAGCTTCCTCTGCTCCGCCCTTCCCTAGCTTCCTCTGCTCCACCTTTCCTGAGCTTCCTTTGCTCCGCCCTTCCCGAGCTTCCTCTGCTCCACCTTTCCTGAGCTTCCTCTGCCCCGCCCTTCATGAGCTTCCTCTGCTCCGCCCTTCCTGAGCTTCCTCTGCTCCGCCCTTCCTGAGCTTCCTCTGCTCCGCCCTTCCTGAGCTTCCTCTGCCCCGCCCTTCCTGAGCTTCCTCTGCTC
This sequence comes from Cyprinodon diabolis, assembly GCA_030533445.1. NCBI lineage: Eukaryota > Metazoa > Chordata > Actinopteri > Cyprinodontiformes > Cyprinodontidae > Cyprinodon > Cyprinodon diabolis. The sequence goes on along the minus strand of CM060080.1, from coordinate 425,316 downwards.
CACCCTTCCTGAGCTTCCTCTGCTCCGCCCTTCATGAGCTTCCTCTGCTCCACCCTTGCTGAGCTTCCTCTGCCCCGACCTTCATGAGCTTCCTCTGCTCCACCCTTCCTGAGCTTCCTCTGCTCCACCCTTCCCGAGCTTCCTCTGCTCCGCCCTTCCTGAGCTTCCTCTGCTCCACCCTTCCCGAGCTTCCTCTGCTCCGCCCTTCCCGAGCTTCCTCTGCTGTACCTTTCCGAGCTTCCTCTGCTCCACCCTTCCTGAGCTTCCTCTGCTCCACCCTTAATGAGCTTCCTCTGCTCCACCTTTCCTGAGCTTCCTTTGCTCCGCCCTTCCCGAGCTTCCTCTGCTCCGCCCTTCCCTAGCTTCCTCTGCTCCACCTTTCCTGAGCTTCCTTTGCTCCGCCCTTCCCGAGCTTCCTCTGCTCCACCTTTCCTGAGCTTCCTCTGCCCCGCCCTTCATGAGCTTCCTCTGCTCCGCCCTTCCTGAGCTTCCTCTGCTCCGCCCTTCCTGAGCTTCCTCTGCTCCGCCCTTCCTGAGCTTCCTCTGCCCCGCCCTTCCTGAGCTTCCTCTGCTCCACCCTTCCTGAGCTTCCTCTGCTCCGCCCTTCATGAGCTTCCTCTGCTCCACCCTTGCTGAGCTTCCTCTGCCCCGACCTTCATGAGCTTCCTCTGCTCCACCCTTCCTGAGCTTCCTCTGCTCCACCCTTCCCGAGCTTCCTCTGCTCCGCCCTTCCCGAGCTTCCTCTGCTGTACCTTTCCTGAGCTTCCTCTGCCCCGCCCTTCATGAGCTTCCTCTGCTCCGCCCTTCCTGAGCTTCCTCTGCTCCACCCTTCCTGAGCTTCCTCTGCTCCACCTTTCCTGAGCTTCCTCTGCTCCACCCATCCTGAGCTTCCTCTGCTCCGCCCTTCCCGAGCTTCCTCTGCTCCGCCCTTCCCGAGCTTCCTCTGCTCCGCCCTTCCCGAGCTTCCTCTGCTCCACCCTTCCTGACCTTCTTCTGCTCCGTCCTTCCTGAGCTTCCTCTGCTCCACCCTTCCTGAGCGCTGAGCTTCCTCTCGCCACCCTCCCTTGCTAGCTGCTATTAGCGTTAGCATGGAGGTGGACGGAGAGGGAGAAAGTGAGCAGCTTACTCTGTGGTTAGCTGTCATATGAAGTGTTTCCATGAAACACGCTGTTAGGGCGCATTAAGGCGTGCAGAGGAGTTTTATATGCGCAGGTTTAGGCTAACATATTAGCATTAGCAAGATAACTTTAGGAAGAAAATCTGATTATTCTATTGATCCCATTACTCTTCCTACCTACATGCAGGCTGCACCGGAGGTTCATGTTTTCATTGAACTGATTTCTAAAAGGCTTAAACTTCTCTATATAATTAATAATCTGTGGTTTTAAAGCTGCAGCTTTATCATGAGCTAATCATTATCGGAACATTAGCTGAACATTAGCTAATCATTATCGGAACATTAGCTAATCATGAGCTAATAATTAGCTGAACATTAGCTAATCGTTAGCTAATCATTATCGGAACATTAGCTGAACATTAGCTAATCATTATAAGAACATTACCTGAACATTAGCTAATCATTATCGGAACATTAGCTAATCATGAGCTAATAATTAGCTGAACATTAGCTAATCGTTAGCTAATCATTATCGGAACATTAGCTGAACATTAGCTAATCATTATCGGAACATTAGCTGAACATTAGCTAATCATTATCGGAACATTAGCTAATCATGAGCTAATAATTAGCTGAACATTAGCTGAACATTAGCTAATCATTATCGGAACATTAGCTAATCATGAGCTAATAATTAGCTGAACATTAGCTAATCGTTAGCTAATCATTATCGGAACATTAGCTGAACATTAGCTAATCATTATAAGAACATTACCTGAACATTAGCTAATCATTATCGGAACATTAGCTAATCATGAGCTAATAATTAGCTTAACATTAGCTAATCGTTAGCTAATCATTATCGGAACATTACCTGAACATTAGCTAATCATTATCGGAACATTAGCTAATCATGAGCTAATAATTAGCTTAACATTAGCTAATCGTTAGCTAATCATTATCGGAACATTAGCTGAACATTAGCTAATCATTATCGGAACATTAGCTAATCATGAGCTAATAATTAGCTGAACATTAGCTAATCGTTAGCTAATCATTATCGGAACATTAGCTGAACATTAGCTAATCATTATAAGAACATTACCTGAACATTAGCTAATCATTATCGGAACATTAGCTAATCATGAGCTAATAATTAGCTGAACATTAGCTAATCGTTAGCTAATCATTATCGGAACATTAGCTGAACATTAGCTAATCATTATCGGAACATTAGCTGAACATTAGCTAATCATTATCGGAACATTAGCTAATCATGAGCTAATAATTAGCTGAACATTAGCTGAACATTAGCTAATCATTATCGGAACATTAGCTAATCATGAGCTAATAATTAGCTGAACATTAGCTAATCGTTAGCTAATCATTATCGGAACATTAGCTGAACATTAGCTAATCATTATAAGAACATTACCTGAACATTAGCTAATCATTATCGGAACATTAGCTAATCATGAGCTAATAATTAGCTTAACATTAGCTAATCGTTAGCTAATCATTATCGGAACATTAGCTGAACATTAGCTAATCATTATCGGAACATTAGCTGAACATTAGCTAATCATTATCGGAACATTAGCTAATCATGAGCTAATAATTAGCTGAACATTAGCTGAACATCAGCTAATCATTATCGGAACATTAGCTAATCATGAGCTAATAATTAGCTGAACATTAGCTAATCGTTAGCTAATCATTATCGGAACATTAGCTGAACATTAGCTAATCATTATCGGAACATTAGCTGAACATTAGCTAATCATTATCGGAACATTAGCTAATCATGAGCTAATAATTAGCTGAACATTAGCTAATCGTTACCTAATCATTATCGGAACATTAGCTGAACATGAGCTAATAATTAGCTGAACATTAGCTAATCGTTAGCTAATCATTATCGGAACATTAGCTGAACATTAGCTAATCATTATTGGAACATTAGCTGAACATTAGCTAATCATTATCGGAACATTAGCTAATCATGAGCTAATAATTAGCTGAACATTAGCTGAACATTAGCTAATCGTTATCGGAACATTAGCTAATAATCAGGTAAACCTCTGCTGGGCTTATTTGTCACTGGTAGACCATCAGTTTTTGGACCACGGCTGTTGTCCCCTCAGGTGGACTCACAGTTCCTGCCTGGTTCTTCGCAGCTTAGCCTTAGCATCGGCCAGCTCCACAGACAGATGCTGCTTCTCCTGCTTGGTCAGCTGGCTCCCAGCCAAGCCTTCGTCCTTCAGAACGGGGTCTCCCTGGCTGCCCAGCTTCCTGGTTCCTTCTTGGGGCTGCAGACTGGACAGGTAGTCCCTCTCCTGGGTGAGGTCCAGGATTACCTGGAGGACAGAATGGAGTTTCTGCTTTAGGCTTGGCTCAGACAGAGGGCAACGGGACCGGATCCAAACGTCTTCCAACCTCAGTGGCTTTGTCTCGCTGATCGATGAGTTGCCGTAGTGACGCCGCCATGTTCCGGGACAGCGGCTCCAGCTCCTCAGGGACCAGCTGGGCTCCGTCCTCCACCCAGGAGAGGTCCAGGACATTCTGCTGGTTGTGTGTGACCTGAAACAAACAGAATCAGACGATTCTCCTCTCATCCTATCAGGAAGTAGGACTCTGGTGTCCGAGGACGACGGTCATCAGAACAACTTTTACCATTTTAGAAACCTGGAACTGGTTCCTTCCTGGACCCAATCCCAGTTTGGGATTATTTTTTGCTTTAGATAACATTGGATTTCTCTGAAACTAAAGTTTATAGGAGCTGCAGATGTTCCACAGACCTCCTGAATGTGAGTAACAATGGCCGCCTGGGTCTCGATGTCCAGCAGCTTGATCTTCTCGATCATCTCCTCCTTCCGCTCACACTGAGGACAGAGAACATAGAAGAAGAAATCCTCAACCTTTATTGTTTCAGAGACGATTAACGGCAGAAAGACGTCATTGGTTGCTATGGTGATTTAGGTGGTTTAATCTAACTGATGGTCGTTATTTAGTGGAGCGTTGGTCTGGACCACTGTGTCGGTATGAGAGGTGACAGAATCTTCTGCTTTGTCCATCTGGGGGTTTTGCTGTGTGGCTCCTCAGGGGTCAATTCTAGGGGTCTACCCCCCCCCCCCCCCCCCCGGAACCAGAGCTTCAGCTGCTGCTGATGGCAGCAGGAGGTCTGACATCAGGGAGTCTGATCATAGAGTCAAAGTACCAACAGGCTGCGGTTTAGGAGAAATAAGCTTCAGAAGTTTGTTTAACAAATTCCTGTGGGACAAAGACCGATTGTTTAGAAATCAGCCTAACCCCCCACCCCCCCCCCCCCCCCCCCCCCACCCCCCGCCTCCCTCTTCCTGAAACCAGTCAGACCGGGCCCAGACACAGAGGGACGAAGCGGGGGAGAAGTTGGGATGGAATCAGCTATAAACACAGAGCTGAATGGAGCTGCCCCACCTCCACATCCTCAGGTTACAGCCAGAACGATCGGGTTTCAGTAAGCCCCGCCCCCTGACCTCGCCATGCTGGCCTGTTTGAGCTCCTACCTGGACGGCGCAGCCCAGGATTAGCAGCAGCAGGTTCTTCAGCTCCTCCATGCTTCTCACTGTGGAAACAAAGCAGTAAGTTAGTGTGAACAGCAGGGGGCGCTGCAGCTGCCATTTGGTGACGATGCCTGAAAGTGGGTCTGGACCAGTCGGTACTGCCCCCGCCACCCAGAACACCAGTTCTCAGAGTCCATCTTTGACTAGAACCCAGGAAAGTCTGGACCCGGGGAGAACGGGAGCATACAGGATAAATCTGGGTCGACTGGAACAGAAGCGAACCGATGACATCACCACATTCAAAGCTAGCCTGACTGATGACATCACCACATTCAAAGCTAGCCTGACTGATGACATCACCACATTCAAAGCTAGACTAAGTTAGAAACTTAGTCACATTAACCTCCTTCTTTATAACGAATGGGGAAAGGAGGAAGTGGCGTCTGCAGTCGGAGTTGCTGTGTGGCGGGTTAGTGCCACCCTCCTGAAGTCGCTCAGTGTGACTGAAGGCGATACGGGGGGGACTGTATTGGGGGGGCCTGGATCAGGGGGACTGGATCGGGAGGGTCCTGGACCGGGGGGGTGACTGGATCGGGGGGGACTGGATCGGGGGGGACTAGATCCGGGGGGAACTGGATCCGGGGAGGACTGGATCGGGGAGGCCTGGGTCGGGGGGGGGGACTGGATAGTGGGGGGACTGGATCGGGGGGACTGGATCACGGGGGGACTGGATCGGGGAGGCCTGGGTCGGGGGGGGGACTGGATCGGGGGGGAGTAGATCCGGGGGGAACTGGATCCGGGGAGGACTGGATCGGGGAGGCCTGGGTCGGGGGGGGGGACTGGATAGTGGGGGGACTGGATCGGGGGGACTGGATCCCGGGGGGACTGGATCGGGGAGGCCTGGGTCGGGGGGGGGACTGGATCGGGGGGGACTGGATCGGGGGGGACTAGATCCGAGGGGAACTGGATCCGGGGAGGACTGGATCGGGGAGGCCTGGATCGGGGGGGGGACTGGATAGTGGGGGGACTGGATTGGGGGGGGGACTGGATCGTGGGGGGACTGGATCGGGGGGACTGGATCACGGGGGGACTGGATCGGGGAGGCCTGGGTCGGGGGGGGGACTGGATCGTGGGGGGACTGGATCACGGGGGGACTGGATCGGGGAGGCCTGGATCGGAGGGGGGGGACTGGATCGTGGGGGGACTGGATCGGGGGGACTGGATCGGGGAGGCCTGGATCGGGGGGGGACTGGATAGTGGGGGGACTGGATCGGGGGGGGACTGGATCGTGGGGGGACTGGATCGGGGGGACTGGATCACGGGGGGACTGGATCGGGGAGGCCTGGGTCGGGGGGGGGGACTGGATCGTGGGGGGACTGGATCGGGGGGAACTGGATCCGGGGAGGACTGGATCGGGGAGGCCTGGGTCGGGGGGATGGATCGGGGGGACTGGATCACGGGGGGACTGGATCACGGGGGGACTGGATCAGGGGGGAACTGGATCACGGGGGGACTGGATCGGGGGGGGGACTGGATCAGGGGGGGAGTGGATCGGGGGGACTGGAACACGTGGGGGCTGGATCGGGGGGGACTGGATCGGGGGGTTGGATTACAGGGGGACTGGATCACGGGGGACTGGATCCGAACTTAACTGGTTCCAGGTCTTCATTCAGGGCTGCTTAAGCAGAACCAGGCGGTGCTGCTCTCAGAGGTTCTACTCCATCACTGACAGAACCGATCGGGTCAGAGCTAAAACCAGAGTCCAGAACTTTCAGTGAAGTGGAGGAAGGTTCTGGTACCGGTACCTGATATGGGGTCCTTGGCGATGTGGAGGATGTTGGGGAGGGGCATCAGTACCAGCTGCTGCAGCGCCTCCTGCAGGAGAGACAGACAGGAGGAAGAGGAGCAGCGTTAGGGATGAGCCTTCATCATCTTCATCATCCTCGGCCTGTGGCTCAGAGGGAAGAGGAACCAACTGGACTGAGATCCTGGTTCTGACCCGGCAGCCAACAGGAAACAGAGACAAAGGCAGCTGGGAGGGAATACTTTCCATTCCTGAACATCCGCCCCCGTTTCCCAAACAGCAGACAGAACTAACGGAGCTCAGGCTGAGAGGGAGGATCAGGCAGGAGGAGCCCAGCAAGAGGGAGGGGGTCACTGTAGGACCACCAGAACCACCACATTACGGGTCAGAAGAAGTCTCTGCTGCTCAGCAACATGCAGGACCTCTAACTAGAGCTGCAGGAGGTAGAGTTACAGCCGGCCGTAAACAAAGGAGCAACAGGACTCTGGCCTCCACCCACCCACAGACACGCCACAGTGAATAAAACATGGAGCTGCCAGCAGGACACCGCACAGACAACTCCAGTAGCTCCGCCCCCCAGCTTTCATCGCCTGCTGAGACTCTGCTGCTCGGCAGAAAAAGTTTCCCTTCCAGCTCACAAACTTAAACAGAAAAAAGTATGAATTATGGGTCAGACAGTCAGTGCGTCACCATGCAACCCAACATCCCAGTCAAGATGGAGGCTACTGTCATCGACCGCGGAAAACAGCGCTCAGCTACAGGCAGACAGCATGCTAAAAGCTAACAGCGCACTACAAACAGACAGCATGCTTAACGCTAACAGCGCCCTACAGACAGACAGCATGCTAAAAGCTAACAACGCCCTACGGACAGACAGCATGCTAAAAGCTATAAGCGCCCTACGGACAGACAGCTGCTAAAAGCTAACAGCGCCCTACAAACAGACAGCATGCTTAACGCTAACAGCGCCCTACGGACAGACAGCATGCTAAAAGCTAACAGCGCCCTACGGACAGACAGCATGCAAAAAGCTAACAGCGCCCTACGGACAGACAGCATGCTAAAAGCTAACAGCGCACTACAAACAGACAGCATGCTAAAATCTAACAGCGCACTACAGACAGCATGCTAAAAGCTAAGAGCGCCATACAAATAGACAGCATGCTAAAAGCTAACAGCGCACTACAAACAGACAGCATGCTTAATGCTAACAGCGCCCTATGGACAGACAGCATGCTAAAAGCTAACAGCGCACTACAGACAGACAGCATGCTAAAATCTAACAGCACACTACAGACAGCATGCTAAAAGCTCAGAGCGCCATACAAATAGACAGCATGCTAAAAGCTAACAGCGCACTACAAACAGACAGCATGCTAAACGCTAACAGCGCCCTACGGACAGACAGCATGCTAAAATCTAACAGTCCGCGACAAACAGACAGCAAGGTAAAAGCTAACAGTGCACTACGGACAGACAGCATGCTTAAAGCTAACAGCACCCTACAAACAGACAGCATGCTAAAAGCTAACAGCGCCCTACAAACAGACAGCATGCTAAAAGCTAACAGCGCACTACAAACATACATTATGCTAAAAGCTAACAGCGCACTACAAACATACATTATGCTAAAAGCTAACAGCGCCCTACGGACAGACAGCATGCTAAAAGCTAACAGCGCGCTAGAAAAACACATAGCATGCTAAAAGCTAACAGTGCCCTACAAACAGACAGCATGCTAAAAGCTAACAGCGCACTACAAACATACATTATGCTAAAAGCTAACAGCGCCCTACGGACAGACAGCATGCTAAAAGCTAACAGCGTGCTACAAACAGACAGCATGCTAAAAGCTACCAGCGCCCTACGGACAGACAGCATGCTAAAAGCTAACAGCCCCCTACGGACAGACAGCATGCTAAAAGCTAACAGCGCCCTACGGACAGACAGCATGCTAAAAGCTAACAGCGCCCTACGGACAGACAGCATGCTAAAATCTAACAGCGCACTACAGACAGCATGCTAAAAGCTAAGAGCGCCATACAAATAGACAGCATGCTAAAAGCTAACAGCGCACTACAAACATACATTATGCTAAAAGCTAACAGCGCCTAACAAACATACATTATGCTAAAAGCTAACAGCGTCCTACGGACAGACAGCATGCTAAAAGCTAACAGCGCACTAGAAAAACACACAGCATGCTAAAAGCTAACAGCGCACTACAAACATACATTATGCTAAAAGCTGACAGCGCCCTACGGACAGATAGCATGCTAAAAGCTAACAGCGCCTTACGGACAGACAGCATGCTAAAAGCCAACAACGCCCTACGGACAGACAGCATGCTAAAAGCTAACAGCGCGCTACAAACAGACAGCATGGTAAAAGCTAACAGTGCGCTACAAACAGACAGCATGGTAAAAGCTAACAGCGCCCTACGGACAGACAGCATGCTAAAAGCTAACAGCGCGCTAGAAAAACACACAGCATGCTAAAAGCTAACAGCACACTACAAACAGACAGCATGCTAAACGCTAACAGCGCCCTATGGACAGACAGCATGCTAAAAGCTAACAGTCCGCTACAAACAGACAGCATGGTAAAAGCTAACAGTGCGCTACGGACAGACAGCATGCTAAAAGCTAACAGCGCCCTACGGACAGACAGCATGCTAAAAGCTAACAGCGCCCTACAGACAGACAGCATGCTAAAATCTAACAGCGCACTACAGACAGCATGCTAAAAGCTAAGAGCGCCATACAAATAGACAGCATGCTAAAAGCTAACAGCGCACTACAAACAGACAGCATGCTAAAAGCTAACAGTGCGCTAGAAAAACACACAGCATGCTAAAAGCTAACAGCACACTACAAACAGACAGCATGCTAAACGCTAACAGTGCCCTATGAACAGACAGCATGCTAAAAGCTAACAGTCCGCTACAAACAGACAGCATGGTAAAAGCTAACAGTGCGCTACGGACAGACAGCATGCTAAAAGCTAACAGCGCCCTACGGACAGACAGCATGCTAAAAGCTAACAGCGCCCTACGGACAGACAGCATGCTAAAAGCTAACAGCGCCCTACAGACAGACAGCATGCTAAAAGCTAACAGCGCCCTACAGACAGACAGCATGCTAAAATCTAACAGCGCACTACAGACAGCATGCTAAAAGCTAAGAGCGCCATACAAATAGACAGCATGCTAAAAGCTAACAGCGCACTACAAACAGCATGCTAAACGCTAACAGTGCCCTACGGACAGATAGCATGCTAAAATCGAACAGTCCGCGACAAACAGACAGCATGGTAAAAGCTAACAGTGCGCTACGGACAGACAGCATGCTAAAAGCTAACAGCACCCTACGGACAGACAGCATGCTAAAAGCTAACAGCGCGCTACAAACAGACAGCATGGTAAAAGCTAACAGTGCGCTACAAACAGACAGCATGGTAAAAGCTAACAGCGCCCTACGGACAGACAGCATGCTAAAAGCTAACAGCGCGCTAGAAAAACACACAGCATGCTAAAAGCTAACAGCACACTACAAAAAGACAGCATGCTAAACGCTAACAGCGCCCTATGGACAGACAGCATGCTAAAAGCTAACAGTCCGCTACAAACAGACAGCATGGTAAAAGCTAACAGTGCGCTACGGACAGACAGCATGCTAAAAGCTAACAGCGCCCTACGGACAGACAGCATGCTAAAAGCTAACAGCGCCCTACAGACAGACAGCATGCTAAAATCTAACAGCGCACTACAGACAGCATGCTAAAAGCTAAGAGCGCCATACAAATAGACAGCATGCTAAAAGCTAACAGCGCACTACAAACAGACAGCATGCTAAAAGCTAACAGTGCGCTAGAAAAACACACAGCATGCTAAAAGCTAACAGCACACTACAAACAGACAGCATGCTAAACGCTAACAGTGCCCTATGGACAGACAGCATGCTAAAAGCTAACAGTCCGCTACAAACAGACAGCATGGTAAAAGCTAACAGTGCGCTACGGACAGACAGCATGCTAAAAGCTAACAGCGCCCTACGGACAGACAGCATGCTAAAAGCTAACAGCGCCCTACGGACAGACAGCATGCTAAAAGCTAACAGCGCCCTACAGACAGACAGCATGCTAAAAGCTAACAGCGCCCTACAGACAGACAGCATGCTAAAATCTAACAGCGCACTACAGACAGCATGCTAAAAGCTAACAGCGCACTACAAACAGACAGCATGCTAAACGCTAACAGTGCCCTACGGACAGATAGCATGCTAAAATCGAACAGTCCGCGACAAACAGACAGCATGGTAAAAGCTAACAGTGCGCTACGGACAGACAGCATGCTAAAAGCTAACAGCACCCTACGGACAGACAGCATGCTAAAAGCTAACAGCGCACTACAAGCATACATTATGCTAAAAGCTAACAGCGCACTACAAACATACATTATGCTAAAAGCTAACAGCGTACTACAAACATACATTATGCTAAAAGCTAACAGCGCCCTACGGACAGACAGCATGCTAAAAGCTAACAGCGCGCTAGAAAAACACACAGCATGCTAAAAGCTAACAGCGCACTACAAACATACATTATGCTAAAAGCTAACAGCGCCCTACGGACAGACAGCATGCTAAAAGCTAACAGCGCCCTACGGACAGACAGCATGCTAAAAGCTAACAGCGCCCTACGGACAGACAGCATGCTAAAAGCTAACAGCGCACTACAGACAGACAGCATGCTAAAAGCCAACAGCGCCCTACGGACAGACAGCATGCTAAAAGCTAACAGCGCACTACGGACAGACAGCATGCTAAAAGCTAACAGCGCCCTACGGACAGACAGCATGCTAAAAGCTAACAGCGCCCTACGGACAGACAGCATGCTAAAAGCTAACAGCGCCCTACGGACAGACGGCATGCTAAAAGCTAACAGCGCCCTACGGACAGACAGCATGCTAAAAGCGACTGGGCGACAACAGCAATCCTTTTTTCCAGCTTTTATTGTCATCACACCGTCTCTGAATCTGGGAGGGGTGGCCTGGTGGCAGAGCTCTGCTCTGAGAAGGTTGCAGGAACGTGGTCCGATCCCAACAGAGTGTCCCTCTGGGTCCCTGAGCAAGACCATTAACCCCACACTGTTCCCTGGGCGCCGCACAATGACAGCCCTCTGCTCCCTGAGAGTTAGTTCCTCTGGACCAGCACCAACGCTAATGCAGATCTATCAGCTGATTGGCTGTGGAGGGAAACGGGTTCTGATGTCATCGTTTCTGCTGCCTTTGAAGCATCAGCTTCAGGATGGGCTTGATCAAAACCAGAAGCTCCACTGTCTGAGTACGGGAAGAATTCATGACTTTGTTTCCATGGCAACAAGGGAGCAGGAGGTTCAGCGGATCCTCCTTAACCCAGAGTTTCCCAGTACCAGTCCGACCCGCTCACTAGTGCAGCCCACCGGGAGGGGGTAGCCTCCATGTCCAGGACCTAGAGACCCGGTCTGATTCATGCGTGTGGCCCTGATGAAGGAGCAGGGAGGTTCCTGAGATATCAGGTTACTCCGTTACTGGGGAGACTGGGAGCAGACCAGTCTGCTGGGACTCCAGCTAATTAGGAGCTGCAGCAGGTGCGATCAGAACCTGCTGGGAAAGAGCTGCTCACCAGGAAGGAGCTCTCCTGTGGTTCTGTGGAACATTTCTCCAGGGTTCTGACCATTCACCACCAGCAGCACCACCATCAGCAGCAGCAGTGGCACCACCACCACCATTTGCATTCCTGGGCTTCAGGTTCTGCAGCTCCCGTCCAACCGAGCGGGAAGCTCAGGTCAGGTTGGGTCAAAGGTCATGACCCTGAATCAGTCTCAAAGAAACCACGATGGCTGCAGGACTGAGCTGCATCTGGACAGAGGAGACATCTTGGACCATGATGGATGAAAACCAAAGCCAAGGGATCAGAGCAAACAGCTCAGATGTGAAAACCGGCGGTGGAGGTATTATGCTGTGGGTTCTACCTTTAGACAAATGTGAGTCCATCTGTCCAAGGACCTTGCTCCAAACTGGGTCATCAATAGAACTAGGACCAAACCCAGGCCTAGTCAAAGCCCAGACCTCCCTTCACCTCAAAGAATGGATCATTTTTCTAAAAACCCAGAACCGACCTGTGCTTGAGCTTCCTGTCAGCAACAGAACCGGACCTCCATCCTGGACCAGGTTCCCGCCTCAGCTTCCTTACCTGGTAGTAGGTCTTGATGTGTCGGGTCAGAACCGTGAGGTTGTAGAGGCGCAGCGACACATCGTTGTTCACATTCTTGTTCAGCCTCTGATTGGTTGGGCTTGGGTCGCTATGGAGACAGAAACAAACAGAACAGGTTCTGGTTAGGGGTGTAAATAATAATCATTTTGTATCGATCCATCTATCCAATAGCCAATGGTAGCGACTCATGTTTTTTTCCTCCGGTCTATTTTTATCAATTTGCTCCTGGGCGTAATTCTCCCTCCCGTGCTGCGGTGGCGCTATACCTATTTTGCCCTCCTACCTCGCTTCCTAGTTATCCTCCTGCAGCAGTGTGTTGCAGTAAGCTTGCCACAGACATTTTTGATTTATGCTCAGTATTGAAGCGTGGTCTGAGCTACACGCTGTGGGTCTAGATACGGCCGAGGCGGTGAGGTAGCGGGGGCGAGTTTAGCCCGACAACGGAGGGACATGAGGGCCAAAAAGAGCGGAGATCCAGGTGGAAAAAGGTTCCCAGCGTTCTTGCGCACCTCGCTCTTCTAGCTGATCCAACTTCACGAGTTGGTTTCCGCAATTTCGGCCATAAAAACAAAACAAGCCGGCCTCCTGTCTGCGGTCAGCTTCAATTTGGGAGAGGAGCAGCGGAGCGTCTGTGGAGGGGGGGGGGGGGGCGTCTGGAGCCGAGGTATTGCATTGCACTCATTGCACTGATTTTCTGCAGTATTTTTTGATGCAAGACCTTTCAGGATCTATAACGCAGGATTATTATTATTTTTCAGTGAATGAGGTTTTAATAGGAATAGTTGGAGTGCAACTTTTCTAGTTCAGTTATTTGCTGTTGTTTCTCAAATAAAGTCCATTAACGATATTACAGCTTTCATCGATTTATTTCAAATCTGAAACATTTTCTAGCCTGTGAGGTAAAAAAAATAATGAACTAATTAATCAAATCGTATCGTGGTGTATTCTTGAGAATCGAAAATAATCAAATCGTTGGGTCAGGAAAATCGACACTGAATCGAATCGCCATGATGGGTGTGACTTACACCCCTAGTTCTGGTTCAGTGAGACAAAGATCCACGGTCCCTGCCTGACCCAGTGGTAGGAATGAACAGAATAATAGAAGTGAATAATAGAAGTGAATAATAGAACTGAATAAAAGAACTGAATAAAAGAACTGAATAATAGAACTGAATAAAAGAACTGAATAAAAGCACTGAATAAATGAACTGAAAAAGAACTGAATAATAGAACTGAATAAAAGAACTGAATAAATGAACTGAAAAAAGAACTGAATAAAAGCACTGAATAAAAGCACTGAATAATAGAACTGAAAAAGAACTGAATAATAGAACTGAATAAAAGAACTGAATAAAAGAACAGAATAATAGAACTGAAAAAAGAACTGAAAAAAAACTGAATAATAGAACTGAATAAAAGAACTGAATAAAAGAACTGAATAAAAGAACTGAAAATAGAACAGAATAATAGAACTGAATAAAAGAACTGAATAAAAGAACTGAATAATAGAACTGAATAAAAGAACTGAATAAAAGAACTGAATAAAAGAACTGAATAATAGAACTGAATAAAAGAACTGAATAAAAGCACTGAATGAATGAACTGAAAAAAGAACTGAATAATAGAACTGAATAAAAGAACTGAATAAAATAACTGAATAATAGAACTGAATAAAATAACTGAATAAAAGCACTGAATAAATGAACTGAATAATAGAACTGAATAAAAGAACTGAATAAAAGCACTGAATAAAAGCACTGAATAAAAGAACAGAATAAAAGAACTGAATAAAAGCACTGAATAAATGAACTGAAAAAGAACTGAATAATAGAACTGAATAAAAGAACTGAATAAATGAACTGAAAAAAGAACTGAATAAAAGCACTGAATAAAAGCACTGAATAATAGAACTGAAAAAGAACTGAATAATAGAACTGAATAAAAGAACTGAATAAAAGAACAGAATAATAGAACTGAATAAAAGAACTGAATAAATGAACTGAAAAAAGAACTGAATAAAAGAACTGAATAAAAGAACTGAATAAAAGAACTGAAGAAAGAACTGAAAAAAAATGAATAATAGAACTGAATAAAAGAACTGAATAAATTAACTGAAAAAAGAACTGAATAAAAGAACTGAATAAAAGAACTGAAAATAGAACAGAATAAAAGAACTGAATAATAGAACTGAATAAAAGAACTGAATAAAAGAACTGAATAATAGAACTGAATAAAAGAACTGAATAAAAGCACTGAATAAATGAACTGAAAAAGAACTGAATAATAGAACTGAATAAAAGAACTGAATAATAGAACTGAATAAAAGGACTGAATAAAAGCACTGAATAAATGAACTGAATAAATGAACTGAAAAAGAACTGAATAATAGAACTGAATAAAAGAACTGAATAAATGAACTGAAAAAAGAACTGAATAAAAGAACTGAATAAAAGAACAGAATAATAGAACTGAATAAAAGAACTGAATAAAAGAACAGAATAATAGAACTGAATAATAGAACTGAATAATAGAACTGAATAATAGAACTGAATAAAAGAACTGAATAAATGAACTGAAAAAAGAACTGAAAAAAGAACTGAAAAAAGAACTGAATAATAGAACTGAATAATAGAACTGAATAAAAGAACTGAATAAAAGAACTGAAAAAAGAACTGAAAAAAGAACTGAATAATAGAACTGAATAATAGAACTGAATAAAAGAACTGAATAAAAGAACTGAATAAAAGCACTGAATAAAAGCACTGAATAAATGAACTGAAAAAAGAACTGAATAATAGAACTGAATAAAAGAACTGAATAAAAGAACTGCATAATAGAACTGAATAAAAGAACTGAATAAATTAACTGAAAAAAGAACTGAAAAAAGAACTGAATAAAAGAACTGAAAAAAGAACTGAAAAAAGAACTGAAAAAAGAACTGAAAAAAGAACTGAAAAAAGAACTGAATAATAGAACTGAATAAATTAACTGAAAAAAGAACTGAATAAAAGAACTGAATAAAAGAACTGAATAAAAGAACTGAAAAAAGAACAGAATAATAGAACAGAATAATAGAACTGAATAAAAGAACTGAATAAAAGAACTGAATAATAGAACTGAATAAAAGAACTGAATAAAAGAACTGAATAAAAGAACTGAATAAAAGAACTGGATAAAAGAACTGAATAAAAGCACTGAATAAATGAACTGAAAAAAGAACTGAATAATATAACTGAATAAAAGAACTGAATAAAAGAACTGAATAAAAGAACTGAATAAAAGAACTGAATAAAAGCACTGAATGAATGAACTGAAAAAAGAACTGAATAATAGAACTGAATAAAAGAACTGAATAATAGAACTGAATAATAGAACTGAATAAAAGAACTGAATAAAAGAACTGAATAAAAGAACAGAATAAAAGAACAGAATAAAAGAACTGAATAAAAGAACTGAATAAATGAACTGAATAAATGAACTGAATAAAAGAACTGAATAAAAGCACTTAATAAATGAACTGAAAAAAGAACTGAATAAAAGAACTGAATAAAAGAACAGAATAAAAGAACAGAATAAAAGAACAGAATAAAAGAACTGAATAAAAGAACTGAATAAAAGCACTGAATAAAAGCACTGAATTAATGAACTGAAAAAAGAACTGAATAATAGAACTGAATAATAGAACTGAATAATAGAACTGAATAAACGAACTGAATAAAAGAACTGAATAATAGAACTGAATAAAAGAACAGAATAAAAGAACAGAATAATAGAACTGAATAAAAGAACTGAATAATAGAACTGAATAATAGAACTGAATAAAAGAACAGAATAATAGAACTGAATAATAGAACTGAATAAAAGAACAGAATAATAGAACTGAATAATAGAACTGAAGAAAAGAACTGAATAATAGAACTGAATAATAGAACTGAATAAAAGAACTGAATAATAGAACTGAATAAAAGAACTGAATAAAAGAACTGAATAATAGAACTGAATAAAAGAACTGAATAAAAGAACTGAATAAATGAACTGAATAAAAGAATTGAATAAAAGAACTGAATAAAAGAACTGAAAAAAGAACAGAATAATAGAACTGAATAAAAGAACTGAATAAAAGAACTGAATAAAAGCACTGAATAAATGAACTGAAAAAAGAACTGAATAATAGAACTGAATAATAGAACTGAATAAAAGAACTGAATAAATGAACTGAATAAATGAACTGAAAAAAGAACTGAATAATAGAACTGAATAAAAGAACTGAATAAATGAACTGAAAAAAGAACTGAATAATAGAACTGAATAAAAGAACTGAATAAATGAACTGAATAAATGAACTGAATAATAGAACTGAATAAAAGCACTGAATAATAAAACTGAATAAAAGAACTGAATAATAGAACTGAATAAAAGAACTGAATAAAAGCACTGAATAAATGATCTGAAAAAAGCACTGAATAATAGAACTGAATAAAAGAACTGAATAATAGAACTGAATAAATGAACTGAAAAAAGAACTGAATAATAGAACTGAATAAAAGCACTGAATAAAAGAACTGAATAATAGAACTGAATAAAAGAACTGAATAAAAGAACTGAAAAAAGAGCTGAATAATAGAACTGAATAAATGAACTGAAAAAAGAAGTGAATAACAGAACTGAATAAAAGCACTGAATAAATGAACTGAAAAAAGAACTGAATAATAGAACTGAATAAATGAACTGAAAAAAGAACTGAATAATAGAACTGAATAAAGTAATTGAAAAAAGAACTGAATAATAGAACTGAATAAAAGCACTGAATAATTATATTTTTTCATTTATTTTATGATAATTTGTGAATAAATAAAAAAGAAAAAGCTGTCATATGTGGATACGCGGTATATACTGTATAGATCCGTGTATAGATTGTGTTTGCACGGCGCTGGTGAGCGGCACGGAGCGGTGAGGGAATCCCATGTTCTGATTCTGGAATGATTTACCGACTGACTGCTTCATCAACAGTCTGAGCAGTTTCCCAGCTCCCCCATCCAGGAAGACCCCACAACCCACCCCCCGCCCCGCCCTCTCTAACCCACTTTCTCCTGTCGGCCCAGACTGAGCTTGGCTTTAAAAACAATGGCTGATTATCTTTGTTTCTGCAGACAATAGCAGATTGGAGGCGCGGGTTCGTGTGGAGGTCCAGGCTCAGAAGCTCCTTTCTAACAAAGGGTGAGGGGGGGCTGTGACCCTCTGCATGGCCAGAGCCCAGCAGGAACCCACTAGCACCACCTAGGATCTAACTAGAACCAACTGGGATCCAACTAGGATCCAAGTTAGAGTGGCTCAGGTTATCCTGAGCTACACTATATTGCCAAAAGTATTTGCTCACCTGCCTTGACTCACATATGAGCTTAAGTGACATCCCGTTCCTAATCCATAGGGTTCAATATGACGTCGGTCCACCCTTTGCAGCTAGAACAGCTTCAACTCTTCTGGGAAGGCTGTCCACAAGGTTTAGGAGTGTGTTTATGGGAATTTTTGACCATTCTTCCAGAAGCGCATTTGTGAGGTCGCACACTGATGTTGGACGAGAAGGCCTGGCTCTCAGTCTCCGCTCTAATTCATCCCAAAGGTGTTCTATCGGGTTGAGGTCAGGACTCTGTGCAGGCCAGTCAAGTTCATCCACACCAGACTCTGTCATCCATGTCTTTATGGACCTTGCTTTGTGCACTGGTGCACAGTCATGTTGGAAGAGGAAGGGGCCAGCTCCAAACTGTTCCCACAAAGTTGGGAGCATGGAATTGTCCAAAATGTCTTGGTATGCTGAAGCATTCAGAGTTCCTTTCACTGGAACTAAGGGGCCAAGCCCAGCTCCTGAAAAACAACCCCACACCATAATCCCCCCTCCACCAAACTTTACACTTGGCACAATGCAGTCAGACAAGTACCGTTCTCCTGGCAACCGCCAAACCCAGACCCGTCCATCAGATTGCCAGATGGAGAAGCGCGATTCGTCACTCCAGAGAACGCGTCTCCACTGCTCTAGAGTCCAGTGGCGGCGTGCTTTACACCACCGCATCCGACGCTTTGCATTGCACTTGGTTATGTATGGCTTGGATGCAGCTGCTCGACCATGGAAACCCATTCCATGAAGCTCTCTGCGCACTGTTCTTGAGCTAATCTGAAGGCCACATGAAGTTTGGAGGTCTGTAGTGATTGACTCTGCAGAAAGTTGGCGACCTCTTCGCACTATGCGCTTCAGCATCCGCTGACCCCGCTCCGTCAGTTTACGTGGCCTACCACTTCGTGGCTGAGTTGCTGTCGTTCCCAAACACTTCCATTTTCTTATAATACAGCTGACAGTTGACTGTGGAATATTTAGGAGCGAGGAAATTTCACGACTGGATTTGTTGCACAGGTGGCATCCTATCACAGTTCCACGCTGGAATTCACTGAGCTCCTGAGAGCGACCCATTCTTTCACAAATGTTTGTAAAAACAGTCTGCATGCCTAGGTGCTTGAATTTATACACCTGTGGCCATGGAAGTGATTGGAACACCTGATTCCAATAATTTGGATGGGTGAGCAAATACTTTTGGCAATATAGTGTATCTCTATAGATCTGCTGCTATAGGCAGAGACTGCTGGAGGACATAGGGACCCCTTTTCATCATTCTGCTTCATTCTATCTCTATAGATCTGCTGCTATAGGCTCAGACTGCTGGAGGACATAGGGACCTCTTTTCATCATTCTGCTTCATTCTATCTCTGTATAGAACAGGCTCCGCCCTCGTTTGATATAAATGAAGAAAGAAAACCAGAATTAGCTTCAGCAGATATCAGGGATCGGCTGCACTGATCGGCCTTAGGAGCCGGTGTCAATACCAGAACTGCTCAGGCCCGGCGCCTGTCAGTGACATCACACCATATGATTGGCTGAGCGTTGCCACGTCGACAAAAAAGATCCTGATTCCCCGAACAACTATAATAACATCAGGTAGCGTCTGTGTGCCGAGTCAGGAGCACCTGCAGTGTCTCTGTGTTAGCCCACGCTATAAGGGCTAGCACTGTGGCTAGCTAACTGTAGCTAACGTTTCAGCTAACTATTTATTCCATTTCCTACGAGTGGAATAAATGTTTTGTCTAAAATCTCTAAGATCTTCCCTTCGTCCTCTGCTGCTCTCAGATTAATAAGAATAAATAATGAATGTTTGAGCGTTGCCTAGCAACGCCTAACAGCAGAGCTCAGTCTGTCCTCGATGGTCTCTACTGTTGGTCGCTGGAGGAAACTTAAATGAGCTAAGACCCCTGATAAACGAACGCCGTACACTTGAGCGGCGTTGTCATATTGTGATGTCATCAGCAGCGGCCCTGAGCTGACCTGGTACAGATACGGGCCCACCTCTGGGTTTTTCTGTTCGGCCTGGTTCTGGTTCCTGTAGATCGTGGTCCATCCCTCTGATGATCTCTGCAGCTCAGGATGTCAGACTGATCCAGGAACCAGGAGTTAAGCCCCGCCCCATACTCACATGTGGGTCATGATCTTGTGCAGGAAGACGCCGTCCACCAGCTCCATGTACATGCTGACCCGCTCCTCTGGACCCACGTCCTCACCTGGTCCCAAAGGGCCCAACGAGCGCACCTGGAGACACATTATGGACCGGGTCAGAACCAGAACATCCACAAACCCACTTAAACTTAGAGGCCTTACAGCAATTCTTCCTCCTCCTCTTCATCACAGAACAGAGTTCTGATTAAGACCCAAAAGAACCGAGCCGGAGAAATGAACCCGTTAGTCTGGACCTCAGAGAGCAGAGCTCTGCTAGCGAGGTGGAAGTCCAGGACCGACCGCCGGGCCGACCGGTCCTGACTGACCGCACCTCATAGGTCGGCGTCCAGTTCTGGTTCTGTCTGACGGGACGGACGCTTCGTCCACAGGAGCTCTCCATGGTCCTGTCATCTAATAAAGCCGACTAATTCTGGTGCTGGACTAGTGAGGCGTGGAGCGAAGCTCCGAGTCGCTACGAGTATCGGCGCCTGTTTCTAAATGACTGGCTGAACCGTCAAACATGGAGGATCAAAGGTTTCTGCTGTGGCGCCATTTTGAGCTCATGGTTGGTTTTATTTTCTGGTTATTGAATTTAAATTAATGATTCACCTTTAGTTCACCGTAATTATTCACAAGTTCACATACGGACTGACTGCATCTAAAAATATCAAAGATATGAAAAAATAATCCTTTAGAACCCCACAGCATGATGCTGCCACCACCATGCTGCTCAGAGCCAGAACCCCACAGCATGATGCTGCCACCACCATGCTGCTCAGAGCCAGAACCCCACAGCATGATGCTGCCACCACCATGCTGCTCAGAGCCAGAACCCCACAGCATGATGCTGCCACCACCATGCTGCTCAGAGCCAGAACCCCACAGCATGATGCTGCCACCACCATGCTGCTCAGAGCCAGAACCCCACAGCATGATGCTGCCACCACCATGCTGCTCAGAGCCAGAACCCCACAGCATGATGCTACCACCACCATGCTGCTCAGAGCCAGAACCCCACAGCATGATGCTACCACCACCATGCTGCTCAGAGCCAGAACCCCACAGCATGATGCTGCCACCACCATGCTGCTCAGAGCCAGAACCCCACAGCATGATGCTGCCACCACCATGCTGCACAGAGCCAGGCGTTACTGGGACCAGTTAGTGACGTGTTGATCCCATCATGCACCTGCCTCCCCCCCACCACTCACCCACAGCACCAGCGGAGACTCCATGAAGGAGGCCAGCAGTTCGGACAGGGTCGCATCCATCTCGGTCCTCAATCACTCATCAACCCGCCAATCGATCCGGATCAAAGCTGCCGCTGTCCCCCCTCCCCTCTCTCTTCCTTCTGTGCACGCGCTCAGCAGCGGCTCACTATTGTCTCTGTGGTTCCCACAGTGAGCGAGCAGCGAGGATGAAAGTCGGTAAAAAGCAGCTGGACCGGGTCAGAACCGCCCACTGAGGCTCCGGGAGGTTCTGGACTCGGTTCCGTTAGTTCAGCGGCTCCATCGAAGCGTCCAACACTTGATCCAAACTTCGCTCCGATAGTTGATCGTGTTGCCAAGGAGACACAAAGAGGAACGTAAAGCGTCGAAAAACGCAGAAAAGTAGAAAACATGAAGAATCGCGTGAGAAAGTAGTGAAAGTCGTGAGCAGAACCGGGTCAAAGTCCTGTTCCCGCTGGCGGCTCCATCCGGACCGACACCGCCGCTTCATCAACCTGTGAGAGCCGAGAACACAAGGAGGCAGACCGACGGACCGGACAGCCAATCAGCGACAGGCCACAGCAGCAGCTCCCGCCTTATTGGCTGGACTGACCAATGAAGGAAAAGGCTTTCACACCGGCTCTGACGTCACAGTTTGGCAGAATGACAAAGATGAGTGATGGAACAAGATGATTCCCGCCGGAAGGGAGAGGCTGTTCACCGCATTTAAACCATTATTTAAATTGATCTTGCTTTAATTTGTTTTTAACATTTATTCTTTATCCAAATGTTCCCCGAAATATTCTTTCAAATAAATGAAACATTTAATCTGGTGTAATTTCTTTTTCTGTTCTTCTAATCGCCCTTAGAGCCAGAATAATTAACTGTTTCATATTCTTCTAATTTATTTACGATTTTTTATATTAAATTTCATGTTACGGTTTTTCTTTTACGAAGTTTTATAACTAGTTTGTGTTTTTAGGCACAAATTCCTTTCAGTTATTGGTTTTATTTTACAGTGTAGTTTATATTTCCAAATATCCCTTAATAGCTGTGATCATTTAATTTTTTTTATCATATTTATTCCGCATGAAGATGGTCTGCAGCTGCAGCCAAAATAAAATGGATCCAGAAAAACATTAGATTAGGAGAAAAGCTTCATCTGCTCCTCCTCGTGCAGCAGCAGTTCACTATTGACGCTCCTGGACCCCACAGAGCCCGAAAGTGCTTGTTGGTAGAAGGTAGTTATCTTGTTCTCACTCTCTGATCAGCCTTCCTTGACTCGGTTTGAAAAGGATGTTCAGGTCAGATCAAAAGCCAGAGGATAAGCTGCCTGCAGAGGGTCTGCTCCTGCAGCAGGCAGGTCTGCTCCTGCAGCAGCAGGCAGGGAGGTCTGCTCCTGCAGCAGGCAGGTCTGCTCCTGCAGCAGCAGGCAGGGAGGTCTGCTCCTGCAGCAGCAGGCAGGGAGGTCTGCTCCTGCAGCAGCAGGCAGGGAGGTCTGCTCCTGCAGCAGGCAGGTCTGCTCCTGCAGCAGGCAGGGAGGTCTGCTCCGGCAGCAGCAGGCAGGGAGGTCTGCTCCGGCAGCAGCAGGCAGGGAGGTCTGCTCCTGCAGCAGCAGGCAGGGAGGTCTGCTCCTGCAGCAGCAGGCAGGGAGGTCTGCTCCTGCAGCAGCAGGCAGGGAGGTCTGCTCCTGCAGCAGGCAGGTCTGCTCCGGCAGCAGCAGGCAGGGAGGTCTGCTCCGGCAGCAGCAGGCAGGGAGGTCTGCTCCTGCAGCACGCAGGTCTGCTCCTGCAGCAGCAGGCAGGTCTGCTCCTGCAGCAGCAGGCAGGTCTGCTCCTGCAGCAGGCAGCCTCCACCTACAGATGTCGAACAGACCGTTCACCTGCTGACAGGAAGCATGCATCACCTCCCCAGACTGACTGAAACCAAAGTTTAGCGAAGCAACAATCAATAGGAAGACAGCACCACCTCGTGGTCAATGTCATGCACTACAACTGTCCCTCTGGAAGCTGCTCTTATACAATTAAGCTGCATCACTCTTCACTGAAGCAAAGAAGCTTCTGCTGCTTCATTTCTGATCATTAAGGTCAGACGTTCAGTAAAGTGAGTCCAGTTGCTTCTGCTGCTCCTGTGTTCATTTGCAGGGAGCAGCTTTGCTATACTGGCTGTGATCAGAGGGTCAAAAGTAGTTTCAATATAATTAGAAAGGATGGGTTAAATGCAGACAGTGAACTTCGTTACTGTGACGGCAGAGGGAGAAAAAGCTGGAAAAACAAAAGTCACAACGCGGCACTGAGGCCTGTTCTGATTGGAAGACGGCTCGTTATGCGGCCGATAAATGCAACAACTCTGCAGGGTGGGGACTATAAATCTGATATCTGAGATGAAGGCTGAAGCTCCTTAGAAATGTTATCAGCACCCAGAACAGCAGGAGGAGTTCAGCATCCCATCTTTTCCTGCTTTGTGTCAACTGTTAAGGTTGCTAGGCAACAGGGCATACAGCAGTGAAAGCCGGGGAAGGCTGGACCTGTTTGAATACACAGCCAAAACTCTTCCAGCCTCCTTAGTCTCACGGACCTAGAAGGATCCAGTCCAGGTAGACCGGGTCCTCGGAGGATCCAGTCCAGGTAGACCGGGTCCTCGGAGGATCCTGTCCAGGTAGAGCGCGTCCTCGGAGGATCTTGTCCAGGTAGAGCGCGTCCTCTGAGGATCCTGTCCAGGTAGAGCGCGTCCTCTGAGGATCCTGTCCAGGTAGAGCGCGTCCTCTGAGGATCCTGTCCAGGTAGAGCCCGTCCTCGGAGGATCCTGTCCAGGTAGAGCCCGTCCTCGGAGGATCCTGTCCAGGTAGAGCCCGTCCTCGGAGGATCCTGTCCAGGTAGAGCCCGTCCTCGGAGGATCCTGTCCAGGTAGAGCCCGTCCTCTGAGGATCCTGTCCAGGTAGAGCCCGTCCTCTGAGGATCCTGTCCAGGTAGAGCGCGTCCTTGGAGGATCCTGTCCAGGTAGAGCGTCCTCGGAGGATCCTGTCCAGGTAGAGCCCGTCCTCGGAGGATCCAGTCCAGGTAGAGCCCGTCCTCGGAGGATCCTGTCCAGGTAGAGCCCGTCCTCGGAGGATCCTGTCCAGGTAGAGCCCGTCCTCTGAGGATCCTGTCCAGGTAGAGCGTCCTCGGAGGATCCTGTCCAGGTAGAGCGTCCTCGGAGGATCCTGTCCAGGTAGAGCCCGTCCTCGGAGGATCCTGTCCAGGTAGAGCGCGTCCTTGGAGGATCCTGTCCAGGTAGAGCGTCCTCGGAGGATCCTGTCCAGGTAGAGCGTCCTCGGAGGATCCTGTCCAGGTAGAGCCCGTCCTCGGAGGATCCAGTCCAGGTAGACCGGGTCCTCCGAGGATCCTGTCCAGGTAGACCGGGTCCTCCGAGGATCCTGTCCAGGTAGACCGGGTCCTCCGAGGATCCTGTCCAGGTAGACCGGGTCCTCCGAGGATCCTGTCCAGGTAGACCGGGTCCTCCGAGGATCCTGTCCAGGTAGACCGGGTCCTCCGAGGATCCTGTCCAGGTAGACCGGGTCCTCGGAGGATACTGTCCAGGTAGAGCGCGTCCTCGGAGGATCCAGTCCAGGTAGACCGGGTCCTCGGAGGATCCTGTCCAGGTAGACCGGTCCTTGTAGATCTTTCTTCTCTTGAAGTTATCTAGAACTCATCTATAAATAAATCAGCTGAATAAATCACCACGGTAACAGATGTGGTACTGCTCCAGCTAAAGCGGTTGATGGTCATGTGACCTGCAGACGGACCAGATCCACTGATGGAAGGAAAGAGCAGCAGCCAGATTCTATCAATCATCTATTTTATTCCTTCATATCAAAACAGAGAAAAGTGATTGAGGAGAAAATGTACATTCAATGCAGGCAGCGCCTCCATGGCCCCCCGACCAACAGCAGGGAGGTCAGGAGGAGAAACCTTCATTATTGGTGCTTTCTAAACTTCATAGATCTACAATCAATAATACAAATATAGAAAGGACTCTAGAGCACAGTGGTGACAGAGATACTGGTGTCAGGTCTACTATAGGTCAGAATAATACTGGACCGTCCTCACAGACAGTCACACAAACAGTCCCTCAGAAACAGTCAGTAAGAAACAGACACTCAGAAACAGACACTCAGAAACAGTCAGTAAGAAACAGACAGTCACTCAGAAACAGTCACTCAGAAACAGTCAGTAAGAAACAGACAGTCACTCAGAAACAGTCCCTCAGAAACAGTAAGAAACAGACAGTCACTCAGAAACAGTCCCTCAGAAACAGTCAGTAAGAAACAGACAGTCACTCAGAAACAGTCACTCAGAAACAGACACTCAGAAACAGTCAGTAAGAAACAGACAGTCACTCAGAAACAGTCAGTCAGAAACAAACAGTCACACAGAAACAAACAGTCACACAGAAACAGTCACTCAGAAACAGTCACTCAGAAACAGACAGTCACTCAGAAACAGTCAGTCAGAAACAAACAGTCACACAGAAACAAACAGTCACACAGAAACAGTCACTCAGAAACAGTCACTCAGAAACAGTCACACAGAAACATACAGTCAGAAACAAACAGTCAAACAGAAACAGTCACACAGAAACAGTCAGTCAAACAGTCAGTCAGACAAAAATAGTCACAGACAGACAGTCAGGCAGGCAGTCTATGGGTTTCAGCCACTGGGGTCTGATCACAGGAGATGATGTTCTGTCTGGTTATTCTTCTGAAACCAGTCAGACCAGTACCAGAGGAAAGCCGTGGCCAGTGGCATCTGTTTTTGCTTCAGGGCTCTAATCAGGCGGGCTGAGGTCACAGGAGGAAACCGGAATGGACCCCCAACCTCCGGTTCTGGTTAAGAGACAGGTCCTGGATTTCCTGGTCCAGGATTTCCTGGTCCTGGATTCGTGTCTGTTCACCAGGAAAGCTCCTGTGATCCAGTGAAGGCAGCTTTGAAGCGTTTGGTGCCGCCAGCCACGGGCTCTCCGTGGAAATTCGTCTCCTTTGCTTCCATGCCAGTACAGAGTGTCGGCCATCTTGGTTTTCTAATCGGACCCCCCCCTCCCGCTACATTTCAGAAGTCATGCAGTCTGGTTCTGAGTTCAGTCCCAACGGTGGGTCAGAACCTGGAGAGGCTGCAGAGAACCCTGTTCTGATGGGAGGTCCAGTTTCATCTCAACACTTTATATACCTCTGTAGGAAAGTAAAACACAGCCACCCCCCTGCCAGAGGAGGAGGGGGTCACCATAGCAACCGCTGACTCAGCTCCTTTAAAAGGATTGGTTCATTTACTAACTGCTCCCAGTCATCAAACATGACGCAGGTTTCCAGTGCTACGTGCCGCTAGCAGGAGAAATTAGCTGCTCTGTGGCGCCTTCAGACAGAGGCGCCGCACGGGAAAACAGCGACCAGAGAATAACTGCGATACGCGGGAAACAGAGTTCTATGGCTAGAAATCGGTTCTGGTCCTGATCCGATTTAAAGGTTCTGGTTCAAAGAGCAGAGGAAGATTGGAGAAAATGTGCCGATCGTTGGGTCAGAAGTTTAGAAGAAACAAAGTAAATTATCTTTTAAAAGTTTAAATAACTTTAAATTAAATTGTAAATTTATAAGAAAACAAAGATGGGTCAGACTTTCATTCACACAAAAAATATATTTTTATGCATTTTTAAACTAGGTTTTTTTTGTTTAGATTTTCAAATTTAAACATTTTAAAGTTCGATCTGACCTGGTTTCGGTAACTCTTGCTTAACGATTTTATAAAGGTTTTAGCGTCGTCCGTTTGATGCGATTTAATAAAGGTTCGGGCGTCGTCCGTTTGATGCGATTTAATAAAGGTTTTAGCGTCGTCCGTTTGATGCTATTTCATAAAGGTTTTAGCGTCGTCCATTTGATGCGATTTAATAAAGGTTCGGGCGTCGTCCCTTTGATGCGATTTAATAAAGGTTCGGGCGTCGTCCGTTTGATGCGATTTAATAAAGGTTCGGGCGTCGTCCCTTTGATGCGATTTAATAAAGGTTTTAGCGTCGTCCGTTTGATGCGATTTAATAAAGGTTTTAGCGTCGTCCCTTTGATGCGATTTAATAAAGGTTCGGGCGTCGTCCGTTTGATGCGATTTAATAAAGGTTCGGGCGTCGTCCGTTTGATGCGATTTAATAAAGGTTTTAGCGTCGTCCGTTTGATGCTATTTAATAAAGGTTTTAGCGTCGTCCGTTTGATGCGATTTAATAAAGGTTTTAGCGTCGTCCCTTTGATGCGATTTAATAAAGGTTCGGGCGTCGTCCGTTTGATGCGATTTAATAAAGGTTTTAGCGTCGTCCGTTTGATGCGATTTAATAAAGGTTTTAGCGTCGTCCGTTTGATGCGATTTAATAAAGGTTTTAGCGTCGTCCGTTTGATGCGATTTAATAAAGGTTTTAGTGTCGTCCGTTTGATGCTATTTAATAAAGGTTCGGGCGTCGTCCGTTTGATGCGATTTAATAAAGGTTTGCATATCCATTTTAGTTTCCAAAGAACGAAACTAAAGTTCAGTTTTATGGATCTTTCTGTTAAAATGGCGTCGTGTTTTAGCCTAAGCTGTAATTTTCGTAGCCGGACTCTGTAGAACCTAGCTTCCTTCCAGTGTCGTCTGGGAGACGTAACATTAATGACAGCTTGAAGGGTGTGATTTCAGTCAGGTTTCCATGGCAGCAGCAGGTCCTGCCGGGCTCAGCGCAGCCAGGAGCACGGTACCCACTGCGGCTCAGTGTCCAGCTTGTTGATGAGCCGCAGCAGCTCGGCGTAGGCTTTGTCTGGGTCTGTGTTGACGATGATGGCGTCGAACAGGTGGCCACAGCTCTGCTCCATCTCCCGGGCCTTCTCGATGATGTCACGCAGCTCCTCGGGCTGCAGGACAAACACACACAGGTGAGGGCAGAGGTCAGAGCGCGTTCATGACAGGCATTCAGGTGGATGGGCCGTACCTTTGGGTTCTTGTTGTCCTTCAACAGCAGCGTTCTGAGTCGCTCCTGTGAGGGTGGGGCGATGAAGATGATGTAGGGCTTCAGGTCGGAGCACCTCAGAACCTTCAGGGCCTGCAGTGGGAACCCAGACTTGGTCAGCGTTCGTCTGACTCTAGGAGTCAGGAGCAAAGCGCCACCTACCTGTGTGTGCAGACAGAGCACGCAGATTTTCCCAGTGTTGATGACCTGCCTCACAGAGTCGGTGCTGGTTCCATAGAGGTTCTTCTCAAACTCGCCAGACTCGATCAGCTTCCCTGAGGAGAACCACAAGCGGATCGTCTAAAGGTCAGCAGAAAATCAACACAGGGATCTAAAAGGTCACTTTCGTCACCACGGGAACAGAGCCCTGACCAGAGGACCAAACCCACGACGGGTTCTGAAAGCAACAGGGCCAAGAGAGGCCCTGAAGCTCTGCTACAGATGCCTGGACCGGACCTAACCGGTCCGAACCAAGACCCAGAACCGAACCGTTCTAAACTCCAGAGATCCGGAGCTGCCTCTCAGGGATAGAGGGTCCGATCCAGGCCCGGTCCTGTGGGAAACGAGGCGCCGCTCTGACCCGGCAGAGAACTCATAGGTCTGGGTCCGTTTTCCTCAGAGTCCTAAAGCTGTCCTGTTCCAGACGCCTCCTCCAACAGCCAACCTTATTGGACCTCAAACCCAGAACCAGCAGCATGGTCTAAAGCCTGAACTCCTTCACAGAACAAAACCCAAACCAGGAGGTTCTAACAGAACCAAGACGTCTTACCAGCTGCTAGCTCCGCCTCCAAGGCCTGACGGGACACAAAGTGGTAATCC
Organism: Cyprinodon diabolis; assembly: GCA_030533445.1. Lineage (NCBI taxonomy): Eukaryota > Metazoa > Chordata > Actinopteri > Cyprinodontiformes > Cyprinodontidae > Cyprinodon > Cyprinodon diabolis. The sequence goes on along the minus strand of CM060080.1, from coordinate 396,042 downwards.
CTGCCGTGGACCTCACCGTCACGCCGGCTCCGCGTGGTGTCTGTAGCCGCATGCACGCCACGCCGCAAACACAATCAGAAAAAGGTACAAATTAATACATTTACTGAAAATTACAAAATAAAAAAGTACAAAAACATCCAAGATTAGTATTTAGATACAGAACATTATTGAAGGAAAAGTAAATAAAAAATACAGATATACATTAAAAAATGTAATAAAATCAATTAGAAAAATAGAAATGTAAATATAAATATAATTAAAAAAAATTTAAAAGTAAAAAAAAATTGAAACATCAGAAACATTTTCAAACTCTGCAATTTTAGCTTTTTAAAAAAACAAAAACTTCCTAAAATAATTTCAGTTGACCAAAATGCTTTGATAACCCATCGATAATAAATGAGAAGACAAACAGAAACAGCAGGTTCTGATCTGGACTGAAACGGTTTCAGTCCATCAGAACTTTGCTGGGACTGAGGAGGAAGTCTTACGAGGCACGGCTCCAGCAAAGCGTTCTGGTTGGTTGTTGAGGAGTCTCTGTCTTAGCTCCGCCTGCCCACAGCTGTTTGGACCAATCAGAGCGATCGGACGCTTCCTATTGGCCGGCTGGTGATACAGAGCCATCTCCTCATAGGTTAGAATTTCCTCTTCAGGGTCTGGATCAGTGGAAAAGACAGAGCTGTTATGCATTTGAGGAGAACATGGGCAGATGTTCTGAAGAACCGAGCCGCCCAGCAGAACTGGTTCTGGATCCAGACTGGGTCCAGCTGCAGGACTGGCAGCAAACATCGGACTGACCCCCAAAGACGAGCTTCAGGGATTAATGGCGCTTTTATTTTTCTTAACGTGATTTTCTGTCAGTGGCTCCTTACAGTAGAACTGCAGTCAGTCCCTGGACTGTCCCTACATGGTTAGCATGGCTAGCACTGCCCCTACATGGTTAGCATGGCTAGCACTGCCCCTACATGGTTAGCACTGCCCCTACATGGTTAGCATGGCTAGCACTGCCCCTACAGGGTTAGCATGGCTATCACTGCCCCTACATGGTTAGCATGGCTAGCACTGCCCCTACAGGGTTAGCATGGCTAGCAATGCCCCTACATAGTTAGCATGGCTATCACTGCCCCTACATGGTTAGCATGGCTAGCACTGCCCCTACATGGTTAGCATGGCTAGCACTGCCCCTACATGGTTAGCACTGCCCCTACATGGTTAGCATGGCTAGCACTGCCCCTACAAGGTTAGCATGGCTATCACTGCCCCTACATGGTTAGTATGGCTATCACTGCCCCTGCATAGTTAGCATGGCTATCACTGCCCCTACATGGTTAGTATGGCTATCACTGCCCCTACATGGTTAGCATGGCTAGCACTGCCCCTACAAGGTTAGCATGGCTATCACTGTCCCTACATGGTTAGTATGGCTATCACTGCCCCTACATGGTTAGTATGGCTATCACTGCCCCTACATGGTTAGCATGGCTATCACTGCCCCTACATAGTTAGCATGGCTAGCACTGCCCCTACATAGTTAGCATGGCTAGCACTGCCCCAACATAGTTAGCATGGCTATCACTGCCCCTACGTAGTTAGCATGGCTAGCACTGCCCCTACATAGTTAGCATGGCTAGCACTGCCCCTACATAATTAGCATGGCTAACACTGTCCCTACATAATTAGCATGGCTAACACTGTCCCTACATAATTAGCATGGCTAACACTATCCCTACATAATTAGCATGGCCATCACTGCTTCTAACAGTTAGGGACTCATTTCCCACTGGGACCAGCTTCATGGTCGTGCTAGGACACTTTTTTTTTAAAGGGCAATATCATTGCAATTACTCTTAATATATAGTAGAAATGTTAAACATATAGTAATAAAATGTCATAGGGGAGGGGTGGTATGGGGGGATGCCCTCTCCCCCATCTCAGGTACTGCCTGCACTGATGCAGACTGACTGTCGACCCACCACTGGCTCCACCCATCACTGGCTCCACCCACATACCCGTGATGGGGACATGAGACGGGTCGTACCTTCATTCCTCTGGGAGTACAGTAGCTTCTTCCTTTTCCTCTTGTTCTTCTTGGCGCACCAAAGCTTTCCTGTGAAAAACCCAACAATGACTATGTTCTGATGAAATAAAACAGTAATGGGTAACCAGCTTAGCTAACTTTAGTATTTAGCCCTCCCTTTCTGCCATATGTAGTGTGTATATGCAGTTTATTCAGTAATGTCTTACAAAGCTCTGTCACAATCCATTGATACAAATAAAAATACGCTGCGCAGTGCTGAGGCATCCTTCTGGTGATTCTTCTTCTGATTGAACCAGCAGGTTAGGGTAGCAGGTCGACCTCCCCAAGATGGCACCCATAATTACTATGACATTAAATGAGGGGTCTACTCTTATATGTATGTGTATGGTTAATTTAGTCTTAGCTTATAGCTATATTTAACATAGCTTTATATAGTGCCGTTGGCCTACCTTAGCTTATAGCCATGTTTAACAAAGCTTTATATAGTGCCGTTAGCCTACCTTAGCTTACAGCTATGTTTAACAAAGCTTTATATAGTGCCGTTAGCCTACCTTAGCTTACTGCCATGTTTAACAAAGCTTTATATAGTGCCGTTAGCCTACCTTAGCTTACAGCCATATTTAACATAGCTTTATATTATGCCGTTAGCCTACCTTAGCTTATAGCTATGTTTAACAAAGCTTTATATAGTGCCGTTAGCCTACCTTAGCTTACAGCCATATTTAACATAGCTTTATATGGTGCCGTTAGCCTACCTTAGCTTACAGCCATATTTAACATAGCTTTATATAGTGCCGTTAGCCTACCTTAGCTTACAGCCATATTTAACAAAGCTTTATATAGTGCCGTTAGCCTACCTTAGCTTACAGCCATGTTTAACAAAGCTTTATATAGTGCCGTTAGCCTACCTTAGCTTACAGCCATGTTTAACAAAGCTTTATATAGTGCCGTTAGCCTACCTTAGCTTACAGCTATGTTTAACAGAGCTTTATATAGTGCTGCTAGCCTACCTTAGCTTACAGCCATGTTTAACATAGCTTTATATGGTGCCGTTGGCCTACCTTAGCTTATAGCCATGTTTAACAAAGCTTTATATAGTGCCGTTAGCCTACCTTAGCTTACAGCTATGTTTAACAGAGCTTTATATAGTGCTGCTAGCCTACCTTAGCTTACAGCCATGTTTAACATAGCTTTGTATAGTGCCGTTGGCCTACCTTAGCTTATAGCCATGTTTAACAAAGCTTTATATAGTGCCGTTAGCCTACCTTACCTTACAGCTATGTTTAACAGAGCTTTATATATTGCTGCTAGCCTACCTTAGCTTACAGCTATGTTTAACATAGCTTTATATAGTGCCGTTGGTCTACCTTAGCTTACAGCCATATTTAACATAGCTTTATATAGTGCCGTTAGCCTACCTTAGCTTAGAGCTAAACATATTAGCTTATCTGAGCCCAACAACTCACCTGGTTTCTCGGATTCCTTGTCTTCTTCTATGGTCTGCTTCATGGCTTCTCTTTGCTGCTGGAAGCTCTTCCCTATCAGGACAGGAAGCATAACAAACATCAAAATAACTCCTTGACCTGAGCGCCATACTGTCAGGCGCTAACAGGGCCGGAGCAACAGTAACCTACAGGACCAGAGCTTCTACCTGGGACCAGTCCAGCTAGTGGCTGGTTGTCCTCATCGCCATCTCTGTAGGCTTGCCACCAGTTGGGATCTGCTTGGCTGATAATGTGGAGAATATCTCCCTTCTGGAAGGATAAGCCCAGCTCTCTGCATGGCACGTAGGGGTCATCAGAGGGGTCGTAGTCAAAGTGGGCCTTCACGTGGACCTGATGACAGACAGCAGGCAGCTTTAGGTCTGGATACTGCAGCTGGCAGTGGTGAAGCCAGATGAGCAGGACTCACCACAGTCTCCTTAACAGGGGGGGGCTTGGTTTGATTGCTAGGAATCAACACAAAGGTCAGGAGGCCATGCATGTCAGCCTGTGGAACCCACAGAGAACAGCGTGGTCACTGAGCGCACTCACTGACAAAAACCCCACCTCCGCAGGAAGCGTTTCAAATCCTCACCAGGATGTCGAACACCTGGTTGACGTCTTTCCCTCGGATCTCGATGCCGTTGATCTCCAGGATTTCATCTCCCTCAGACAGGAGCCCGCTGCGTTCAGCCGCTCCTCCCCGGACGATGCGACTGATGATGACGCTGTCCATCTCATTGCGAACCGTTGCTCCCTGCAGGACGTAAAGCCATGAGGTGGGGGGGGGGCTGGGACAGGAGTCCAGCTGAGAGCAGCGGGGGTCACCAACTCACCAGAGGAACATCTTGAGCCTTTTCTATGCGGACGATCTTCACGGTCTCCCCTCCCCACTGGGTCAGAGTCTCTCCTTCCACCGGCTGAGACTCGGGCTCCATCTCCCTCTCTGCTACGCTGTCATGCGCCAGAAGCAGGGACTGAAATGAAAGCACAGGAGCTGAAGAACCAGAGGAGACGCCTGGGAGCGGCGCTGCAGCAGCCTGGACGTTCCCGTACCTGGAGGCGCGTGTCCGACAGCAGGCTGAGCAGCTCCACGCCTTCTTTACTGTGGCTGGACTGCAGCAGGTTCCTGACCTGAAACAACAGAGACTGATGACATCATCATGACCTCAGAGCTCATTTACCTGGGAGGGGGTGGGGTGTCATCTCCAAACCATTGCCGTTTCTCAATATGCGTTTTTGAGCTTCAGTCTGAGCACTGTTCCAATTACAGAGAACGCGCCAAACCCCCGGATGTTGTTCTCGCCCCGCCCTCTTTACCCAGCATGCATCAGAGCAGGCTGCTCCGTTGTTGAGATTGACAGCTGTCCCAGAATGCACTGCGGCAGCAACAACTTTTAATGGAGCGCTCCATTAAGAGTTAAGAGTTCTCTTTCTGTTGCTGTTATTCAATAAAAGTACGTTTCAAGATCATCTGAGGTGAGGATATTATACTTTAAAGCGTCACTATATGGACCATTTACTGATTTAATGCATAGTTTTAAAAAAAGCTGCGGAGCTCCAAAGCTAACGGCAGCCAGGGCTAACGTTAGCCCGTCTGCAGCAGCCAAGAGTCATTTGAAATTCATTTTCATATGAAAGATGGAGACCAGAGTAAAACCAGGAAGTAGCTGCCTTTCTTTAGGCTTCTGTCCCACCCAGAATCTCCTAAAACGCTGGCATACGCTAAACTTTCTATGGATTTTTTCCATTCTGGGCGTAAACAGAGTATTCATAACGAGTCCAGAACTTCTGTCCAACAACAGCCTAACTTCTGCATGTATTTTAGCGTAATTCAGCGTTCCCATAACTTATCCACCGTATTCCAGTGTTTTAGCCAGATTTTCCGTATGTCAGGCAGACGCCGGTCTAAATGGTGTGACAGGAGCCTCAGCAGCTGGCCTTTAGGGCAGGCTGTAGGCCAGGACTGAAGCCACGGTGCTTTCTGCCGCTTTGGGTTTAAACGCCGCTGCATCCTGAACGACGTGCGTCTGCTCAGAGTCCCGGCTGCTGGTTGGTTCCACTACAGCAGATCAGTGACGTTAGCGTTTGGTTCATTATTTGAAATAAAATGTCAGATGAACTGGAGAGTAAATATGATCATAAGGTCTTAAACGTTTTTTTGACATTTTAATGCAAATGAAGGTTCCACCTTGGCCACGCCCCCTCTGATCAGCAGTCATGTGACGCAGAGAAAGAACTGGTTATCTCCAGAATGACATGAAAAGGGCGGCGCTGCCGTGATGGAAAGCATCTGAACAGAGACAACCTTCATGGGTCAAAGGTCACGACCCTTAAAGGAGAACTAAGATGGCTGCAGGTGAGACAGGCTCCATCTACATGGAGGAGCGTGTCCTCTGGACTCCACGGTGGTGGAGGCATGATGGAGAGGGATTTTATTCAGCCCTGACAGGCTGGGTCTGATGGTTAGATTCCCAGTTTGTGCTAAACACACCGCTTCTTCTAAGAACATCAGCTGTTCTCTGGAGGCCCGGTTCTGGGCGGGGAGGAGAACCCGACCAGAACCGACTGAGAGGAGCCGGGCCCGTGAAGGAGAGCTTACCTCCATGGCCAGTGGGAGCGCCTGCTGGCTCTGGGGGTACGGAGGAGACGGCTGGTGCATGCTGGCGGCCACAGCATTATGGATCCTCAGCGCCGACTGGAAGTCCGACTGGAAGGAGAGAAGAACACAGGACACCAGTAAACCCAGACAGGATCCACACGGTTCTATAGAGATACATCCATTCAAAAGAAGAGGCTTCGAGTCCGAACCATCAGAACCGGGTTCAGAAACGGGTCCAACAGTTTGAGAACATTTCAGAGAGCGCTCTCCGAAATCGTCTCTCCGATGGTTTTAGGTTTAACGTCAACCTTTTCATCAGCAGAGCAACGATTGACTGGTTTTCCTGTCAGACTCCATACAGCTATTAAAGCTGCTGTAGGAGAAAAACGGAGACCACCATGCCTCACCCCTTACCTCCAAACCACGCCTTCAAAACACATGAACACGCACGCCGTCCATGGCGCAGCCAGAGCAGCAGAGATGCTTCAGCCGCACATCAGAACTAAACTGGTACAAGCATCAGAAATGAAGCAGCACGCGCGTTTTTGCGGCGCTTGCTGCTTTAGGTGTGAACGCAGCATTACAGTGGCTAGCTTCCAGCCATGGCGTCCTGCACGAGCATCGGAGGGTCGATGCGCTCATGTGTCAGGATACGCGCACAGGTGGGGAGGGAAGAGCAGACGACCATGACTGACATGTCAGGAACCAATCGTGTAGAACAGACTGTGTTTTGTGATTGGTTGAGGTTATTCCGTAAAAGTTTAAAAGGTTATTCACTGATTTCTCCCTGTAGCGGGGGCCATTTATTTAGGTTTCACTCCCAGACCTTCTATTTCACAGCTCGCTACGCCGCTGCAGGGGAAGCTTTAAGCCACATGGTAAAAATGTGGCAGAAAAGACGCCACCTTTAAAGGTCATTCATGTTCAACCCCTCCCGGCCACTAGGGGGCGCACTCACACTCGCTGCCTCTCCATCTGTACTGTTGGCAGGGAGAAGTTACAAACTTAGATTGATCCTTGACTCTGAATTATAGAGTCAAGGAGTTTTAGTTTCATCAAAGCTGCTCGGTCCACTCAGAGTTTAACACGTCTGTATGGATCAACGAGTCACCATGACAACAGGAAGCACCAATTTCCCCCCACTGGAGCTAGAGATTTAATGTAGAAATGAAAAATAAAAAGGAGAATGTGTTCAAAAGACAGAATCAGCTGCAACAGAGGAGAAGACTAGCTAAGGCAAGCCATGTTTACATTTATTTACACTCTCCTCTCTGTTGTTCCATTTATAGATCATTTAAATAAGATTCTTCCTGCTCAGAACTATGATAACAGACTTTCTAAATTACATTTTCGCAGCAGAAACTGAATATCAGAAAGTTTTCACACTAAATTTTTGCAGTAGGAGTTTTATATAACGTGGCTGTAACGAACGTCCGCCCTAACCGCTCTACAGCGTACGGCCAAACAGCTCAACTGCGACTGTTTCTTTATTTTATCCGATCTTTGTCATTTTTTTCTTTTGCCTGAAAGTGAAGATGAGCCGAGGATCCGTTCCAGCAGCCGGTCCCGGTCCTTACCTTGCTCAGCAGAGTCAGCACCAGCTCCACGTCGCTCTGACTCTGCTGGTCCGACAGGAAGCCTCGGACCTGCTTCAGCGACAGCAGCAGCTCCTCCAGCTCTGCAGGAGCAACAAACATTTTAATTAATCCTCGTTGAGGAATTCCCTCCCTTCCGTTCCAGCCTCCCCTCCCTCCTCACTCTCCTCCCCCTATCAGAACCGCTCTGCGTGCATCCTACCGAGCAGCGCTTGGCTCTGCGGGCCGCCCGGCGCCGGCTGCTGCGGGCCCAGCGAGTCCTGAAGGAAGGACGGGTTGTCGATCCCGACGTGGGGGTTCTGGGACAGTTTCCTGAGTCGGAGCGAGGCGTTCAGGTCCAGCTGCCGACCCTCCTCCTCTCTGCGGCGCCGAAGATCCTCCTGACAGAAGAAGAGAGCAGGCTGGTGATGACCTCTGCGGTCCGTCTGAGGATCCAAACGGATCCAGAGCAGATGAGGGGTTCTGACCCGTTAGGGTAAGCTAGCTGACGGTACCTGGTGCTGCCGAATCCTCTCCAGCTGAGCGGAGCGGCGGACCGGCAGAGTCCGGCTCCCCAGCTCTCCTGGACAGTCCACGGCCATCTCCCTGTGCTGCTCTTCGTCTCCTCCTCGTCCTCCTCCCTCCCCGCCGGCGTGCCCGTTCAGGTGGGAGGTGGTCATCCTGGTCGCGCTTTGGGCGCCGAACGACGGATCAACCCGCTCCACGGTGCTGAGGCTCTGTTAGGTCCAACAAGTAAAGGTCTAGGAGGGCAGCCGGCTAACAGAGGCGGCCATGACACCTGGAGACACGGAGGGAAAACATCAGAGACCTGGATCCTCAGAACCAGGACGTAGACGCTGTCCTAAAACCATCAGAACCACGGCTATAACCCAGAGTCTGTAGACCGGTTCCGACCCGGCGGACCAGAACCGCTGGTTCCACCGACAGACAGGAAGCAGCGAACATACGGAGGCTTCAGCTAGAAAATGATTATAGATCGAACTAAATCTAAGTCTCATTAAATCCATGAAACTGATCATTAATCTAAAACATGCAGCAATAAATAATAAACATGAATGAGATTAAAAAGACATTTGAATAATTAAACAGAATCTTGATTGCAGCATCATCACCCTGAGTGGGCGGAGTCACTGACTGGATGGTTAATACTGCTCAGTTCCCTCAGCTGCGGTCCGGCGGCCATCTTTAAAACACCTGAATCTAACGAGTGGATGGTTAGCGTGGCTGAGCTGAAAGGGGGCGGAGTTACAGGATGGCGGGACCTGCGCTCCACCTTTGATCAGCTGGTCCCGCCGCGCTCGGAGAGACGCCTTTTGAGGCTCCAGGTTTGGACCATAACCATCAGTGAAGCTGACGTTTGTTTTCTGACTGAAGGAGAAAACCCACCAGCTGGTTCAGCTCCAGTAAAACCGGGCCTGGTCAGAACCGGGACAGAACCTGGTCCACTGTGGGGCAGCAGGTTGGACCTCAAGAGGGGAACCCAGCATCAGTCAGGAAACCAGGACCGACGCTCTTCTGCTCGCTCTGCTTCACCTCCATAGTAACGGACCTCCAGGTTCTGGATGAGGCCTGACCCGGTCCCAGGAGGAGGCCATGTTGAAACAAACAGAAGCAGAACCTGGTGGGCTTCTGATGATCCATTTCCTGAAGAGTAGGCTGACCAGAGCAGCTCCAATACCAGGAACTGAACTGAGGGAGGTTCTGGTTCTGAACCATAAATCATTCCGTTTCAGCACCACTCTACTGGCCTCATCTCCCAGCATGCACTGGGGCAGCTCTTTATACGGCCTTAACGAGAGAACAGGAAGTTCTGCCCCAAACAGACCTGTGGACCAGGTCAGGACTTCACCAGTCGGGTCCGTCTAACAGAACCAGCATAAGTCGGGTCAGAACCGCTCCGTAAAAGGCGCCATCAGGTCTCCAGAGCAGCAGAGCTGGTGCTGACGGGGCGGTCTGGCTGCTGACTCAGCCTGCTGCTCTGACCTTGGAGCTGTGATGTCATCCTCAGATGTTGATCCAGCAGAAACAGATGATGCTAGGCTAATGCTAATGCTAGGTTTTTAATCATTTAGCAGACGGGTCTTCAGGCTCAGAGAGCTCTCTCTTTTCCCCAGACCGAGACTCGTTAGGTGGAGTCAATGCCGGGTAAGGGACTCGGTCAGGACTCGGCCAGTGAGCATTCAGTCTTTTTCTGCTGCAGACTTTATGGAGGTGAAAAATTGAGTTGATGGTGGGTTTAGTTCCACCCTGACCTCTGACCCCCCATCAGTCACTATATAGTGACTTTATAGTGAAGCCTCACTGCAAAGTGCCGGGCGCCATCTTTGTCATTTCCGTTTTTTTCCAGTGTTTTATTCTCATCCATCATCAGAGAGCAACGAAATGAACTCTGCATTTAACCCTCAGGGAGCAGTGGGCTGCCATGATGCGGCGCCCGGGGAGCAGGGTGGGGTTAAGGGTCTTGCTCAGGGACCCAGAGAGAGTCTCAGGCTGTGGGAGTGGGACTCAAACTCAGAACCTCTGGGATCCCGAATCCCAGCGTAACGCCCTAACCACCAGGCTGCCATTGGGCTTAGCGACTATTGGCCCTACAGACTATTAATACCAGGAGGTGAAATGCAGCTCCAGGCTAGCTTTGAATGTGGTGATGTCATCAGTCATAGTAGCTTTGAATGTGGTGATGTCATCAGTCATAGTAGCTTTGAATGTGGTGATGTCATCAGTCAGGCTAGCTTTGAATGTGGTGATGTCATCAGTCAGGCTAGCTTTGAATTTGGTGATGTCATCAGTCAGGCTAGCTTTGAATGTGGTGATGTCATCAGTCAGGCTAGCTTTGAATGTGGTGATGTCATCAGTCAGGCTAGCTTTGAATGTGGTGATGTCATCAGTCAGGCTAGCTATGAATGTGGTGATGTCATCAGTCAGGCTAGCTTTGAATGTGGTGAGGTCATCAGTCAGGCTAGCTATGAATGTGGTGATGTCATCAGTCAGGCTAGCTTTGAATGTGGTGATGTCATCAGTCTGCTTCTGTTCCAGTCCCAGATTTATCCTGTATGCTCCCGTTCTCCCCGAGTCCAGACTTTCCTGGGTTCTAGTCAAGATCGGACTTGGTGAGGACACGAGTCCGTACTGGCGTTCTGGTGAACTGAGAAACGGCCAATGGCTGCATCCCAATGTCCGCTCTAATCACTATGTCATGGTTACACCATTTTAGATGATGCTCAGAACATCTAGTGGATGAAAAGGAAGTGACTCAAAAAGCATGATGGGATTTGCCGTCACAGCGGCCCGCCGTCGCCACCCGACAGCAGCCACTAATAACAAAGATGTAGCAGGCACTGCGCGGTGGAGGAGGAGTCTGAACGGTCAGTTAACTGAGATCACTATAAAGTTCACTATATAGTCCCCGCTCCATATAGTGATGGAGGGGTCAGAGGTCAGGGTGGACGGTCGGACGCTGCCATTGTCTATGATGATCACTACTTTTCAAGGTGCATTGTGGGAAATTTCTAGTTTACTACCGTTTCATCCACTAGACATTCTGACGCTCATCTAAACTGATCACCATCTAGTGATCAGGCTGCCCGCCCTGATCACTAGATGGCGATCAGGGTGGGCGGCCTGATGGCGATCAGGGTGGGCGTCCTGATGGCGATCAGGGTGGCGTCCTGATGGCGATCAGGGTGGGCGTCCTGATGGCGATCAGGGTGGGCGGCCTGATGGCGATCAGGGTGGGCGTCCTGATGGCGATCAGGGCGGGCTTCCTGATGGCGATCAGGGCGGGCGTCCTGATGGCGATCAGGGCGGGCGTCCTGATGGCGATCAGGGCGGGCTTCCTGATGGCGATCAGGGTGGGCGGCCTGATGGCGATCAGGGTGGGCGTCCTGATGGCGATCAGGGCGGGCGTCCTGATGGCGATCAGGGCGGGCGTCCTGATGGCGATCAGGGCGGGCGGCGATCAGGGCGGGCGTCCTGATGGCGATCAGGGCGGGCGTCCTGATGGCGATCAGGGCGGGCGTCCTGATGGCGATCAGGGCGGGCGTCCTGATGCAGAGAGACAACAAAATGTTTCCTGGTTTGAAGCTTCGGCGGAAAAACCTGAGGAGGACGGAACCGGCAGAACCTCGTAGAACCCCTGATTGTTCTACCGGGTCGCCATCAGAACCCCTGATTGTTCTACCGGGTCACCATCAGAACCCCTGATTGTTCTACCGGGTCGCCATCAGAACCCCTGATTGTTCTACCAGGTCCATCAGAACCTTCCCCTCCATCGGGTCAGTCTGCTGGACTTAATGGACCCATTTGGTTCTGATGAAAAGCTCACTGTGCCCAAAGGTCCGGTTCCTGACGTCCAGCCGGTACTGGATGACCCAAAGAGCTTCTGGAAGTGAACAGAACCTCCAGAACCAGCAACAGGCTCCATCATGTTTTGGTTCCGGTTCTGTCCTCGGTACCAAACAGACTATAATCAGGGTTCTGGTTCCGGTTCTGAGTTGACGTTCTGTTATTATTTGGATCGGTTCTGTTGGGCCCAGTGGTCCGGTTCGGACCCCGCAAGGCGCAGTGACTGACAGCAGCTAGCATCAAGCTAACTGGACCCAAACCCTCGGAACCAGAACCCAGCGGAGCTGCTGGGCCGGTTCCGTCCGCTCAAGTCGGAACCAGCTGGGAATGTGGGCTCAGAAAGGAAGTTTAACCTTCCGGGTCGAACAGATCCGAACTTTTCGGGGCTAATGTTAGCAGCTAGCTGCTAGCGGCACCTGTTGGGAACAAAGCCGCCCTGAAGGCTCACCTCTGCGGCCGGAGAGATCCACTACAGCCCGGAGGCAGCGGCCCGGGGCAACGGTTCGGAACCAGAACCGGGTCCAGGTCCAGATCCAATCTGTCTTCCCTTCTAGTTTCACTCCGAACACTTGTTGCTGTTTGATCGGGGAGCAGACCTCCTCCTGTTGCCCCTCCTTCTCCTCCTCTCTGTCTGTCACTTCCAGATCCACTGGCGGGCCGGGCCAACACATGAAACAAAGACGCTGATTGGTCAGAGCGGTTAGAGGAATGCTGTCTGAGCCAATCAGAATGCAACAAAGTAGAACTATGCTGCATTTAGTGACACAGTGAAACTGGAATGTTCCTGAGGAGGGAAGGGAATGCCAGGAAATAGGAATTAATGGGAATCTTCTCCTTTGATGGATCAATGGCTTCTGGCTGCAGAACCTCTACCTGCTGGATAACTTTACCCCGATTAAAACCAACTGGAGCGGCCTGGTGGTTAGATCATAGAGCTATGAATCCAGAGTTAAAGCTCCACTCCCACAGACAGCCACTCTGGCTCCCTGAGCAAAGACCCTTAACCCCACACTGCTCCCCAAGGGTTAAACACGGAGAATGAATGCTGTAGATCTATAGTCTGACAGCGGAATGAGAATAAAAACCTCATCCAGTCCTCCTCAGGTTCAGAAGTGTTTGCATATTAACAACAGCAGCTTCAATTCAGTATCGACTTCAGATTCTGAAGATGACTGATCAGTCCTTTCATCTGGATAAGATTATACTTGTCCAAGATCACAAAGTAACAAACCTTGGTGTTATTTTGGATTAAGGCTAGGCTTAAAACTTTGCTTTTTGATAAAGCTTCTAGTTAGAGTGGCTCAGGTTATCCTGATCTATCTCTATAGTTCTGCTGCTATAGGCTTAGACTGCTGGAGGACATAGGGACCCCTTTTTCATCATTCTGCTTCATTCTATCTCTATTCTCCCACTCTGCAGAATCTGTTAGTTCAATCTCTAACGTTCTGCTCTCTCTGCTTTTTCTCATAGTAGCTTCATCTGGTCTGTTCCTGTTTGGCTGTGACTCCATCCTGGAGAGAAATATCAGCTGTGCTGCTGCCATCAACACCTTTGTTTCTAGATGTTGGAGCTTGGCCTGTTTTCCAGTGTAGTCCTGTTTCTCTGACTGTGACTAACTGGATGTGCTCTCTTCATCCTCTGACATGGGAGCTGGCTCGGAGCTCGTCTGCCTGGCTGTGTGTTTCCTGGACGGGGCCGCCTGTGGAGCTGGTTGACGGTTGCCTTTTGTATCTATGCCTCTTTTTCTATGTCTGCTTCTGTCTCCTTGAACCCCAGTCGGCCTCAGCAGATGGCTGCTCACACTGAGCCTGGTTCTGCTGGAGGTTCCTTTTTTCCTCCCACTGTCGCTATAAGCATGCTTGGTGTGAGGGATTGCTGTAGAGTCAATATCTACTATCTCATCTAGGAGAAGAGAATCCTGTAAAGTCAATAACTGGATGATCTAGATCGATAAATTGACCTGAATGACGTCTTGAAGATTAACTTTAGGAACAATGGAAACCTCTTCAATCACTTCATTTTACAAATGAAAACTAAAAACAATAAACCAGATAAACACATCAAAATTAGATAAACTAGAAGAAAATAGTGAAAATGCTTTTTTTTTTGCATTGATTGGTTTATAAATACATTAAAAACATATTCTATGAACACCAACATGTTTTATTTCTTCCGATCAGCATTTTATTATTTCCATAATTAAATCTAAATAATCCAAATAGTATTCTGCTTTAGTTCTGTCAGCAGCTCAAATATTTAAACTGAGCAGCAAAAACGAGACGAGGCAGGAAATCCAGTTAACACCCGACCGCTACTCATTAAAGAAAACTAAAATACAGAAACCATCAATAAACATTTTAGATTCATAGATGCCACTTAGCCTTTAGCTAAATCCAGTCTTTATGACAATATGTATGTGTATTAATGCACTGTCCCATTTCAATAACATCAACTAAAAGCTTTAAACATATCTAAATGAATTAGAAACTTTAGAAAGTCACTTTTTCCTTGCATTACTTACCTGAATATCCAAACAGAGCCCAATTATTCATGTTCACATAATTTTGCCTGCAGGACATAATATTCATTTGATTGAAGTTTTGCTTTTACTACTACTGCTTCTCATTTCCCACACGCAGTGAACGCAGCACGGTGCCATCCCTGCAGAACTTTCTGGGTCAAAGTGGCCCAGAAAGAAGGAGGGCGGCGCAGGCGGGTCGACCGGTGTCCATCTGAGGCTCCTGGACCGGAATCAGGAGGGACCCTGAAAAATGCTGAGTCATCGGTTGCTATGGTGATTCCCTCCTTTTCAGGGCAGGAGTCCCAGAGCAGAGTCACTGGATGAAAAGACGTCTAATCGAATCAGAACCTTTTACTGGAACCACATGGGTCTGCAGCATTTCCTGGATCCCGCAGGTTTCTCAGAACCTCCAGATCCAGTTTCTCCAGAACCATGAAAAAAGCTTTTTCACTATGTGTTCTTGTGGGTCCTCGTGAAACATCATCAGCCTCAGCCCTGGTACAGTTCCAATCACATGAACAAGAAGACTGAGAATGGACAAAGGCCCCGGATGTTGTTCTGGCCCCTCCCTCTTTACCCAGCATGCATCAGAGCAGACTCCTGCCAGCTGTCCCAGCATGCACTGCGGCAGCAGCAGCTTCCAGGTTAGCGCTCACAGAGCTCAGAGTATTAAGTTGACTTTCCTGGGTTCTGGTCAAGAACAGACTTGGAGGGCAAACGAGTCCGTACTGAGGTTCTAGTGAACTGGGAAATGGTCATAGAGAGTGGGCGTGTCCTTCTGCTCTCTGATTGGTCAAAAACATGTAAGTCCTCCAGCAGAGGGAGACAGAGACCTATGATTGGATGGAGGAACTGAACCTGAAGGGCCCAGAACACATTACCGGGTCAGAACCATCGAAGCTCCAAGATCAGACTCCTAGGGAAAAACTGGACAAAAACAGAGATGAGTGAAAAGTTTGATTGTTGGAAAACGATGTGTGGGTCAGAGAAAGTCCGACCGCCTGAGACCCGGTTCAAGTCTGAGCGATGGTTCTGATGGAACAGATATGGAGGTCCGACCAGGAGCTACATCTCATGGGATCCTCTCTGCCTTTAGCTCAGAGTGAAAGGAGGGAATGATCAACCAGAACCTCCAGTTGAACCCAGAACCTGAAGTTAAACCCAGAACCTCCAGTTGAACACAGAACCTCCAGTTGAACCCAGAACCTGCAGATGAACCAGAACCTCCAGTTGAACCCAGAACCTGAAGTTAAACCCAGAACCTCCAGTTGAACACAGAACCTCCAGTTGAACCCAGAACCTGCAGATGAACCAGAACCTCCAGTTGAACCCAGAACCTGAAGTTAAACCCAGAACCTCCAGTTGAACACAGAACCTCCAGTTGAACCCAGAACCTGCAGATGAACCAGAACCTGAAGTTAAACCCAGAACCTGAAGTTAAACCCAGAGCCTGCAGATGAACCAGAACCTGCAGTTAAACCCAGAACCTGAAGTTAAACCCAGAATCTGCAGTTAAACCCAGAACCTGAAGTTAAACCCAGAACCTCCAGTTGAACACAGAACCTCCAGTTGAACCCAGAACCTGAAGTTAAACCCAGAACCTCCAGTTGAACCCAGAACCTGCAGATGAACCCAGAACCTGAAGTTAAACCCAGAGCCTGAAGTTAAACCCAGAGCCTGCAGATGAACCAGAACCTGCAGTTAAACCCAGAACCTGAAGTTAAACCCAGAGCCTGAAGTTAAACCCAGAGCCTGAAGTTAAACCCAGAACCTGCAGATGAACCAGAACCTGCAGTTAAACCCAGAACCTGAAGTTAAACCCAGAACCTGCAGATGAACCAGAACCTGAAGTTAAACCCAGAACCTGAAGTTAAACCCAGAACCTGCAGATGAACCAGAACCTGAAGTTAAACCCAGAACCTGAAGTTAAACCCAGAACCTGAAGTTAAACCCAGAGCCTGAAGTTAAACCCAGAACTTGCAGATGAACCAGAACCTGCAGTTAAACCCAGAACCTGAAGTTAAACCCAGAATCTGCAGATGAACCCAGAACCTGAAGTTAAACCCAGAACCTGAAGTTAAACCCAGAGCCTGAAGTTAAACCCAGAGCCTGCAGATGAACCAGAACCTGCAGTTAAACCCAGAACCTGAAGTTAAACCCAGAGCCTGAAGTTAAACCCAGAGCCTGAAGTTAAACCCAGAACCTGCAGATGAACCAGAACCTGCAGTTAAACCCAGAACCTGAAGTTAAACCCAGAACCTGCAGATGAACCAGAACCTGAAGTTAAACCCAGAACCTGAAGTTAAACCCAGAACCTGCAGATGAACCAGAACCTGAAGTTAAACCCAGAACCTGAAGTTAAACCCAGAACCTGAAGTTAAACCCAGAGCCTGAAGTTAAACCCAGAACTTGCAGATGAACCAGAACCTGCAGTTAAACCCAGAACCTGAAGTTAAACACAGAGCCTGAAGTTAAACCCAGAATCTGCAGATGAACCAGAACCTGAAGTTAAACCCAGAACCTAAAGTTAAACACAGAGCCTGCAGATGAACCAGAACCTGAAGTTAAACCCAGAACCTGAAGTTAAACCCAGAATCTGCAGATGAACCAGAACCTGCAGATGAACCCAGAACCTGAAGTTAAACCCAGAACCTGCAGATAAACCCAGAACCTGAAGTTAAACCCAGAGCCTGAAGTTAAACCCAGAGCCTGCAGATGAACCAGAAACTGCAGATGAACCCAGAACCTGCAGATGAACCAGAACCTGCAGTTAAACCAAGAACCTGAAGTTAAACCCAGAGCCTGAAGTTAAACCCAGAACCTGCAGATGAACCAGAACCTGAAGTTAAACCCAGAACCTGAAGTTAAACACAGAGCCTGCAGATGAACCAGAACCTGAAGTTAAACCCAGAAACTGAAGTTAAACCCAGAATCTGCAGATGAACCAGAACCTGCAGATGAACCCAGAACCTGCAGATGAACCCAGAACCTGCAGATGAACCCAGAACCTGAAGTTAAACCCAGAGCCTGAAGTTAAACCCAGAGCCTGCAGATGAACCAGAACCTGCAGTTAAACCCAGAACCTGAAGTTAAACCCAGAATCTGCAGATGAACCAGAACCTGCAGATGAACCCAGAACCTGAAGTTAAACCCAGAACCTGCAGATAAACCCAGAACCTGAAGTTAAACCCAGAGCCTGCAGATGAACCAGAAACTGCAGATGAACCCAGAACCTGCAGATGAACCAGAACCTGCAGTTAAACCAAGAACCTGAAGTTAAACCCAGAGCCTGAAGTTAAACACAGAGCCTGCAGATGAACCAGAACCTGCAGATGAACCCAGAACCTGAAGTTAAACCCAGAACCTGCAGATAAACCCAGAACCTGAAGTTAAACCCAGAGCCTGAAGTTAAACCCAGAACCTGCAGATGAACCAGAACCTGAAGTTAAACCCAGAACCTGAAGTTAAACACAGAGCCTGCAGATGAACCAGAACCTGAAGTTAAACCCAGAAACTGAAGTTAAACCCAGAATCTGCAGATGAACCAGAACCTGCAGATGAACCCAGAACCTGCAGATGAACCCAGAACCTGCAGATGAACCCAGAACCTGAAGTTAAACCCAGAGCCTGAAGTTAAACCCAGAGCCTGCAGATGAACCAGAACCTGCAGTTAAACCCAGAACCTGAAGTTAAACCCAGAATCTGCAGATGAACCTGAAGTTAAACCCAGAGTCTGCAGATGAACCCAGAACCTGCAGATGAACCAGAACCTGAAGTTAAACCCAGAACCTGAAGTTAAACCCAGAATCTGCAGATGAATCAGAACCTGCAGTTAAACCCAGAACCTGAAGTTAAACCCAGAGCCTGAAGTTAAACCCAGAACCTGCAGATGAACCAGAACCTGCAGTTAAACCCAGAACCTGAAGTTAAACCCAGAACCTGAAGTTAAACACAGAGCCTGCAGATGAACCAGAACCTGAAGTTAAACCCAGAACCTGAAGTTAAACCCAGAATCTGCAGATGAACCAGAACCTGCAGTTAAACCCAGAACCTGAAGTTAAACCCAGAACCTGCAGATGAACCCAGAACCTGAAGTTAAACCCAGAACCTGAAGTTAAACCAAGAACCTGCAGATGAACCCAGAACCTGCAGATGAACCAGAACCTGCAGTTAAACCCAGAACCTGAAGTTAAACCCAGAACCTGCAGATGAACCCAGAACCTGAAGTTAAACCCAGAACCTGAAGTTAAACCCAGAATCTGCAGATGAACCAGAACCTGCAGATGAACCCAGAACCTGCAGTTAAACCCAGAACCTGCAGTTAAACCCAGAACCTGAAGTTAAACCCAGAACCTGCAGATGAACCCAGAACCTGAAGTTAAACCCAGAATCTGCAGATGAACCAGAACCTGCAGGTAAACCCAGAACCTGCAGATGAACCCAGAACCTGAAGTTAAACCCAGAATCTGCAGATGAACCAGAAATTGAAGTTAAACCCAGAACCTGCAGTTAAACCCAGAACCTGAAGTTAAACCCAGAATCTGCAGATGAACCAGAACCTGCAGGTAAACCCAGAACCTGCAGATGAACCCAGAACCTGCAGTCAAACCCAGAACCTGCAGATGAACCCAGAACCTGCAGATGAACCAGAACCTGCAGTTAAACCCAGAACCTGCAGTTAAACCCAGAACCTGCAGATGAACCAGAACCTGCAGTTAAACCCAGAACCTGCAGTTAAACCCAGAACCTGCAGATGAACCCAGAACCTGAAGTTAAACCCAGAACCTGAAGTTAAACCCAGAACCTGCAGATGAACCCAGAACCTGCAGATGAACCCAGAACCTGCAGTTGAACCCAGAACCTGCAGTTGAACCCAGAACCTGAAGTTAAACCCAGAACCAGGAGGTAAACCCAGAACCTGCAGATGAACCCAGAACCTGAAGTTAAACCCAGAACCTCCAGTTGAACCCAGAACATGCAGTTAAACCAAGAACCTGCAGATGAACCCAGAACCTGCAGATGAACCAGAACCTGCAGTTGAACCCAGAACCTGAAGTTAAACCCAGAACCTGCAGTTAAACCCAGAACCTGCAGATAAACCCAGAACCTGAAGTTAAACCCAGAACCTGAAGTTAAACCTAGAACATGAAGTTAAACCCAGAACCTGCAGTTAAACCCAGAACCTGCATATGAACCCAGAACCTGCAGTTGAACCCAGAACCTGAAGTTAAACCCAGAACCTGCAGTTAAACCCAGAACCTGCAGATGAACCCAGAACCTGAAGTTAAACCCAGAACCTCCAGTTGAACCCAGAACCTGCAGATGAACCCAGAACCTCCAGTTGAACCCAGAACCTGAAGTTAAACCCAGAATCTGCAGATGAACCAGAACCTGCAGGTAAACCCAGAACCTGCAGATGAACCCAGAACCTGCAGATGAACCCAGAACCTGAAGTTAAACCCAGAACCTGAAGTTAAACCCAGAACCAGGAGGTAAACCCAGAACCTGCAGATGAACCCAGAACCTGAAGTTAAACCCAGAACCTGCCGATGAACCCAGAACCTGAAGTTAAACCCAGAACCTGAAGTTAAACCCGGAATCTGCAGATGAACCCAGAACCTGCAGTTAAACCCAGAACCGGCAGATGAACCCAGAGTCTGAAGTTAAACCCAGAACCTGCAGTTAAACCCAGAACCTGAAGTTAAACCCAGAACCTGAAGTTAAACCCAGAACCTGCAGATGAACCCAGAACCTGCAGTTAAACCCAGAACCTGAAGTTAAACCCAGAACCTGCAGATGAACCCAGAACCTGAAGTTAAACCCAGAACCTGAAGTTAAACCCAGAATCTGCAGATGAACCCAGAACCTGCAGTTAAACCCAGAACCGGCAGATGAACCCAGAACCTGAAGTTAAACCCAGAACCTGCAGTTAAACCCAGAACCTGCAGTTAAACCCAGAACCTGCAGTTAAACCCAGAACCTGAAGTTAAACCCAGAACCGGAAGTTAAACCCAGAATCTGCAGATGAACCAGAACCTGAAGTTAAACCCAGAACCTGCAGTTAAACCCAGAACCTGAAGTTAAACCCAGAATCTGCAGATGAACCCAGAACCTGCAGATGAACCAGAACCTGCAGTTGAACCCAGAACCTGAAGTTAAACCCAGAACCTGCAGTTAAACCCAGAACCTGCAGATAAACCCAGAACCTGAAGTTAAACCCAGAACCTGAAGTTAAACCTAGAACATGAAGTTAAACCCAGAACCTGCAGTTAAACCCAGAACCTGCATATGAACCCAGAACCTGCAGTTGAACCCAGAACCTGAAGTTAAACCCAGAACCTGCAGTTAAACCCAGAACCTGCAGATGAACCCAGAACCTGAAGTTAAACCCAGAACCTCCAGTTGAACCCAGAACCTGCAGATGAACCCAGAACCTCCAGTTGAACCCAGAACCTGAAGTTAAACCCAGAATCTGCAGATGAACCAGAACCTGCAGGTAAACCCAGAACCTGCAGATGAACCCAGAACCTGCAGATGAACCCAGAACCTGAAGTTAAACCCAGAACCTGAAGTTAAACCCAGAACCAGGAGGTAAACCCAGAACCTGCAGATGAACCCAGAACCTGAAGTTAAACCCAGAACCTGCAGATGAACCCCGAACCTGCAGATGAACCCAGAACCTGAAGTTAAACCCAGAACCTGCCGATGAACCCAGAACCTGAAGTTAAACCCAGAACCTGAAGTTAAACCCGGAATCTGCCGATGAACCCAGAACCTGAAGTTAAACCCAGAACCTGAAGTTAAACCCAGAATCTGCAGATGAACCAGAACCTGCAGTTAAACCCAGAACCTGAAGTTAAACCCAGAACCTGCAGATGAACCCAGAACCTGAAGTTAAACCCAGAACCTGAAGTTAAACCAAGAACCTGCAGATGAACCCAGAACCTGCAGATGAACCAGAACCTGCAGTTAAACCCAGAACCTGAAGTTAAACCCAGAACCTGCAGATGAACCCAGAACCTGAAGTTAAACCCAGAATCTGCAGATGAACCAGAACCTGCAGGTAAACCCAGAACCTGCAGATGAACCCAGAACCTGAAGTTAAACCCAGAATCTGCAGATGAACCAGAAATTGAAGTTAAACCCAGAACCTGCAGTTAAACCCAGAACCTGAAGTTAAACCCAGAATCTGCAGATGAACCAGAACCTGCAGGTAAACCCAGAACCTGCAGATGAACCCAGAACCTGCAGTCAAACCCAGAACCTGCAGATGAACCCAGAACCTGCAGATGAACCAGAACCTGCAGTTAAACCCAGAACCTGCAGTTAAACCCAGAACCTGCAGATGAACCAGAACCTGCAGTTAAACCCAGAACCTGCAGTTAAACCCAGAACCTGCAGATGAACCCAGAACCTGAAGTTAAACCCAGAACCTGAAGTTAAACACAGAGCCTGCAGATGAACCAGAACCTGAAGTTAAACCCAGAAACTGAAGTTAAACCCAGAATCTGCAGATGAACCAGAACCTGCAGATGAACCCAGAACCTGCAGATGAACCCAGAACCTGCAGATGAACCCAGAACCTGAAGTTAAACCCAGAGCCTGAAGTTAAACCCAGAGCCTGCAGATGAACCAGAACCTGCAGTTAAACCCAGAACCTGAAGTTAAACCCAGAATCTGCAGATGAACCTGAAGTTAAACCCAGAGTCTGCAGATGAACCCAGAACCTGCAGATGAACCAGAACCTGAAGTTAAACCCAGAACCTGAAGTTAAACCCAGAATCT
This sequence comes from Cyprinodon diabolis, assembly GCA_030533445.1. Taxonomy (NCBI): domain Eukaryota; kingdom Metazoa; phylum Chordata; class Actinopteri; order Cyprinodontiformes; family Cyprinodontidae; genus Cyprinodon; species Cyprinodon diabolis. The sequence goes on along the minus strand of CM060080.1, from coordinate 373,679 downwards.
GCAGATGAATCAGAACCTGCAGTTAAACCCAGAACCTGAAGTTAAACCCAGAGCCTGAAGTTAAACCCAGAACCTGCAGATGAACCAGAACCTGCAGTTAAACCCAGAACCTGAAGTTAAACCCAGAACCTGAAGTTAAACACAGAGCCTGCAGATGAACCAGAACCTGAAGTTAAACCCAGAACCTGAAGTTAAACCCAGAATCTGCAGATGAACCAGAACCTGCAGTTAAACCCAGAACCTGAAGTTAAACCCAGAACCTGCAGATGAACCCAGAACCTGAAGTTAAACCCAGAACCTGAAGTTAAACCAAGAACCTGCAGATGAACCCAGAACCTGCAGATGAACCAGAACCTGCAGTTAAACCCAGAACCTGAAGTTAAACCCAGAACCTGCAGATGAACCCAGAACCTGAAGTTAAACCCAGAACCTGAAGTTAAACCCAGAATCTGCAGATGAACCAGAACCTGCAGATGAACCCAGAACCTGCAGTTAAACCCAGAACCTGCAGTTAAACCCAGAACCTGAAGTTAAACCCAGAACCTGCAGATGAACCCAGAACCTGAAGTTAAACCCAGAATCTGCAGATGAACCAGAACCTGCAGGTAAACCCAGAACCTGCAGATGAACCCAGAACCTGAAGTTAAACCCAGAATCTGCAGATGAACCAGAAATTGAAGTTAAACCCAGAACCTGCAGTTAAACCCAGAACCTGAAGTTAAACCCAGAATCTGCAGATGAACCAGAACCTGCAGGTAAACCCAGAACCTGCAGATGAACCCAGAACCTGCAGTCAAACCCAGAACCTGCAGATGAACCCAGAACCTGCAGATGAACCAGAACCTGCAGTTAAACCCAGAACCTGCAGTTAAACCCAGAACCTGCAGATGAACCAGAACCTGCAGTTAAACCCAGAACCTGCAGTTAAACCCAGAACCTGCAGATGAACCCAGAACCTGAAGTTAAACCCAGAACCTGAAGTTAAACCCAGAACCTGCAGATGAACCCAGAACCTGCAGATGAACCCAGAACCTGCAGTTGAACCCAGAACCTGCAGTTGAACCCAGAACCTGAAGTTAAACCCAGAACCAGGAGGTAAACCCAGAACCTGCAGATGAACCCAGAACCTGAAGTTAAACCCAGAACCTCCAGTTGAACCCAGAACATGCAGTTAAACCAAGAACCTGCAGATGAACCCAGAACCTGCAGATGAACCAGAACCTGCAGTTGAACCCAGAACCTGAAGTTAAACCCAGAACCTGCAGATAAACCCAGAACCTGAAGTTAAACCCAGAACCTGAAGTTAAACCTAGAACATGAAGTTAAACCCAGAACCTGCAGTTAAACCCAGAACCTGCATATGAACCCAGAACCTGCAGTTGAACCCAGAACCTGAAGTTAAACCCAGAACCTGCAGTTAAACCCAGAACCTGCAGATGAACCCAGAACCTGAAGTTAAACCCAGAACCTCCAGTTGAACCCAGAACCTGCAGATGAACCCAGAACCTCCAGTTGAACCCAGAACCTGAAGTTAAACCCAGAATCTGCAGATGAACCAGAACCTGCAGGTAAACCCAGAACCTGCAGATGAACCCAGAACCTGCAGATGAACCCAGAACCTGAAGTTAAACCCAGAACCTGAAGTTAAACCCAGAACCAGGAGGTAAACCCAGAACCTGCAGATGAACCCAGAACCTGAAGTTAAACCCAGAACCTGCCGATGAACCCAGAACCTGAAGTTAAACCCAGAACCTGAAGTTAAACCCGGAATCTGCAGATGAACCCAGAACCTGCAGTTAAACCCAGAACCGGCAGATGAACCCAGAGTCTGAAGTTAAACCCAGAACCTGCAGTTAAACCCAGAACCTGAAGTTAAACCCAGAACCTGAAGTTAAACCCAGAACCTGCAGATGAACCCAGAACCTGCAGTTAAACCCAGAACCTGAAGTTAAACCCAGAACCTGCAGATGAACCCAGAACCTGAAGTTAAACCCAGAACCTGAAGTTAAACCCAGAATCTGCAGATGAACCCAGAACCTGCAGTTAAACCCAGAACCGGCAGATGAACCCAGAACCTGAAGTTAAACCCAGAACCTGCAGTTAAACCCAGAACCTGCAGTTAAACCCAGAACCTGAAGTTAAACCCAGAACCGGAAGTTAAACCCAGAATCTGCAGATGAACCAGAACCTGAAGTTAAACCCAGAACCTGCAGTTAAACCCAGAACCTGAAGTTAAACCCAGAATCTGCAGATGAACCCAGAACCTGCAGATGAACCAGAACCTGCAGTTGAACCCAGAACCTGAAGTTAAACCCAGAACCTGCAGTTAAACCCAGAACCTGCAGATAAACCCAGAACCTGAAGTTAAACCCAGAACCTGAAGTTAAACCTAGAACATGAAGTTAAACCCAGAACCTGCAGTTAAACCCAGAACCTGCATATGAACCCAGAACCTGCAGTTGAACCCAGAACCTGAAGTTAAACCCAGAACCTGCAGTTAAACCCAGAACCTGCAGATGAACCCAGAACCTGAAGTTAAACCCAGAACCTCCAGTTGAACCCAGAACCTGCAGATGAACCCAGAACCTCCAGTTGAACCCAGAACCTGAAGTTAAACCCAGAATCTGCAGATGAACCAGAACCTGCAGGTAAACCCAGAACCTGCAGATGAACCCAGAACCTGCAGATGAACCCAGAACCTGAAGTTAAACCCAGAACCTGAAGTTAAACCCAGAACCAGGAGGTAAACCCAGAACCTGCAGATGAACCCAGAACCTGAAGTTAAACCCAGAACCTGCAGATGAACCCCGAACCTGCAGATGAACCCAGAACCTGAAGTTAAACCCAGAACCTGCCGATGAACCCAGAACCTGAAGTTAAACCCAGAACCTGAAGTTAAACCCGGAATCTGCCGATGAACCCAGAACCTGAAGTTAAACCCAGAACCTGAAGTTAAACCCAGAATCTGCAGATGAACCAGAACCTGCAGTTAAACCCAGAACCTGAAGTTAAACCAAGAACCTGCAGATGAACCCAGAACCTGCAGATGAACCAGAACCTGCAGTTAAACCCAGAACCTGAAGTTAAACCCAGAACCTGCAGATGAACCCAGAACCTGAAGTTAAACCCAGAACCTGAAGTTAAACCCAGAATCTGCAGATGAACCAGAACCTGCAGATGAACCCAGAACCTGCAGTTAAACCCAGAACCTGCAGTTAAACCCAGAACCTGAAGTTAAACCCAGAACCTGCAGATGAACCCAGAACCTGAAGTTAAACCCAGAATCTGCAGATGAACCAGAACCTGCAGGTAAACCCAGAACCTGCAGATGAACCCAGAACCTGAAGTTAAACCCAGAATCTGCAGATGAACCAGAAATTGAAGTTAAACCCAGAACCTGCAGTTAAACCCAGAACCTGAAGTTAAACCCAGAATCTGCAGATGAACCAGAACCTGCAGGTAAACCCAGAACCTGCAGATGAACCCAGAACCTGCAGTCAAACCCAGAACCTGCAGATGAACCCAGAACCTGCAGATGAACCAGAACCTGCAGTTAAACCCAGAACCTGCAGTTAAACCCAGAACCTGCAGATGAACCAGAACCTGCAGTTAAACCCAGAACCTGCAGTTAAACCCAGAACCTGCAGATGAACCCAGAACCTGAAGTTAAACCCAGAACCTGAAGTTAAACCCAGAACCTGCAGATGAACCCAGAACCTGCAGATGAACCCAGAACCTGAAGTTAAACCCAGAACCAGGAGGTAAACCCAGAACCTGCAGATGAACCCAGAACCTGAAGTTAAACCCAGAACCTCCAGTTGAACCCAGAACATGCAGTTAAACCAAGAACCTGCAGATGAACCCAGAACCTGCAGATGAACCAGAACCTGCAGTTGAACCCAGAACCTGAAGTTAAACCCAGAACCTGCAGTTAAACCCAGAACCTGCAGATAAACCCAGAACCTGAAGTTAAACCCAGAACCTGAAGTTAAACCTAGAACATGAAGTTAAACCCAGAACCTGCAGTTAAACCCAGAACCTGCATATGAACCCAGAACCTGCAGTTGAACCCAGAACCTGAAGTTAAACCCAGAACCTGCAGTTAAACCCAGAACCTGCAGATGAACCCAGAACCTGAAGTTAAACCCAGAACCTCCAGTTGAACCCAGAACCTGCAGATGAACCCAGAACCTCCAGTTGAACCCAGAACCTGAAGTTAAACCCAGAACCTGCAGATGAACCAGAACCTGCAGGTAAACCCAGAACCTGCAGATGAACCCAGAACCTGCAGATGAACCCAGAACCTGAAGTTAAACCCAGAACCTGAAGTTAAACCCAGAACCAGGAGGTAAACCCAGAACCTGCAGATGAACCCAGAACCTGAAGTTAAACCCAGAACCTGCCGATGAACCCAGAACCTGAAGTTAAACCCAGAACCTGAAGTTAAACCCGGAATCTGCAGATGAACCCAGAACCTGCAGTTAAACCCAGAACCGGCAGATGAACCCAGAGTCTGAAGTTAAACCCAGAACCTGCAGTTAAACCCAGAACCTGAAGTTAAACCCAGAACCTGAAGTTAAACCCAGAACCTGCAGATGAACCCAGAACCTGCAGTTAAACCCAGAACCTGAAGTTAAACCCAGAACCTGCAGATGAACCCAGAACCTGAAGTTAAACCCAGAATCTGCAGATGAACCCAGAACCTGCAGTTAAACCCAGAACCGGCAGATGAACCCAGAACCTGAAGTTAAACCCAGAACCTGCAGTTAAACCCAGAACCTGCAGTTAAACCCAGAACCTGAAGTTAAACCCAGAACCGGAAGTTAAACCCAGAATCTGCAGATGAACCAGAACCTGAAGTTAAACCCAGAACCTGCAGTTAAACCCAGAACCTGAAGTTAAACCCAGAATCTGCAGATGAACCCAGAACCTGCAGATGAACCAGAACCTGCAGTTGAACCCAGAACCTGAAGTTAAACCCAGAACCTGCAGTTAAACCCAGAACCTGCAGATAAACCCAGAACCTGAAGTTAAACCCAGAACCTGAAGTTAAACCTAGAACATGAAGTTAAACCCAGAACCTGCAGTTAAACCCAGAACCTGCATATGAACCCAGAACCTGCAGTTGAACCCAGAACCTGAAGTTAAACCCAGAACCTGCAGTTAAACCCAGAACCTGCAGATGAACCCAGAACCTGAAGTTAAACCCAGAACCTCCAGTTGAACCCAGAACCTGCAGATGAACCCAGAACCTCCAGTTGAACCCAGAACCTGAAGTTAAACCCAGAATCTGCAGATGAACCAGAACCTGCAGGTAAACCCAGAACCTGCAGATGAACCCAGAACCTGCAGATGAACCCAGAACCTGAAGTTAAACCCAGAACCTGAAGTTAAACCCAGAACCAGGAGGTAAACCCAGAACCTGCAGATGAACCCAGAACCTGAAGTTAAACCCAGAACCTGCAGATGAACCCCGAACCTGCAGATGAACCCAGAACCTGAAGTTAAACCCAGAACCTGCCGATGAACCCAGAACCTGAAGTTAAACCCAGAACCTGAAGTTAAACCCGGAATCTGCAGATGAACCCAGAACCTGCAGTTAAACCCAGAACCGGCAGATGAACCCAGAGTCTGAAGTTAAACCCAGAACCTGCAGTTAAACCCAGAACCTGAAGTTAAACCCAGAACCTGAAGTTAAACCCAGAACCTGCAGATGAACCCAGAACCTGCAGTTAAACCCAGAACCTGAAGTTAAACCCAGAACCTGCAGATGAACCCAGAACCTGAAGTTAAACCCAGAACCTGAAGTTAAACCCAGAATCTGCAGATGAACCCAGAACCTGCAGTTAAACCCAGAACCGGCAGATGAACCCAGAACCTGAAGTTAAACCCAGAACCTGCAGTTAAACCCAGAACCTGCAGTTAAACCCAGAACCTGCAGTTAAACCCAGAACCTGAAGTTAAACCCAGAACCGGAAGTTAAACCCAGAATCTGCAGATGAACCAGAACCTGAAGTTAAACCCAGAACCTGCAGTTAAACCCAGAACCTGAAGTTAAACCCAGAATCTGCAGATGAACCCAGAACCTGCAGTTAAACCCAGAACCTGAAGTTAAACCCAGAACCTGCAGTTAAACCCAGTCTGACGTTAAACCCAGAACCTGCAGTTAAACCCAGAACCTGCAGTTAAACCCAGAACCTGAAGTTAAACCCAGAACCTGCAGATGAACCCAGAACCTGCAGTTAAACCCAGAATCTGTAGGTAAACCCAGAACCTGAAGTTAAACCCAGAATCTGCAGGTAAACCCAGAACCTGAAGTTAAACCCAGAACCTGAAGTTAAACCCAGAACCTGCAGGTAAACCCAGAACCTGAAGTTAAACCCAGAACCTGCAGATGAACCCAGAACCACAGAAGAAAAAAGTTTTAATCTTCCGTCCTGGTTCATTTCTTGAAATCATCAAATAGTTCTGGTTCTGAGCATTCAGAGGGACATAGATCAGGTTTGGACTGGTTTCTAAGACTGGTCATGACCTTTGATCCCAGTTCAACCAGCAGGAATAACGTTGGGAGGCGAGCAGCTAGAGAATAATCAGGATCATCTTTAATTCAGCTTCAGTTTCAATAGTATTACAGAAAAAACATCCTGTTTCATACAGTAGTAGAATGCTGAGTCATTGCTGAGTCATTGCTTCATTACAGGTGCTGGTCAGTGTGCAGAGGGACGCTGGGCCCGCTCCAGTGGGACCCATCACTCGGTACCGTGTCAGTTCACAATGACCTGCTGCTTCTTCCTCTTCTGTCCTCTCTGGGCAGGGGCCAGGACCCCCCAAGATGCTGCGTTTCAGTCACGTAGGAATTTCCACAGCCATGATCTGCCCAATGTGGGAAAACTAAAGAGAAATGTTTCGTTTCACTGATATTTAATCTAAATATCGTTCACAGGATGAATGAGTCGCTCCCCAACCTGTGGTAACTCAAACGCAGCACGAGCAGCTGAAATCTGCTCTCTATGGTGCATTTGAGGGAACTGGGAAGTTTCAGAATCATTCAGGTTCAAGAATGACGGGATCTCACATTTAGAAACGTTGGATCACAAACGCTGTCCAGGTGCTGCACCCTGGCTGAAATCACACCTGCCCAAGGAGGAGGCCACGCCCCCTGCAGGGGCATGGGGGGGTCAAAGGTCAGACATGGTGCTCCATCAAGTCTTCAGGGGGAAAATTTACCGGAAAGTTTCAGTGAACCAGGAACGGTCAAAAGGAATCTGAATTTACAGTAAAATCGACTCGCTTTAGGGCCCTGAAAGCACCATGAGATGAAGGAAGCAGCTGACCTTTGAGCGGGTTTGGCACCGTCTGAGGAGGATTATCTAATCTGAGAGGGATTAGCTCAACTTTCCATGTATGGAACACCTGAAGTTCCAAATGAAAGAAATTATATTAAAAAAAATGTTAATAAAATCTTTAGTTAGGGAAAAATAATCTGAAAAATAATAAAATCATTTCAACTATTTTCCAATTATTTATTCTGATATATTTGCTGCTAGTTGTTTATTTTCTCATTTCCATTAGTTTGATTGAAGGTTAAACCAGAATTAAAGTCATTTACAATAAAATATTAATTCACCAAAATATCCTTCATTATTATTATTATTAGGGGTTTTTAGATCAATATTTATTTTCAAAAGTTTGTTTTATTTGAAGTTTTGGTCATTTTATTTTTTTTTTTAAATAAGGCTTCAAACAGTGCTAAGCAACTTTTAGCCACCAGGGGCGCTACACCGGCAGCTTGCAGGCCCAGCGCCCCCTGCAGGCCACTGGCAGCATCGTGTTCTGGTTCTGTTATCAGACCAGTTTGGACCGGCAGTTCTAAAATCCTGCTAAAGACGAGCTAACTGTTAGCTTAGTTAGCCGCGCTCTGGGTCACATGACCCATCCTGAGGCGGATAGGATCCGCCCACAGGAAGCAGGGAAAAGGTCCGACCCGTGACGCGGCGATACTTCGAGTCCCTGAAGCCTCCCAGAGGTTTCCTGGATTCAAAGCAGACGTCATTTTGTCTGAACGACTGGCTGTCAGACTGGTTGGTTCTGAAGGCCGGATCCACTAAGACCTGGAACCGGAACCCAGAACCGGAACCCAGAACCAGCAGGGTTCTGTTGGGTTCAGGGCCGGGGTTTGAAATATTACAATGAAAAACTGTTTCTGATGCTGGGTGGTACGGAGGCCTGGAAGGGCCAAAAAGACTGAAGTCTGGTCATTTTATAGCAGAGCAGAAATTATAGAGAAATAAAAACTATAATTTCATTAAGAGAAATAAAAAGGGATGATTTTAGTGTTTCTCTCTCCTCACATTCAGACTCTGCTGATTTTTGGCTTCCGCTCCATTTATGAAGTTTTTATTAGTGCAACAAACAGCAGCTGCTCGTCTGCTGCTCCAACAGGTGGGTTCTGATGGCGGCCTGACCCGGGCCCGGTTCTGATCCAGATTCTGTTCATGGCTTTGACTGCTTCACTGTTCCTGTTCGGTTGGAAGTTCCAGAAATACATCAAAGATTTGGGAGGTTTTATTTCTTGGCAGAATTCTAACAGTTCTTGACCGGAACTGGACCAGTACCAGATCGGATCCTGACCTGGACCGGAACCGGAAACTGACCTGGACCGGACCGAACTGGACCGCAACGGTACCAGAGCGGAACTGGACCCGTATTGTATCGGTAGCGGACTGGAACTGGACCGGAACCAGAACTGGACCAGTACCGGACCGATACTGGATTGGAACGGTTCCGGAGCTGGACCGAAACTGGACTGGAACTGGACCGGAACCAGAACTGGACCAGTACCGGACTGATACTGGAATGGAACGGTTCCGGAGCTGGACCGAAACCGGACCGGAACCAGAAGTGGACCGTCTGGAGGAGCAAAGCGGCGGTGAAGGACGGAGTAGGAAAGGAAGAAGAAGAAAGGAGAGCAGAGGAAGAGGAAGTCTCTACTTTGACCTACCAGAATAAAACGCACAAAGCAAATGAGGAGGAAGAGGAGGAGGGATGAAGACTACTAAGATGAGAATATTCAACCAGAACCATGGTAATAATAAATAGAATATTAATTAAGAATATTAATCATTATTTTAGGATAATAATATTACAGAATAAATCTTCTTTTATATATTTTTTTTCACACTTTTTCTCTGTTGAAATACAGTAAGCGCCTCAGCCTGCAGTGGCTCCGATTGGCTGTTGCATATGACATCACAGCTAATGGCCGCCAGATAGACATGCATCACTTCCTGGCCCCACCAACCCCACCCCATTTCCTGTCCAGAAAGGAAGTCTCCTGGCGTTGCCACGGTGATCGGTAGCAGGTGGAAGGTCTGCAGGCGAAGCAGAGAACAGCTCATCAGTCCCGGCGCTGCCCTGCAGAGGGCGGCGGTGAGTCAAACACACCTGCATCATAAGCGGCCGATCACCATGACGTCCACCACCTCGCCCTTGTGCAGCTCTACGTACTGCTCCGTCTTTGGGGGCAGCATCAGCAGGCCGTTGGCGCTTCGCATCGACATGAGGCGGCTGGACACCTGGTTTCCTGCAGCGGCAACAGAGGAGGCGGGGTTAATGAGCTGACCCCACTCTAAGCCTGGTTACTGCCGTGTCGGCGCCGGCTCCCATGACACTTCCTGCCGCGCCACCAGTAAAACAGAGCAGAACCAGGACCTGCTGCCTTCTGATAAATCCTAAAATAAATGTTTTTCTCTATAGATGTTCTGATTTCCCTCTTCTGAGAGAAGCGCTCTGATTGGCTGTCAGAGCTCCTGAGCTAGCCGCCGCCTCTTCTCCCCGCTCTGCGGTCTCCTGCTTCTGTTCAGTAGCTCTAGAGGGACACGGTCGGCCGCCTCGGCCCAGTTCTGATCTCCTGCTCCTCCTGTCTGTCTCACCTAAACTGGGCTGTCTGGGAGGATCCAGAACTTCAAAGGCTTCGTTTTGCTATTAAAGTCAAACTGCGAGTTGCTCCGTAGAATCCCTGTCCTCCATGTTTGCTGTGAAACGGTCTCTGGTCCTTCCCAGCAGGTCAGCATCTGAAATTCCTAGATTCAAACCCCACACCCCCACCCCTCATGCAAAGACGAATTGGGACACCACTGCCCTCAGGGGGCAGGGCTAAACGGGAGGACTGGGGGTGTACTGGGACTGGGCTTTAGTCTACCAGAGGAAGACGTTCTGGCCTAACTGTTTAATGAGGGTCAGGGTCCATGAACTCACCTGTGCTTTGGGCCCAGGGCAGCGGCTCCTGATGGTGCCAGGTCAGGATGCAGCGATGGTACTCGGGTCTGGGGTCCAACTTCACATCACAGGAGAGCTGAAGAGGAAATGACAGAAGATTTAAAAACCAGCAGAAAATGAGGAACCATGGCAGCCCATCCTAAACCATCTGTAACACTGCAGGCGCTGCTGGTCTGGGGCTAACGGAACCCAGCAGACCGCCTCCTGCACCTCATCACGTCTGAATTCAACATTATTCCAAGACCAACAGCCGCCGTTAGCTGGCCTCCATTACCTGGCCGCCGTTACCTGGCCGGCGTTAGCTGGCCGCCGTTAGCTGGCCGCCGTTACCTGGCCGCCATTAGCTGGCCTCCATTACCTGGCCGCCGTTAGCTGGACGCCGTTACCTGGCCGCCGTTAGCTGGACGCCGTTATCTGGCCGCCGTTACCTGGCCGCCGTTACCTGGCCGCCGTTACCTGGCCGCCGTTAGCTGGCCGCCGTTAGCTGGCCGCCGTTACCTGGCCGCCATTAGCTGGCCTCCGTTACCTGGCCGCCGTTACCTGGCCGCCGTTAGCTGGACGCCCTTACCTGGACGCCGTTATCTGGCCGCCGTTACCTGGCCGCCGTTACCTGGCCGCCGTTAGATGGCCGCCGTTACCTGGCCGCCGTTACCTGGACGCCATTAGCTGGACGCCGTTACCTGGCTGCCGTTACCTGGCCGCCGTTAGATGGCCGCCGTTACCTGGACGCCGTAAGCTGGACGCCGTTAGCTGGCCGCCGTTACCTGGCCGCCGTTACCTGGCCGCCGTTAGATGGCCGCCGTTACCTGGCCGCCGTTACCTGGACGCCATTACCTGGCTGCCGTTACCTGGCCGCCGTTAGATGGCCGCCGTTACCTGGACGCCGTAAGCTGGACGCCGTTAGCTGGACGCCGTTAGCTGGCCGCCGTTACCTGGACGCCGTTACCTGGCCGCCGTTAGCTGGCCGCCGTTACCTGGCCGCCGTTACCTGGCCGCCGTTAGCTGGACGCCGTTACCTGGCCGCCGTTAGCTGGCCGCTGTTAGCTGGCTGCCGTTAGTTGGCCGCCGTTAGCTGGACGCCGTTACCTGGCCGCCGTTACCTGGCCGCCGTTACCTGGACGCCGTTAGCTGGCCGCCGTTAGCTGGCCGCCGTTACCTGGCCGGCGTTAGCTGGCCGCCGTTAGCTGGCCGCCGTTACCTGGCCGCCATTAGCTGGCCTCCATTACCTGGCCGCCGTTAGCTGGACGCCGTTACCTGGCCGCCGTTAGCTGGACGCCGTTATCTGGCCGCCGTTACCTGGCCGCCGTTACCTGGCCGCCGTTACCTGGCCGCCGTTAGCTGGCCGCCGTTAGCTGGCCGCCGTTACCTGGCCGCCATTAGCTGGCCTCCGTTACCTGGCCGCCGTTACCTGGCCGCCGTTAGCTGGACGCCCTTACCTGGACGCCGTTATCTGGCCGCCGTTACCTGGCCGCCGTTACCTGGCCGCCGTTAGATGGCCGCCGTTACCTGGCCGCCGTTACCTGGACGCCATTAGCTGGACGCCGTTACCTGGCTGCCGTTACCTGGCCGCCGTTAGATGGCCGCCGTTACCTGGACGCCGTAAGCTGGACGCCGTTAGCTGGCCGCCGTTACCTGGCCGCCGTTACCTGGCCGCCGTTAGATGGCCGCCGTTACCTGGCCGCCGTTACCTGGACGCCATTACCTGGCTGCCGTTACCTGGCCGCCGTTAGATGGCCGCCGTTACCTGGACGCCGTAAGCTGGACGCCGTTAGCTGGACGCCGTTAGCTGGCCGCCGTTACCTGGACGCCGTTACCTGGCCGCCGTTAGCTGGCCGCCGTTACCTGGCCGCCGTTACCTGGCCGCCGTTAGCTGGACGCCGTTACCTGGCCGCCGTTAGCTGGCCGCTGTTAGCTGGCTGCCGTTAGTTGGCCGCCGTTAGCTGGACGCCGTTACCTGGCCGCCGTTACCTGGCCGCCGTTACCTGGACGCCGTTAGCTGGACGCCGTTAGCTGGCCGCCGTTACCTGGCTAGCATTCGAGTGGCGATTGATGATTATCATCTGACTACATATCAGTTGCTTTCTATCTATATTTATCTATGGATTGTAGTTCTCTGACCGACAGCGGCTAGATGTAGCTAGCTAGCTATCTAAATGCTAGCAAGCTCAGTAAATATAACAGACCGGAGCCTCTTGAATTGCAGCTCTAGCCTCAGACGTAGAGGCACAGCTGGATGAATTTATCAGACATAAATCAGAGGCTCCAACTAACGACAAAGCGAGGGAAGAACCGTCATCACGATGGTCCAGGACGGGCGTCTCCAGCGGACTCTTACCCTGGCTTTAATAATTGTAGGTCTGGGGTCCAGAATTCCTTGCATCTTCCTCAAAGCAGGAATAACAAACAGGTTGCATGTGACCACGGCAGAGACAGGATTACCTGCAGACATGCAAACATGGAGTCAGATTCCTGCTCAGAGCTGCAGGAAGTTTCACAGACAGCATGCAGCCCTGAGGAGCACCTGGCAGAGCGAAGATCAGTTTTCTTGTTCCATCGATGTCGACGGTGGCGAAGGTGGTGGGAAGACTGTAGGACAGAAAAACCTTCAACAGCAGGATCTGTAGTTCTATGTTTTATGAGTTTTATGGGTTATATCCAACCCTAAGGACAGCTGGGAAAACTGGGCATTTCAAAGGTGGCTCTAAATATCAGACGCTGTGCAAGGTGTGCAGCTTGAGCTGCTTTAGGACGATGGACCTGTGAACAAACAGAAACTCACCCAGGCTTCATAAAGACTCGTCCAAAGTGGATCTGAGCGTGAAGATCGATATCCAGCACCTGTTTCAGGTAATCCTGAGGGAATCAAGCACACAGAGAGCAGCAGCAGCTCAAACACATCTGCAAGAGCTGAGGAGAAACCTTCAAAGATAGCAAAGGCATCAAAGGTAGATCACCTTCTCCCCCATGGACACGCCCCCTGAGGTGATAATGACATCGGCGCGGCTGATTCCCTCATGCAAGGCTGACAGCAGGTCGTCAGGGCTGCAAACACAAAGACCAGCTCAGTGTGCTGCAGGACGAGATGTATTAGACAGGGACAGCACGGCTTCCTACTTGTCTCCTACGATGCCCAGATTGATGGTAGGGTATCCGTGCTCCTGGATGGTGGCCAGAAGGGTGGAGCGGTTGGAGTCCCTGATCTTTCCTGGGTGGAGATCATCCTCAGGATTCAGCAGCTGCACACAGACACAGACACATTCAGAGGGTCTCTGTCTGCAGCTGATGGGCGGGTCTGGATCTTCATCTGGGTCTCTACCTCATTTCCAGTGGACATCACGGCCACCACTGGGAATTTGTGCACGCTGACCTCAGTGACCCCCACTGTGGCCAACAGGCCGATCTCTGAGGGGCCCATGTGGGTCCCTTTGGCCAAAACACACTCCCCTCGCCTGATGTCATGGCCGATCGGCCTGGAGACAGAAACACCCACAGTCAGGGAAGATGGATGGATGATGGATGGATGGATGATGGATGGATGGATGATGGATGGATGATGGATGAATATATGGATGGATGATGGATGGATGGATGGATGATGGATGGATGGATGATGGATGAATGGATGATGGATGAATATATGGATGGATGATGGATGGATGGATGGATGATGGATGGATGGATGATGGATGAATGGATGATGGATGAATATATGGATGGATGATGGATGGATGGATGGATGATGGATGGATGGATGATGGATGAATGGATGATGGATGAATATATGGATGGATGATGGATGGATGGATGGATGGATGATGGATGGATGGATGATGGATGAATGGATGATGGATGAATGGATGATGGATGAATATATGGATGGATGATGGATGAATGGATGGATGGATGATGGATGAATGAATGATGGATGAATATATGGATGGATGATGGATGGATGGATGGATGATGGATGGATGGATGATGGATGAATGGATGATGGATGAATATATGGATGGATGATGGATGGATGGATGGATGGATGATGGATGGATGGATGATGGATGAATGGATGATGGATGAATGGATGGATGGTGGATGAATGGATGGATGGAGGATGGATGAATGGATGATGGATGGATGGTGGATGAATGGATGGATGGATGAATGGATGATGGATGAATGGATGATGGATGGATGGATGATGGATGGATGGATGATGGAAGATGGATAGATGGATGGATTGATGGATGATGGATGGATGGATGATGGATGGATGGATGGATGATGGATGAATGGATGATGGATGGATGGTGGATGAATGGATGGATGGATGAATGGATGATGGATGAATGGATGATGGATGGATGGATGATGAATGATGGATGATGGAAGATGGATAGATGGATGGATTGATGGATGATGGATGGATGGATGATGGATGGATGGATGGATGATGGATGAATGGATGATGGATGGATGGATGATGGATGAATGGATGATGGATGAATATATGGATGGATGATGGATGGATGGATGGATGGATGATGGATGGATGGATGATGGATGAATGGATGATGGATGAATATATGGATGGATGATGGATGGATGGATGGATGATGGATGGATGGATGATGGATGAATGGATGATGGATGAATATATGGATGGATGATGGATGGATGGATGGATGGATGATGGATGGATGGATGATGGATGAATGGATGATGGATGAATGGATGGATGGATGGATGATGGATGGATGGATGATGGATGGATGGTGGATGAATGGATGGATGGAGGATGGATGAATGGATGATGGATGGATGGTGGATGAATGGATGGATGGATGAATGGATGATGGATGAATGGATGATGGATGGATGGATGATGAATGATGGATGATGGAAGATGGATAGATGGATGGATTGATGGATGATGGATGGATGGATGATGGATGGATGGATGAATGGATGATGGATGAATGGATGATGGATGGATGGATGATGGATGAATGGATGATGGATGAATGGATGATGGATGAATATATGGATGGATGATGGATGGATGGATGGATGGATGATGGATGAATATATGGATGGATGATGGATGGATGGATGGATGGATGATGGATGAATGGATGATGGATGAATATATGGATGGATGATGGATGGATGGATGGATGGATGATGGATGGATGGATGAATGGATGATGGATGAATATATGGATGGATGATGGATGGATGGATGATGGATGGATGGATGATGGATGAATGGATGATGGATGAATGGATGGATGATGGATGGATGGATGATGGATGGATGGTGGATGAATGGATGGATGGACGATGGATGAATGGATGATGGATGGATGGTGGATGAATGGATGGATGGATGAATGGATGATCGATGAATGGATGATGGATGGATGGATGATGGATGAATGGATGATGGATGAATGGATTATGGATGAATATATGGATGGATGATGGATGGATGGATGGATGATGGATGGATGGATGATGGATGAATGGATGGATGATGGATGGATGAATGGATGAATGGATGGATGGATGATGGATGGATGGATGAATGGATGATGGATGAATGGATGATGGATGAATATATGGATGGATGGATGGATGGATGGATGATGGATGAATGGATGGATGGATGATGGATGGATGGATGGATGATGGATGGATGAATGGATGATGGATGGATGGATGAATGGATGATGGATGAATGGATGATGGATGAATGGATGGATGGATGATGGATGGATGGATGATGAATGATGGATGATGGAAGATGGATGGATGGATGGATGGATGATGGATGATGGAAGATGGATGGATGGATGGATGGATGATGGATGGATGGATGATGGATGGATGGATGGATGGATGAATGGATGAATGGATGATGGATGAATGGATGGATGGATGATGGATGATGGATGAATGGATGGATGGATGATGGATGGATGGATGGATGGATGATGAATGATGGATGATGGAAGATGGATGGATGGATGATGGATGGATGGATGGATGGATGGATGGATGATGGATGGATGGATGGATGATGGAAGATGGATGGATGGATGGATGGATGGATGATGGATGGATGGATGGATGATGAATGATGGATGATGGAAGATGGATGGATGGATGATGGATGGATGGATGGATGAATGGATGGATGAATGGATGATGGATGAATGGATGAATGGATGATGGAAGATGGATGGATGGATGGATGATGGATGGATGATGGATGGATGGATGATGGATGGATGGATGATGAATGGATGGATGGATGATGAATGGATTGATGGATGGATGATGGATGGATGATGAATGGATGGATGATGAATGGATGGATGGAGGGATGATGAATGGATGGATGATGAATGGATGGATGGAGGGATGATGGATGGATGGATGGATGGATGGAGGGATGATGGATGGATGGATGGATGGATGGAGGGATGGATGGATGATGGATGGAGGGATGGATGGATGGATGGATGATGAATGGATTGATGGATGGATGATGGATGGATGGATGGATGGATGGATGATGAATGGATGGATGATGAATGGATTGATGGATGGATGATGGATGGATGGATGGAAGATGAATGGATTGATGGATGGATGATGGATGGATGGATGGATGGATGGATGATGAATGGATGGATGATGAATGGATTGATGGATTGATGATGGATGGATGGATGGATGATGAATGGATGGATGATGAATGGATGGATGGAGGGATGATGGATGGATGGATGGATGGAGGGATGATGGATGGATGGATGGATGGATGATGAATGGATGGATGATGAATGGATGGATGGAGGGATGATGGATGGATGGATGGATGGAGGGATGATGGATGGATGGATGGATGGAGGGATGGATGGAGGGATGGATGGATGGATGGATGGATGGAGGGATGATGGATGGAGGGATGTATGGATGATGAATGGATGGATGGATGGAGGGATGATGGATGGAGGGATGGATGGATGGATGGATGGATGATGAATGGATGGATGGATGGATGGAGGGATGGATGGAGGGATGGATGGATGGATGGATGGAGGGATGATGATGGATGATGGATGGATGGATGATGGATGGATGGATGATGGAAGATGGATGGATGGATGGATGGATGATGGATGGATGGATGGATGAATGGATGATGGATGAATGGATGATGGATGGATGATGAATGGATGGATGGATGGATGGATGGAGGGATGGATGGATGGATGATGAATGGATTGATGGATGGATGATGGATGGAGGGATGGATGGAGGGATGGATGGATGGATGATGAATGGATTGATGGATGGATGATGGATGGATGGATGGATGATGAATGGATTGATGGATGGATGATGGATGGATGGATGGATGGATGGATGGATGATGAATGGATGGATGATGAATGGATTGATGGATGGATGATGGATGGATGGATGGATGATGAATGGATGGATGGAGGGATGATGGATGGATGGATGGATGGAGGATGGATGGATGGAGGGATGGATGGATGGAGGGATGGATGGATGGATGGAGGGATGATGGATGGATGATGGATGGATGGATGATGAATGGATGGATGGGTGGATGGAGGGATGGATGGAGGGATGGATGGATGGATGATGGATGGAGGGATGGATGGAGGGATGGATGGATGGAGGGATGATGATGGATGATGGATGGATGGATGGATGATGGATGGATGGATGGATGAAGGATGGATGGATGGATGGATGGATGGATGGATGGATGGATGGATGGATGGATGATGGATGGATAGAGGGATGGATGGAGGGATGATGGATGGATGGATGATGAATGGATGGATGGATTGATGGAGGGATGGATGGATGGAGGGATGATGGATGGAGGGATGGATGGATGGATGATGGATGGATAGAGGGATGGATGGATGGATGGAGGGATGATGGATGGATGGATGATGGATGGATGGATGATGGATGATGAATGGATGGATGGATGGGTGGATGGATGGATGGAGGGATCGATGGATGGATGGATGGATGGAGGGATGATGGAGGGATGATGGATGGAGGGATCGATGGATGGATGGATGGAGGGATGATGGATGGATGGATGATGGATGGATGGATGATGAATGGATGGATGGAGGGATCGATGGATGGATGGATGGACGGAGGGATGATGGAGGGATGGATGGATGGATGGAGGGATGATGGATGGATGATGGATGGATGGATGGAGGGATGGGTGGATGGATGGAGGGATCGATGGATGGATGGATGGATGGAGGGATGATGGATGGAGGGATGGAGGGATGATGGATGGATGGATGATGAATAGATGGAGGGATGGATGGATGGACAGATGATGGAGGGATGATGGATGGATGGATGATGGAGGGATGATGGATGGATGGATGATGGAGGGATGATGGATGGATGGATGATGGATGGATGATGGATGATGAATGGATGGATGGATGGATGGATGATGGAGGGATGATGGATGGATGCATGATGGATGGATGATGGATGGATGATGAATGGATGGA
This sequence comes from Cyprinodon diabolis, assembly GCA_030533445.1. Taxonomy (NCBI): domain Eukaryota; kingdom Metazoa; phylum Chordata; class Actinopteri; order Cyprinodontiformes; family Cyprinodontidae; genus Cyprinodon; species Cyprinodon diabolis. Next base: position 354,807 of record CM060080.1, on the reverse strand, counting down.
GGGATGGATGGATGATGGAGGGATGATGGAAAGATGCATGATAGATGATGAATGGATGGAGGGATGGATGGATGGATGATGGAGGGATGATGGATGGATGATGGATGATGAATGGATGGAGGGATGGATGGATGGATGATGGATGGATGGATGGATGGGTGGATGGATGGATGATGGATGGATGGATGGATGGATGGATGATGAATGGAATGAGGGATGGATGGATGGATGGATGATGGATGATGAATGGATGGAGGGATGATGGATAGATGGATGATGGATGGATGAAATGATCATACCATTTCGAAGCCCTAACATAATCTATATGCAGACGTTAGATGTTGCGCTCTCACCCTGACGTTATATCAGCAGCATAAAGAGAATCTGAACTGTTTATTCTACTTAGAGGTTTTCTAGGTTTAGTGGTTGTTGGCAGTTTTATTGTTATAATCTAAACACATTGTCTTAAAATAAAAAGCTATAAAGATGGTATAGACTGACATCCTGTTAGCATAGTAGCTGCTTAGCTCAGCTGTTCCTGGGGATTTTAAACCAAAACGACGACGATGGGCCATTTATGGTTTTTATTCTCTCCTCTAGGGTTTACCTGATGTCCTGTCCGGGCCGGGCCTGGACCATGATCCTAACCTCCAGCTCCTCCGTGCCCTGGGATAGAAAGGAAAGCACGGTGAATCTGAGCGGAAACACATGGTAGCTACGCATACAGACTGCTTACGTCCTCAGACTCTCTCAGCAGCTCGGTGTCTTCCACCTGGACCACGGCATCAGCTCCACAGGGGATCGGAGCGCCAGTCGTCACTCTCATCACCTGACCTGGCATCACTGTGTGGGTAGGCTGCAAACACACACCAGAGTTTATATGCAACCATATGGGGCTTTACATTAGCCCTGACATTTAGCCTAACCCTGACTTACATTTAGCCTAAACCTGACTGACATTTAGGCTAAATCTGACTGACATTTAGCCTAAAGCTGACTGACATTTAGTCTAAACCTGACTGACATTTAGCCTAAACCTGACTGACATTTAGCCTAAAGCTGACTGACATTTAGCCTAAACCTGACTGACATTTAGTCTAACCCTGACTTACATTTAGCCTAAACCTGACTGACATTTAGCCTAAACCCGACTGACATTTAGCCTAAACCCGACTGACATTTAGTCTAAACCTGACTTACATTTAGCCTAAACCTGACTGACATTTAGTTTAAACCTGTATGACATTTAGCCTAAAGCTAACTGACATTTAGCCTAAACCTGACTGACATTTAGCCTAAACCTTACTGACATTTAGCCTAAAGCTGACTGACATTTAGCCTAAACCTGACTTACATTTAGTCTAAACCTGACTGACATTTAGTTTAAACCTGACTGACATTTAGCCTAAAGCTAACTGGCATTTACCCTAAACCTGACTGACATTTAGCCTAAACCTGACTGACAATTAGCCTGAACCTGACTGACATTTAGCCTAAACGTTACTGACATTTAGTCTAAACCTGACTGACATTTAGCCTAAACCTCACTGACATCTAGCCTAAACCTTACTGACATTTAGTCTAAACCTGACTGACATTTAGTCTAAACCTTACTGACATTTAGCCTAAACCTGACTGACATTTAGTTTAAACCTGACTGACATTTAGCCTAAAGCTAACTGACATTTACCCTAAACCTGACTGACATTTAGCCTAAACCTGACTGACAATTAGCCTGAACCTGACTGACATTTAGCCTAAACGTTACTGACATTTAGCCTAAACCTGACTGACATTTAGCCTAAACCTCACTGACCTTTAGCCTGAACCTGACTGACATTTAGCCTGAACCTGACTGACATTTAGCCTAAACCTGACTGACATTTAGCCTAAACCTGACTGACATTTAGCCTGACCCTGACTGACATTTAGCCTGAACCTGACTGATATTTAGCCTAAACCTGACTGACATTTAGCCTAAACCTGACTGACATTTAGCCTGACCCTGACTGACATTTAGCCTAAACCTCACTGACATCTAGCCTAAACAAGACTGACATTTAGCCTAAACCTGACTGACATTTAGTCTAAACCTGACTGACATTTAGTCTAAACTTGACTGACATTTAGCCTGAACCTTACTGACATTTAGTCTAAACCTGACTGACATTTAGTCTAAACTTGACTGACATTTAGCCTGAACCTTACTGACATTTAGCCTAAACCTGACTGACATTTAGTCTAAACTTGACTGACATTTAGCCTGAACCTTACTGACATTTAGTCTAAACCTGACTGACATTTAGCCTAAACCTGACTGACATTTAGCCTAAACCTGACTGACATTTAGCCTAAACCTCACTGACATCTAGCCTAAACCTGACTGACATTTAGCCTAAACCTGACTGACATTTAGTCTAAACCTGACTGACATTTAGCCTAAACCTGACTGACATTTAGCCTGAACCTTACTGACATTTAGTCTAAACCTCACTGACATCTAGCCTAAACCTGACTGACATTTAGCCTAAACCTGACTGACATTTAATCTAAACCTGACTGAGATTTAGCCTAAACCTGACTGACATTTAGCCTGAACCTTACTGACATTTAGTCTAAACCTGACTGACATTTAGCCTAAACCTGATTGACATTTAGCCTAAACCTCACTGACATCTAGCCTAAACCTGACTGACATTTAGCCTAAACCTGACTGACATTTAGTCTAAACCTGACTGACATTTAGCCTAAAACCTGACTGACATTTAGCCTGAACCTGACTGACATTTAGTCTAAACTTGACTGACATTTAGCCTGAACCTTACTGACATTTAGTCTAAACCTGACTGATATTTAGCCTAAACCTGACTGACATTAAGCTTTTTTGCGCTGTGTGAATGCAGCGTGAATCCACCTGAGCAGATTGGGGCATTTCAGCCAATCAGACTGAAGGTTAAACCCATCTAGCTCACCTGCTGTCCAGCCTGGGACTCCCCCATGATGAAACGATCTCCAGGTCCATCAGCAGCTGCACATTGGCAAGATTGATCCAGAATTAGGACAACTGAACTGTATTTAACACAGAACTGGATCAACACAGAGTCCGGATCTAATAACTCACCTCGTACCGCGTAGCCATCCTTAACCGAGGCAGGAAATGGAGGGAGGTTGTCTTTGGCATAGATGTCCTGAGCAAGCACCCGCCCCAAACCATCTGCAGAAGGCCAAGCACATTAAATCCTACTGACTTTGAGTAAACTGGGAAAAACCAGATGATTCCGAATCAGACTGAACCCGAATCAGACTGAACCCGGATCAGGCTGATCCCGGATCCGGCTTAACCAAAATCCGGCTGAACCCGAATCCGGCTTAACCCGAATCAGGCTGATCCCGAATCAGGCTGATCCCGCACCAGGCTGATCCCGGATCATGCTGACCCCAAATCAGGCTTAACCTGAATCAGGCTTAACCTGAATCAGGCTGAACCTGAATCAGCACCACACTGATCCTATTTCTGTCACCGTGACTCATGGAGGAGTCAGTGACACAATAATTGGATCAAGAACCGGATCAGAATCAGAACATCTGACCTAAATTTTTACAACCGGTTCAGAATCAGAACATCTGACCTAAATTTTTACAACCAGATCAGAATCAGAACCATCTAACCTAGACTGTGCAGAACCGGATTAGAATCAGAACCAAACTGTTCAGAACTGGATGAGAATCAGAACATCTGACCTAGACTGTTTATAACCAGATCATAATCAGAACCATCTAACCTAAACTTTCAGAACCAGATCAAAATCAGAACCATCTAATCTAAACTGTTCAGAACTGGATCAGAATCAGAACCATATAAGCAGTCTCAGACTGACCTCTGTAGTTGATGACCTCGATGCCCAGAATGGGCGTCATCTCCAGAACAGTGATGAAGGCTTTGTCCATGGACGTCAGCGGGAATGGCGACATGCGGTGGCGACGTGCCACCTTGCTGATGTCCACGGCGCTGTGGCCTGAAACAGGAATAGACAGAACCGCAGACGGCTTTAGGCCCCTACAGGTCCAGGGGAAGAGGACCAGGCTTGGAGGATGGATGAGACTTACTGGCTCTCAGGATGTTCTCGTTGCTGCCACATCGAGACTGGACCTGCAGAATAAAACCCATCCGCTGAATAAAAGAACCTTTAAATCACCTTAAAGGGGCCTGGTCACGTACCACGACTTTAACACACCTGCAGCACTGACCCTAACGACTTTAACACACCTGCAGCACTGACCCTGACGACTTTAACACACCTGCAGTACTGACCCTAACGACTTTAACACACCTAAAGCACTGACCCTGACGACTTTAACACACCTAAAGCACTGACCCTGACGACTTTAACACACCTGCAGCACTGACCCTGACGACTTTAACACACCTAAAGCACTGACCCTAACGACTTTAACACACCTGCAGCACTGACCCTGACGACTTTAACACACCTGCAGCACTCACCCTGATGACTTTAACACACCTGCAGCACTGACCCTGACAACTTTAACGCACCTGAAACCAGCAGCATGCACCCTGACAACTTTAACACACCTGCAGCACTGACCCTGACGACTTTAACACACCTGCAGCACTGACCCTGACGACTTTAACACACCTGCAGCACTCACCCTGATGACTTTAACACACCTGCAGCACTCACCCTGACGACTTTAACACACCTGCAGCACTGACCCTGACGACTTTAACACACCTGCAGCACTGACCCTGACGACTTTAACACACCTGCAGCACTGACCCTGACGACTTTAACACACCTGCAGCACTCACCCTGATGACTTTAACACACCTGCAGCACTCACCCTGACGACTTTAACACACCTGCAGCACTGACCCTGACGACTTTAACACACCTGCAGCACTGACCCTGACGACTTTAACACACCTGCAGCACTCACCCTGATGACTTTAACACACCTGCAGCACTGACCCTGACGACTTTAACACACCTGCAGCACTGACCCTGACGACTTTAACACACCTGCAGCACTCACCCTGACGACTTTAACACACCTGCAGCACTCACCCTGATGACTTTAACACACCTGCAGCACTGACCCTGACGACTTTAACACACCTAAAGCACTGACCCTGACGACTTTAACACACCTGCAGCACTGACCCTGACGACTTTAACACACCTGCAGCACTGACCCTGACGACTTTAACACACCTGCAGCACTGACCCTGACGACTTTAACACACCTGCAGCACTGACCCTAACGACTTTAACACACCTGCAGCACTCACCCTGACGACTTTAACACACCTGCAGCACTGACCCTGACGACTTTAACACACCTGCAGCACTGACCCTGACGACTTTAACACACCTGCAGCACTGACCCTGACGACTTTAACACACCTGCAGCACTCACCCTGACGACTTTAACACACCTGCAGCACTCACCCTGACGACTTTAACACACCTGCAGCACTCACCCTGATGACTTTAACACACCTGCAGCACTGACCCTGACAACTTTAACGCACCTGAAACCAGCAGCATGCACCCTGACAACTTTAACACACCTGCAGCACTGACCCTGACGACTTTAACACACCTGCAGCACTGACCCTAATGACTTTAACACACCTGCAGCACTGACCCTAATGACTTTAACACACCTGCAGCACTGACCCCGACGACTTTAACACACCTGCAGCACTGACCCTGATGACTTTAACACACCTGCAGCACTGACCCTAATAACTTTAACACACCTGCAGCACTGACCCCGACGACTTTAACACACCTGCAGCACTGACCCTGACAACTTTAACGCACCTGAAACCAGCAGCATGCACCCAGACGACTTTTACACACCTGCAGCACTGACCCTAATGACTTTAACACACCTGCAGCACTGACCCTGATAACTTTAACACACCTGCAGCACTGACCCTGATGACTTTAACACACCTGCAGCACTGACCCTGATGACTTTAACACACCTGCAGCACTGACCCTGATGACTTTAACACACCTGCAGCACTGACCCTAATAACTTTAACACACCTGCAGCACTGACCCCGACGACTTTAACACACCTGCAGCACTGACCCTGACAACTTTAACGCACCTGAAACCAGCAGCATGCACCCAGACGACTTTTACACACCTGCAGCACTGACCCTGATAACTTTAACACACCTGCAGCACTGACCCTGATGACTTTAACACACCTGCAGCACTGACCCTGACGACTTTAACACACCTGCAGCACTGACCCTGACGACTTTAACACACCTGCAGCACTGACCCTGATGACTTTAACACACCTGCAGCACTGACCCTAATGACTTTAACACACCTGCAGCACTGACCCCGACGACTTTAACACACCTGCAGCACTGACCCTGACAACTTTAACGCACCTGAAACCAGCAGCATGCACCCAGACGACTTTTACACACCTGCAGCACTGACCCTAATGACTTTAACACACCTGCAGCACTGACCCTGATAACTTTAACACACCTGCAGCACTGACCCTGACAACTTTAACGCACCTGAAACCAGCAGCATGCACACTGATGACTTTAACACACCTGCAGCACTGACCCTAACGACTTTAACACACCTGCAGCACTGACCCTGACAACTTTAACGCACCTGAAACCAGCAGCATGCACACTGATGACTTTAACACACCTGCAGCACTGACCCTGATAACTTTAACACACCTGCAGCACTGACCCTGACAACTTTAACGCACCTGAAACCAGCAGCATGCACACTGATGACTTTAACACACCTGCAGCACTGACCCTAACGACTTTAACACACCTGCAGCACTGACCCCGACGACTTTAACACACCTGCAGCACTGACCCTGACAACTTTAACGCACCTGAAACCAGCAGCATGCACCCAGACGACTTTTACACACCTGCAGCACTGACCCTAATGACTTTAACACACGTGCAGCACTGACCCTAATGACTTTAACACACCTGCAGCACTGACCCTGATAACTTTAACACACCTGCAGCACTGACCCTGATGACTTTAACGCACCTGAAACCAGCAGCATGCACACTGATGACTTTAACACACCTGCAGCACTGACCCTAACGACTTTAACACACCTGCAGCACTGACCCTGATAACTTTAACACACCTGCAGCACTGACCCTGATAACTTTAACACACCTGCAGCACTGACCCTGACAACTTTAACGCACCTGAAACCAGCAGCATGCACACTGATGACTTTAACACACCTGCAGCACTGACCCTAACGACTTTAACACACCTGCAGCACTGACCCTGACAACTTTAACACACCTGCAGCACTGACCCCGACGACTTTAACACACCTGCAGCACTGACCCTGACAACTTTAACGCACCTGAAACCAGCAGCATGCACCCAGACGACTTTTACACACCTGCAGCACTGACCCTAATGACTTTAACGCACCTGCAGCACTGACCCTGATAACTTTAACACACCTGCAGCACTGACCCTGACAACTTTAACGCACCTGCAGCACTGACCCTGACGACTTTAACACACCTGCAGCACTGACCCTGACGACTTTAACGCACCTGCAGCACTGACCCTGACGACTTTAACGCACCTGAAACCAGCAGCATGCACCCAGACGACTTTTACACACCTGCAGCACTGACCCTGATGACTTTAACGCACCTGCAGCACTGACCCTGACGACTTTAACGCACCTGCAGCACTGACCCTGACGACTTTAACGCACCTGAAACCAGCAGCATGCACCCAGACGACTTTTACACACCTGCAGCACTGACCCTGATGACTTTAACGCACCTGCAGCACTGACCCTGACGACTTTAACGCACCTGAAACCAGCAGCATGCACCCTGACGACTTTAACACAACTGACTGACAATTTTATCGCACCTGACACCTGCAGCACTGACCAGTCTGAACATCATTTTAATCTCACGGCTTCATCTGGATGCAGGTTCTGGTTTGGGCTTTTCTTCTGTAGTTGTTCGGTGCTCAGCTGACAGGCTGCAAGGCTAACTAAGCCAACTGGGCGTGGCACTGGGAATCCCCCTCTGCCTAGAAACCATAAAGTTTACGGGGTTTACCCACTGGTGTTATCTGTAAAGCTTTTATTATCTGTGTGGGAACCAGAACATAACGCTAATCCTTTTTATAGGACAGTTTTTAACATTTTAGGTTAATTTAGGTTATAAACTGTTTTACTGCAGTTTAATAAATATCTGAATGGATATAAGGATAATCAGAGTTAATTCCTTTATTTATAGGTTTGATGGTGACATGCTGCCGATGGAGGGGCGGAGCTTCAATCAGCTGCTGTCTACAGCTTCTACTCCATAATACTATCTGCTATCGGCTCCTTTAAACACGGAGCGACTGGGATAAAAGAGCCTTCCTGCTGCAGATATCACAGATTATCATAATAAAAGGATTTTAGAAGTTTGTCTAAATTAAACTAGTTATTAAAGTTCAACTGTGAGCAGAATTTTTTTTTTATAATTATTGAAAGGTTAAATAATTATTGAAGGTTTAATAATTATTAAAATGTTAAATATTGAAATGTTTCAAGCCGGGCGTAAACTGTGCGATTTTTTTCAATCATTGCACGCAGCTGCTGCTCACACTGTACGACTAATCGCAGGGTTTAGTCGTACAGTGTGAGCTCCAGATCACGATTTATGTTCGGCCCGACGCTCTGATGCGATCTACCTGCTCACACTGTACGACTAAAAACTAGATGGGACTCAGCTCCGCAGGGAGATGGACTCGGACTCAACTATTTGAAACCCAAACCAGTAGAAGACGAACATGAAGCTCACTAGAGTGAAACGCGCTGCCTTGGCAATTTGTGCAATTTTGTGCTGAGAGTCCTAAATAGAAAAGGTGACGACGTATTTGGAAAAAAGACATGGCTGCTGCGGTCCGTCAATTTTGCAGACGGAGCTGCATTTCACTCATTGCAGCCCCGCCATGCTGCTGTGTTTACATCTGAGAGGAGAAATAAAAAGAGGAATCCTTGTTTGCGCCCTCAGTAATTTGCCCATGACGGTTCTGAACTCACGATTCCTGATCAGGAGGTGGTTGTAAGAGGCTGATCGCCGCTCGTAACCCCCTGTACACTACACGACTCACTATCAGACTCAAAGTCGGCCTGATCGAAAAATTCTTCCACGACTGGAAAATCGCACATTGTTCGCCCGGCTTAACTGCTCGGGAATCTACTCTGATGTTAGTGTTTATCAGTTAGCAGTTCATAACCAGACGTCCCTCTTTGCCGCCCTCTGCTGGATGAATCCCATCAGGTGGTTCAGGTAACTGGACATAGAGCCTCTAACTGGAACCAGTAGAGCTGCTGGTGCAGAGCAGGAAGTCGGTACGTGACTGGGCCCCCTTCAGGAACAGGGATCCTAACGTCTAGAGCAGTATTTTTGTGAGAACGTGTTTAGAAACCCGGTTCTGGTCCGAAGGGAAAACATTGGGGTTTAAATCCAGACAGGAAGAACCGGAATGACCAGAACCAGAACTAGCAGAACCAATGCAGCAGGCTGCTAATCGCGTCACAGTTCTGAAGTTCTGCTCAGTCCATCAGAACCGGTTCCGCTTGGGAGGATTTTTAACACGACTGAAGGTTCTTGGTATGATCTTTGGAAAACCTCCCAGCCTCATTCACTCCCAACAACACGCAGGCCCCAGAAGAACCAGAACCCGTTTGGTTTGGGCCGGGTCACAAACACATTTCACAATAATCCCCATCAGAACCGACACAGAACCGTGCAGCGCCAGAGGAACCAACCACAGCTCCACACATGCAGGAGGCGTCCGCCAGAGTCTGAGGAGCGGTCAGAACCGCCGACCCGCCAGAATCTGAGGAGCGGTCAGAACCGCCGACCCGCCAGAGTCTGAGGAGCGGTCAGAACCGCCGACCCGCCAGAGTCTGAGGAGCCGTCAGAACCGCCGACTTGCCAGAGTCTGAGGAGCGGTCAGAACCGCCGACCCGCCAGAGTCTGAGGAGCCGTCAGAACCGCCGACCCGCCAGAGTCTGAGGAGACGTCAGAACCGCCGACCCGGCAGAGTCTGACGACCCACCAGCTGGCGGCTCATGCAGTGATATATTGGACCCGGTTCCGGTTCTGGCCGGTCGGTGTGTGCAGGTTTGTGCATACCTTGGGAGTCGGGCACGAGGCGGTGGAAAGGCGGGACGTCGCCTGTGTGGCCCGTGGTGACTCGGAGGAGGTGGAGCTTAAAGAAGCCGAATCTCGGGGAAGGACCTGAACGCCTCGAGAAATGATCGAGTCCGGGATCTACGCACACACACACACACACACAAGCTGAGCGCAGGTCCAAACACTGCTTCAGTTCTGCTTCGGCTGAGGGAAAACAGATAGTCAGTACCCACACCATGACACAGCCTCCACCGTGCTCAGAGCTTTATTCTGTTTCCACTGATCTGATGCCAGGAACTCAGACCTGTTCAGACCTCCGAGTCCGCTCCAATTTTTCTATAAGTTGGAGAAGTTTTCTTAGAGAATTGGATTTTAGATCAATAATGGTTCTGACCCAATTAGGTATTTAGAATCGGTGGAAATGGACCTCCTTTCATGGCCAATTATTGGTCCCTCTGCTGGAGGATGTACCGCTTCCTGACCAATCAGAGCCCAGAGAGCAGCGGGACACACCCACTCCCAGGAGAATTTAGCACTGGATGGTTCTGGAGAACCTGGACCTGTCTGGTTCTGGTTCAGAACTCAGCAGGTTGGACTGAAAACCTGTCTAATGGAATATTCTGATGGGGTTCTGCAGGATCGGAGTGGACCGACCGACTTATTGACCCGTTAAAGTCCGTGTGAACTTAGCTAGTGATGCTGTGGGCTGGCCCTCATCTCTGCTCCCTACAAGCAGGAAGGAATCCCCATAGCAACCAGTGAGTTTGGGAGACTGTAAGGCGGAGGTTCTGACTGGTACCAGAACCAAGCTGGTCCAAAGCTCAGTGGAAAGACCACCCTCCATGGTGGATCTGCTCCTCCTCCACAAAAAGCTCTGATGAGAAGAAGCCAAACCAGCTGTGGGACCAGAACCTTCCACAGCTGGAAGGAGCATACAGTGACATGCCCCTCCACCACCTGTTGCTGCACGCAGACAGTCAGCTGGCCTGTGAACACTGTGACTGCTTTGGTTCTGGTCCAGGATGAGCTGCGTGCAGCTGAATGAGGATCATTCTGATTCGCTAAGGAAACGCTGGATGCTGGATGAAGATCAACCATCATCATCATCATCATCAACGTGATTAATTACAGCCAAGTTCTGTGTCAGGTCGGTTCTCCAGGTCCATCAGAAGGTCTCAGTGTGAACAGGAGGATCAATCAAAGCTGAAGAGCTCAGAGGTCAACCTGGTGGAGGAACAGACAGGATGAGGATGAGGATGGAGGTGCTATGTCTCACCTGGAGGTCATGTGAACAGGTGAAATGAGCGGGGGGTGCAGGTGTGTTTCCAGGCAGGTAGGGGGCTCCCTTAGCCATGACCGCCACATGGCTGCTCTGATCACACGCATGGAGACACAGACGGACACATGAATGATGATGTGAAGGAGCATAAGCAGCTGCTTGGAGCAGATGCCTGCATGGTTGCTATGGCAACTGATGAGTCCTCTAGATTTGAACCCTCAACCTTTAGGCTGTGCGCAGCGGTGGGCGGTTACCTTGGCAGCGATGGCAGCTGCAGTGATGTGGGAGGAGCTGTGCTGCTGGTGGTGGTGGTGATGGTGGTGGTGGTGGTTGTGTCGCCCTCTCCTCATATCCTCCTCCTCTTCGTCCTCTTCCTCACACTGGGTGCCCCGCTCCATGGTGTGCGTGTTGGCGTGGGCGTCGCCGTGTGTGTTGGTCAGCAGCGAGGACGGCGAGGGCAGCTGCTCCAGGGCAGCGTGCGTGGATTTAACTCTGACGGAGGCTTCGCGCAGCAGGTCGACGGCGTGAGGCAGAGCAGGCAGGATGAACTGGAAACACTCCTGCAGGAACAGAGATGTAAAAGGTCGCCGCTCTGATGGTATCCATCTTTGATCTGTTTTTGGGTCATATTGATGCAGACGATCACCATAATTAACAGTCAGAACCAAACCTGAGAGCCTTTCTTACTGCCTGGAAGGTTGATGATCAGAGTTTTTCCACGAATACCGCAGACTGGCCTGGAATCAGTGCAGAGGAACAAGCTCAGCTCGGCACACGAACCTGGACCTGGTGTGAACACACGGGGCCTCACCTGGACAGCATTCCTAGAGGAGTGACGTTGAGGGATCCCATGAGCATGGCCAGCGCCATTCCTGGAGCCTCTCGCTCAATCACCTCCCTGGTTGCCTGGAACATCAGTTCATAAACAGCGTTATTAAAGACGCTAGCTAAAAATGTTCAGCAAACCACGAATAACGAAGAGCCTGGGAAGATATCACAAACACGCCAGGCTACCTGCTTCAAGCTAGCAGCCAGGCTACCCACTTCAAGCTATCAGCCAGGCTACCTGCTTCAAGCTAGCAGCCAGGCTACCCGATTTAAGCTAGCTGCCAGGCTACCTGCTTTAGACTAGCAGCCAGGCTACCTGCTTTAAACTAGCAGCCAGGCTACCCGCTTTAAACTAGCAGCCAGGCTACCCAATTTAAGCTAGCTGCCAGGCTACCTGCTTTAAACTAGCAGCCAGGCTACCTGCTTTAAACTAGCAGCCAGGCTACCCGCTTCAAACTAGCAGCAAGGCTACCCAATTTAAGCTAGCTGCCAGGCTACCTGCTTCAAGCTAGTTGCCAGGCTACCCGATTTACGCTAGCTGCCAGGCTACCTGCTTCAAACTAGCAGCCAGGCTACCTGCTTTAAACTAGCAGCCAGGCTACCTGCTTCAAACTAGCAGCCAGGCTACCTGCTTCAAACTAGCAGCCAGGCTACCTGCTTTAAACTAGCAGCCAGGCTACCTGCTTTAAACTAGCAGCCAGGCTACCTGCTTTAAACTAGCAGCCAGGCTACCTGCTTTAAACTAGCAGCCAGGCTACCCGCTTCAAGCTAGCAGCCAGGATACCCAATTTAAGCTAGCTGCCAGGCTACCCGCTTCAAACTAGCAGCCAGGCTACCCGCTTCAAACTAGCAGCCAGGCTACCTGCTTTAAACTAGCAGCCAGGCTACCTGCTTTAAACTAGCAGCCAGGCTACCTGCTTTAAACTAGCAGCCAGGCTACCCGCTTCAAACTAGCAGCCAGGCTACCTGCTTCAAACTAGCAGCCAGGCTACCCGCTTCAAACTAGCAGCCAGGCTACCTGCTTCAAACTAGCAGCCAGGCTACCTGCTTCAAACTAGCAGCCAGGCTACCTGCTTTAAACTAGCAGCCAGGCTACCTGCTTTAAACTAGCAGCCAGGCTACCTGCTTCAAACTAGCAGCCAGGCTACCTGCTTTAAACTAGCAGCCAGGCTACCTGCTTTAAACTAGCAGCCAGGCTACCCGCTTCAAACTAGCAGCCAGGCTACCTGCTTCAAACTAGCAGCCAGGCTACCTGCTTTAAACTAGCAGCCAGGCTACCTGCTTTAAACTAGCAGCCAGGCTACCCGCTTCAAACTAGCAGCCAGGCTACCCGCTTCAAACTAGCAGCCAGGCTACCCGCTTTAAACTAGCAGCCAGGCTACCCGCTTTAAACTAGCAGCCAGGCTACCCGCTTCAAACTAGCAGCCAGGCTACCTGCTTTAAACTAGCAGCCAGGCTACCTGCTTTAAACTAGCAGCCAGGCTACCCGCTTCAAACTAGCAGCCAGGCTACCTGCTTCAAACTAGCAGCCAGGCTACCTGCTTCAAACTAGCAGCCAGGCTACCAGCTTCAAACTAGCAGCCAGGCTACCCGCTTCAAGCTATCAGCCAGGCTCCTGCTTCAATAAAGCTGCCAGGCTACCTGCTTGTGTTACAGGTTGGCATCCAGACAAGGTGCCACAGGTTAGCTACTAGGCTACGTGCTATAGGTTAGCTGAAGGCTAAGTGCTATAGGTTAGTTACCAAGCTAGGTGCAACGGGTTAGCTACCAGGGTAATGGTTCCTGTTTTGGATGCTTTTTTAATCCGCCCTAGAAGGCTGTCTGGTCTAAAACCCAGGTTCAGATCCTTCCTAGTTCTGTTACTCGTTCAGAATGGACCTGGCCGGTTCTCCTACATGCTGCTAGAACCCAGATCACTGGTACCTCTGGTGTAACATCTCGTGGAGCGAAACCAGTTCCCCCAGTGGTCAGGATGAGGTTGAGCTCCTGTTCATCACACCACTCCAGCAGCGTTTCCTGTATGTGGAAACAAAAGCAGAGTCGGCATGTCCACCTCAAGAACCAGCATCTCAGCAGCTCTGCTTTCCTCAGCAGAACCAGAACCTACCTTGATCTCCTCGATCTCGTCCGGAACGATCTTGTAAGCTGCAATGACTCCTCCCAGCCTGCAGAGGGAGATGGTGGTTAGTCACAGGAAGAACTGCAGTCGCTGGCGTTCATGTGGAGACTCACAGTGACGGGTCGTGGACCAGGTCCTTCAGGTTGACTCCACTGCGGTCTTCTGCCAGGTTCTTGTAGCAGCTGTCGCTGACTGAGGACGAGAAGTTCAGGTTAGGAACTAGAACCAGCTAGCCTGACGTAGTCCTACTCAATTCTAGTCAGAATGAGTCTGATGCTGCTCCATAGAGCTGTGATTATGGGGCGTGTTTCGAACGAACCAGGAAAAAAAATGCCTCTGCACTCAATTGGATAGACCTACAACCAATAAGAGCAACGGAGTGCGTGACGTATGTTAAGCCAGGCATAGTTGTTGTCAACAAAAATCAAAGCGTGCAGTTGCACGCCTAGAATAAGAAGATGAGCCTTGATCGCGTTTCTCTGTTCCTCTTTTAAGATTAATTTGCTGTCGATATCTTCTAGAACAGACCTAATAGCAGAATCGACTCACCTCAACTCTCCGGCGGCAGCCATTGTTGTTGTCACCCAAGCGCGCTTTGGTCACGTGGTTGATTACGTTACTGTTGATCATCTGTCCATCATCGTATAAAGCCCGCCCTGACCATTTGATTGGCCCGCCAGATATTATGCGAGCATACTCGCGCTACTACTGAGCAATGCTAGACCAAACTCCCCGACCTCAAACGTTGTGGGCGGGACTAAGTTCGGAATGGGACCCAGGCTAAGAACCAGCAGGCCGACTCTTCCACAGTCCTTCCAACCATCCACAGTGAGGCTGGACGGCCATCAGAACCGGGTCCTGACCCACTGGGTCCAGCTGCCTTTATATGGATGGAAGATGATTGACTGATTGACTTTATTGGTTGATTTATTGATCCACTGCTCAGCAGTCAGAACAGGAAGTGAACACGATACATCTCACCAATAGCAGCAGCACCTATTGCACATATAGATGGATATTTATATATAGTTATTGCTCTTTGACTAAAGGAGCTGCTCAGCTCCTCTCCAGTCTGCTGCAGAGGGTGGAAGGTGCTTGGACAGCAGCCTCCTCTCAGCCACTGAGTCCAGAGTGCAGCCTAGGACAGAAACGGCCTTTCTCACCAGTTTGTTCAGTCTCTTTCTGTCCCGCTCTGCGCTGCCAGGGGCCCACCAGACGACAGCGTAGAGGAGGGCTGAGGCCCCCACAGAGTCAGAGAAGGTTTGAAGCAGGGGCCGCTCACTCCAAAGGATCTCAGCCTCCTCAGGTGGTGAAGGGAGGCGGCTCTGGCCCTTCTTCTACAGGGCGTCGCTGTTATGAGTCCAGTTTATTATTGCCGTGAACACCCAGGGATTTGAAACTCTCCACAGTTTCTATCTCCTGCCCTGGATGTTCATGGGGGAGTGAGGTGGGGGTCTTCTCCTGAAGTCCATCACCATCTCCTTGGTCTTACTGGTGTTCAGATGCAGGTGGTTCTCACACCAGTCCACAAAGTTCATGATGGTAGGTGACAGTCCAGGCAGCAAGATGTCTGTTCACTCCAGCGTCCTCCAGCCTCCCTCAGCAGCTCTGCTCTGATGAGGCTGGAAGAGTCAAAGATGGTGACTCTCACTGCTCTCTGGTTCTGAACTCAGCTCCTGCTCTTTCCTCATCCGTTCCAAGAGCGGGTCGTCCAGGAACAGATTCTTCATCACTGAGAATGGATGAAGGAGAGCTGAGCGGAGCCATGAGGACGACCCGTTTCATACCGGTGCAGTACTCCCCCTGCAGGCCACTGGCGGCACTGCACTCTAAATGACCCAGTCTGTGCTCTGATTCTGGTATCAGACCGGTTTGGTCCAGCAGGTCCAGAATCCTGGAGTTCCTGCTGAAGACGAGGAAACATTCAGCCTCTGGATCCATCTAAGGGTCAGAGCTAACAGCTGTTAGCTTAGTTAGCTCTGGAGTTTAAGGGGAGCTCAGACTGACAGATCAGAACCTCTAAGGTCACAGAGGAGAGTTTCTGGGTAGAGCAGCAGAGAGGGAGCATCAATACGCAGCACGAGATAAAGGTGGCATTGAAGGATCATTGGAGGGGTCAAAGGTCACTCTGCGACAGAGATGGGCACTGTGGAGTCACCAAAATGCCTCCATGTGTTTTTGTTCTGAACAACCACAGAACCAGGAGAGACCAACTAGATCTGCTGACTGGAGGCGACTCTGCATCTCTGCACCAACAGACGCCCACTCAGGTATCAGTCTGTGTTCTGGGTGGATCCATGGAGAACGTGAGAAGAATGTGAAGAAATGACAGTATTTCCTCACAACCCTGTCCTCTCTGACCACTTTCTAATAACCTTCAGGATTACTTTAACAGAGTTCTCCTCCCCCAAAAGAAGGTTCAATTTTAGTAGATCTTTATCAGATGGTGCAGTTATAAATTTTAAAGAATCTGCTTCACTTTCTCTCTCCTCTGTGTCGCTGAGCAGTGCTGCAGAGTGCAAAAGCATAGCTTATTCCCCTTCACAGGTTGATGATTTTGTTGATGGGGTTGCTAGTTCTCTGCGTACTGCCTTAGACAACGCAGCTCCTTTGAAAATGAAAACCGTTAAAAATAGAAAGCTTGCTCCTTGGTTTAATGCAGAGCTGCGTACTTTGAAGCAAAATGCTAGGAAACTGGAGAGAAAATATCGCTCCACAGGCCTGCGGGAGTCCTTCCTAGTCTGGAAAAATGGTTTACTGCTGTATAAGAGGACCCTTTGTAAAGCAAGAGCAGCATACTTCTCCTCATTAATAGAGGAGAATAAGAATAATCCTAGATTTCTTTTTAATACAGTTGCCAAACTCACCCAGAGCCATAGCTCTGTTGAACCGTCCATTCCACCTGCTCTTAGCAGCAATGATTTTATGGGATTCTTTATAAATAAGATTGATCTTATTAAAAATAAGATCATAAGCACTCCTCTATCCGCGATTGTACCGGAGGTAGTCATGGAATCTGAACCGGGTTTAGACTGCTTTGATCCAGTTGAACTTTCTGAATTAGCAAAATTATTGTCTTCATCTAAGCCTTCAACTTGTATGTTAGATCCAGTTCCAACCAGGTTATTTAAGGAGGTATTCCCTTTGATCTCCTCCTCCATTTTAGATGTGATTAATCTATCTCTGTTACAGGGATATGTACCTAAAGCTTTTAAGGTTGCTGGAATTAAACCTCTGCTTAAGAAACCGTCTCTTGACCCAGATGACTTGGTTAATTATAGACCTATATCCAATCTTCCTTTCTGATCCAAAATTCTTGAGAAAGTAGTTGCCAAACAAGTTTGCGATCACTTACACCATAATGAACTTTTTGAAGAGTTTCAGTCTGGCTTTAGAGCTCATCATAGCACTGAAACAGCTCTGGTGAAAGTCACTAATGATATTCTCATGGCCTCAGATAATGGACTTGTATCTGTGCTCGTCCTGTTGGATCTCAGTGCTGCATTTGATACAGTTGATCATAATATTCTTTTAGAAAGACTTGAATATTTTGTTGGAATTAAAGGAACAGCACTAGACTGGTTTAAATCTTATCTATCTGATCGAATTCAGTTTGTTCATGTTAATGATAGATCTTCAACACGCTCAAAGGTTACCTGTGGAGTACCACAGGGATCAGTGCTAGGACCAATTCTCTTTACTTTATACATGCTCCCAATTGGTAGAGTTATTAGACAGCATGGGATTAATTTCCACTGTTATGCTGATGATACCCAGCTATATCTGTCTATAATCCAGATGAAGCTAACCCATTAAATAGATTACAGGCATGTCTGAAGACATAAAAACCTGGATGACTCTTAACTTTCTGCTTCTGAATGCAGACAAAACAGAAGTTATAGTCTTTGGACCAGAGTCTCTGAAAAAGAAGCTGATTAGCCAGTCACTTCATTTGGATGGGATTAAACTGATTTCAGATAATAAAGTAAAAAATCTTGGTGTTATTTTTGATCAGGACCTGTCATTTAAATCCCAGATCAAAGAGGTTTCTAGAATTTCCTTCTTTCATCTGAGGAACATTGCAAAAAGGAGCAATCTCCTGTCCAGGGGTGATGCTGAGAAACTAGTCCATGCATTTGTTACTTCAAGGCTGGACTATTGTAATTCTTTACTATCAGGAAGTCCACAAACTGTAGTTAAAAGCCTTCAGCTGATCCAAAATGCTGCAGCCAGAGTTCTGATGGAAATGAAAAAGAGAGATCATATCTCTCCTATCCTGGCTTCTCTGGGGGAGGCAGATCTTTTAGTTATCAGGCTCCTCTCCTGTGGAACCAACTACCAGTTTTAGTCCGTGAGGCAGACACCCTGTCTACTTTTAAGGCTAGGCTTAAAACTTTCCTTTTTGATAAAGCTTCTAGTTAGAGTGGCTCAGGTTATCCTGATCTATCTCTATAGTTCTGCTGCTATAGGCTTAGACTGCTGGAGGACATAGGGACCCCTTTTTCATCATTCTGCTTCATTCTATCTCTATTCTCCCACTCTGCAGAATCTGTTAGTTCAATCTCTAACGTTCTGCTCTCTCTGCTTTTTCTCATAGTAGCTTCATCTGGTCTGTTCCTGTTTGGCTGTGACTCCATCCTGGAGAGAAATATCAGCTGTGCTGCTGCCATCAACACCTTTGTTTCAACTGTGACTGGCCTGATGTGCTCTCTTCATCCTGTTACATGGGAGCGTGTTAAGCATGTGTTTCCTGGACCGGACCGCCTTTTACAGTTGCCTTTTGTATCTATGCTTCTTTTTCTATGTCTGCTTCTGTCTCCTTGAACCCCAGTGGGCCTCAGCAGATGGCCGCTCACACTGAGCCTGGTTCTGCTGGAGGTTTCTTCCTGTTCAAAGGGAGTTTTTCCTCTCCACTGTCGCTACAAGCATGCTTAGTGTGAGGGATTGCTGAAGAGTCAATGAGTCGATGCAATCAGCTGGTTTTCCTTAGATAGAAAACTTTGAATCAATCTGACTGGATGATCTGGTTGAACTGGAAAGTGACCTGAGATGACATGATGTGAATTGGAGCTATAGAAATAAACTGAATTGAATTGAATTGAATAGAACCGCAGTCAGAACCATCATCCACTGATGGAGAACTTGTCCGGCGGAGGTCCGTCTACCAGCCCAGAACATCATCTACACTCTGTCGCCTCCATGAAGTTCAAAGGTCATCCTGGACAGAAAGGGTCCTGGTGGGAGACCAGAACCACTGCCGGCCCAAAAGGACAGAGATCTGAGCCACTTTACCGGTAAACATGTAGAGGAGCTCTGTGGGCAGGAGAGGCTTCACTAACCAGTATTCCCAGTATTCCCAGTGGAAATGAGGAAGCAGAGGGAGACGATGGTTTCCAGGTTTATGAGCCAAGAATTTGGTTTAAAGAACGACTTCTAGACAAACCGGATCAAAGACTGGGAGCGAGCTCTGACAGTCTGTCCCCGAGCCTGAGGGCTGCACGGTGGAGCAGGGGAACAACAATAGGGTCCTGGGTTCGATTCCCGGCCCAGGGCGGAGACTCTCCGGGTACTCCGGCTTCCTCCCACAGTCCAAAATAATGACTGTTAGGTTGAGTGGCTTCTCTAAATTCTCCTTAGGTGTGAGTGTGAATGGTTGGTTGTCCAGGTGGGACCCCGCCTTCCTGTCCAGGTGGGACCCCGCCTTCCTGTCCAGGTGGGACCCCACCTTCCTGTCCAGGTGGGACCCTGCCTTCCTGTCCAGGTGCGACCCCGCCTTCCTGTCCAGGTGGGACCCCACCTTCCTGTCCAGGTGGGACCCCGCCTTCCTGTCCAGGTGGGACCCCGCCTTCCTGTCCAGGTTGGACCCGCCTACCTGTCCAGGTGGGACCCCGCCTTCCTGTCCAGGTTGGACCCCACCTTCCTGTCCAGGGGGGACCCCGCCTTCCTGTCCAGGTGCGACCCCGCCTTGCTGTCCAGGGGGGACCCCGCCTTCCTGTCCAGGTGCGACCCCGCCTTGCTGTCCAGGTGGGACCCCGCCTTCCTGTCCAGGTTGGACCCCGCCTTCCTGTCCAGGTGCGACCCCGCCTTCCTGTCCAGGTGCGACCCCGCCTTCCTGTCCAGGTTGGACCCGCCTTCCTGTCCAAGGGGGACCCCTTCTCTCACCCACTGACAGCTGGAGATAGACACCAGCACCACCATGACCCCCGTAGGGATAAAGCGTGACAGGGATGGATGGATGGACAGATGGACGGTGGCCAGTTTTTCCAGCCCAGCTGTTGGATTATTAATCCCTCCACTGATGCTGTGGAGCGTCGCTCTGCCATCGATGTCTCCTGTCTGACTCCTGCTGGTTGAATGTCGTCTTTCATCCTCATGGTGTTTTTAGTCCCATTGATTGGTAGCTTACGGCTCCACAGACGGCTGGTTTGTCATCAGAAAGGGGTTGCTGGTTCAGCTCCCCCTGACGGGCTCCTCTCCTGCTCCGCTGTCCTGTGGCGTTCACCAGGGCTCCTTCCTAGGACCTTTTTCTTTCTACCTCCTTCCTCTGGACTCCATTTTTAGAATCTATGGAGTCTTCTTCCACTGATGAGGATGACTGCTGCTCCATCAAACCCTTCACCATGTTGTGATATTAAAGGCTCTAAATTGCCTGGACTTAAATAAACACAGACCCCTCCCATCATGGCTCCTTAGCGAGGCGCCAAGTCCTCATTATCCCCCCAAAGTAGTTCTATGTTTAGCTTATTAGGCCAGTGCAGGATTGTTGATGCGCAGATCTGTTTCAGCCTCAGATTCAATCCAACACTGTAAATCCTGGAAACTGGAATCAGGATTATAATCCTTCTATTGCGTGATTGGCTGTTTAAAGGAATAACGACACGCTGAAGGAAACAGGAAACAATTAGACATCCAGATGAACAGGAAATTAATTTAAAAAGTTATGTATAACATGGAAGCATAAACACCTAATTTTATTTCAGTGTTAATTCTGTTTAAAGTAACAGATCATTAAAAATGTCTCTGGACCTTTACTGGTTGATGATTTTCTTTATTCAGACCTGCTGGTTTTTAATTAGTTCCTCTGGTTTAATGTTTCTAAATCTTTATTTCCCGTCATGTGCTCCATCCAATGCAGATCATTGGCTCCGCCCACATCTAGTGAAAACTAGTGTGACTGGATGAGTCATAGAACGCAAACACTCATTGGTTAGCTAAAGGAAACCATCAGAAGCAGCAGGTGTTCTTCAAACTGCTAACGTGAATTGTCTATGCCATGCTACGATGTGGGATTCAGAAAAAGATGCTGAAATGTCTGAAAGGTCGGACACAGGCGAGAGCGTATCGGGAGACGGAGACCAACCAGACCTCCCTCATCCTGGGCCCTATCTCAGAGGATTTATAGAAATAGTTGAAAAATATGCTTTCAGTTCGCATAGCGTCATCTGGCTGTTTTTTTTAAAGGTTACTTTATACTTTTATACTTTAAGTAGTTTTTGGAGGGCATACTTTTTCACTTTTACTGAGTAAAGAGGTCAAGTTGATACTTCAACTTTTACCAGAGTGTTTTTAAACTGCAGCATCTATGCTTCTACTGAAGTAACAAATGCGGAAACTTTTGACACCGCTGGCTGTTAGATTTCCCGCCTTATTCCAGGAACAGCATGATTGATGAGCACAGTTGAGATTAAGGTTTGGAAAAAGCATCACCAGACGGCGCCTCCTCCGCGAACATGAAAGAAGTGGCGAACGGTTTACTACTCCAGATCAGAATGGCGCCCGTTAGCAACATGGACTGAGGAAGAGGAACCGGATGAAGAGGAGGAAGAATCCTCCGGGGGGGGGGGGTGACTATTCTGAAAATCTGGAGGATTCTTCCTCCTCTTCATCAGGTTCCTCTTCCTCGGTCCAGCGTTCCCGCGTGTTGCTAACGGGCGCTAATGAAAGAATCATCCAAAACATCTGGACTACAGCTAGCAACACAGCTGTGGTGGCAGTATGATGCTCTGGGCTGCCACCATCTGGACCTCTGCCTGAAGAAGGTCCAACAGTCGGGTTCTGCAGCAGAACCTCTGAAGGGTCCAAAGAGACCAAGGGCTGGAGTGTCCTAGTCCAAGTCTGGACCTGAACCCTTCATGATCCAACCAGGTCCGAACTCTGCAGTGATGACATGAACCAGCAGAACACTTTGTTTATTTGGTACCAGCCCGACAAACGGAACCAGAACCAGAACCCGATTAGTTCTGCAGAAAGCATGGCTCAGCAGAACCCCCTGGGAGCAACATGGAGGACCTCCATCAGAAACACTTCAGGACTCTGAAGGTCTTCCACATGAGGAACACGTGACTACATGTGACTGCATGTGACCCCCCCCCCCCCCCCCCCGGGTTCTGCTCCATACTGGTCCCAGTCCTCCCAGCACTGTGTCGTGATGAAGATGCTGGAGGACCGGGTACGGTTCTGCTGAAGGACCGGTTCTGCTGGAGTATCGGTTCCGGTTCTGCTGGAGGTCCCGGAGCCTCGCGCCTCTGCAAAGGGACATGAATAATGCAGCTCGTGTCGGTTCGGCATCGCTACGGCGCAGGGAGACTTCCGGCGCGGGTCCACCTTCAAAATAGAAGCCCGGGTCTGGATCTGAGCGGCTGCGGCCCGCGGAGGGAGGCCGACATCTTTTATTTTGAAAGTCTGAACCGGGGTTTCTCCTCCAGATTAAAATAGCTGAAAAAGCTCAGATTCCCGCATCAAACTCATTTCTCAGCAAACTAATAATGCCTGAATGCAGATTTCCACCCATTCCCCGCCGAGCCGCTCACAGAACCGAGCCCACATCAGTCCGAACCGGACCGAATCCCCCTGGTTAGCCGCTGCTAGCCGAGCCGCTCTGCGAGCCTCTCAGCCCGGATCGTGACAGGCAGCAGAAAACGGGCCGGATGTGCAGCGATCAGGGCCCCCAGGGGCCGCAGCTTACCCGTCAGGATGCCCACTCGGGTCGTATGGTCGTGGTTGGTGAGCACCATCCCGTCCGCCGCCATGTTTCCAGCCTCTGTCTGCACCGTGACGGCTCATACGTAGAGGCAGGGGGAGGAGGTGGTGCTGCTGCACCTCTGGAGGACGACCCCCTCTCTGCATGCATGCACCAGTGGCCCCCAGCTGGGAGGAGCCCCCCCCCCCACACTGGAAGGGCTTCTGATGCTGCCCACAAGCAGCGGTGGAAACATCTGGTTCTCCAGCAGATGTTCAATAGATCCATGGAAGCTTCATTCATCAGCATGATGGGGGGAAAAACAGCACAGGATCTATCTATCTATTATCTATCTATCTATCTTATATCTATCTATCTATCTATCATCTATCTATCTATCTTCTATCTATCATCTATCTATCATCTATCATCAACCTATCTATCTATCATCTATCTATCATCTACCTATCTATCTATCATCTATCTATCATCTATCTATCTATCTATCATCTATCTATCTATTTATCATCTATCTATCTATCATCTATCTATCATCTATCTATCTATCATCTATCTATCTGTAGGTTTATTTATTTTATATATCTTTATATCTATTAATACTCTATTTAATGAATCCAAATGGTTGATGAGAACATGTTACCCAACATTATTAAATCAATTAACTCCAACATTCTGGACTCACGTGTTAAATGTGGAGATTAAGGCAGTTTGATTCATGGCCTCTAGGAATGTCCTAAGATTCCAAATATTGATCTGCACTGCCGACTGTTTATTCACAGCACCAATTGTTTACATTTACATCTGCAATAACGTACTTTAACTGTAATATGCAATTACCTTCCACTGCACTTTAATTTAGATAGCTTCTGTCCAAACTTTATTTATTCATTTTATAGTAAAACCCATCTGTATATATGCTATTGTACATAACTGTAAAAACCCTTTCTATAGTAATATTCACCTTTATATTATATTCGGGACATATCCAGCTGTAAATTTAGATCATAACACTAGTGATCTATATATTATATTCATTATTTATAATAATATTCATCTCTATACTCATTCAGTAGAACCCATGTCCTGTATTTATGGAACCATTATTTCTCCTGCACTGCTGCTATTGCACTTCTGGTTAGACCTAAACTGCATTTCATTGCCTTGTACCTGTAGCTGTGTAATGACAACAAAGTTCAATCTAATCTGATCTACTATCCTTAGTCCCAGTGCTAAGTTGCTAACCTTAGTCTCAGTGCTAACCTTAGTCCTTGTCCTAACATTAGTCCCAGTGCTAACCTTAGTCCCGGTGCTAATCTTAGTCCTTTTACTAACATTAGTCTCAGTGCTAACCTTAGTCCCGGTGCTAACCTTAGTCCCGGTGCTAATCTTAGTCCTTGTACTAACATTAGTCCTTGTACTAACATTAGTCCCGGTGCTAACCTTAGTCCTTGTACTAACATTAGTCCTTGTACTAACATTAGTCCCAGTGCTAACCTTAGTCCCGGTGCTAATCTTAGTCCTTGTACTAACATTAGTCCTTGTACTAACATTAGTCCCGGTGCTAACCTTAGTCCTTGTACTAACATTAGTCCCAGTGCTAACCTTAGTCCCGGTGCTAATCTTAGTCCTTGTACTAACATTAGTCCCAGTGCTAACCTTAGTCCCGGTGCTAATCTTAGTCCTTGTACTAACATTAGTCCCAGTGCTAACCTCAGTCCCGGTGCTAATCTTAGTCCCTGTCCCTGGTCGTGTATATTAGGAATTTTTTCCACTCCAACCCAATAATTAAAGTTGATCAGAAATCTATCAGTGACTGTTTGGTGCAGTCCAGATATAGAACAGCCAGATCCTGTAAATCTGTAAACGGACCCCAGTTCTAAACTTGGAGGTTCCTGCATCCAGGAGGACGATCAGCTGTGGATCAGACCTCAGCGTCGCAGCAATAAATGGCGATGAGTTTTCTTTCTGTCAGGAAATCTGTGATCTTTAATGTTGAGATATTCATGTGAATAATTATTAACAGCTGTCAGTTTATGGAGGGGGGGGGGGATTATGAAATCAGGTTTAAAGTCCAAAGATCTAACTTGGGTCCAGTTTAATTCAGAGAATTTTGTTTTTTATGGTTTATCAGAACTTTATATAGACAACCAAGCATTAATGTGAAAAACATTAAATTAGAGAATAAATTAAACCCTTTATTTGGCTTCAGCTTTGAAATAAACATATTTAATGAAAAAAGGATAGAAAAAAATGGATAATTTACAGAATTAAACAATTGTGAAAAGATAGCGCCCCGTCGCTGCAGTAGGGGGCGCTATTCAGACAGGCGGGAATCACCATGGTAACAGGGAGGAGCAGCTTTCAGCATTTTTCTTCTTGTCTTATTTTAAAAGAAGTTTCCTACAAACATTCAGTTCATAATCAGCACATCAAAGCAAACATTTTCCAGCAAAGTTTGTGAAACTGAAAGAAAAACATGAAGGAAAAAAATCTCAGCAGTTTGTTGAGATGAACCGTAGAACATCTCAGCTCCATCAGCTCATTTACAGACACTGATCTAAATAAACGGATTATTATTATTTTCTCTCATAAATCCTGAAGCTGCGTATTTCTGCCTGAGGCTTAACGGGTCGGACTCGGTACCTGGAACAGAGCCTGATGCAGCAGAGGTCATTGTTCTGCTCATCCTAACAGAACCAGGACCATGCTGGACTCTGGTTCTGCAGGACGACCCAGTACCAACAGTATTCCATCCTGAGGAATGTTCCCAGCACCAGAACCAGCCAGAGGAACCAGCTTCTTGCCAGTGCACAGCTTCTGTCCTTCTCTATGACCATGCTGGTTCTGGGTCAGAAACTGGTTCTGATTCTGATTGAAAACCTCAAACCCAGTTGAGTTAATTCTGGACACCTTTATAAACCAGAGTGTTAAATTGATAAAACTCTGCGGTTCTCCTCCAGCGGGTCTTCAGAGGTCCGTCCATCTTGTTCTGGATCAGAACGGTCCTGATGGGGGAACTGGTGACTGACTGGAATGAATGGAGGTAGAGGTTCTGGCTGAAGCCAGTGAAGCCTGGTGGCTTCCAGGTCATTTACTCGGCAAATTCCAGGATGTTTGCTGTGACTGGATGCAGAAATGAAAGCGGACAGCAGCAGATGGAGGACAGACTACGGTAGGCTAGGAAACCCGGTTAGATCTGGAGGGTCTGTGGTCCTGAGTAGCAGTCTGAGTGAGGAGCGGCTCGGTGCTACAGCACCGTAGTCTTCTGCCGTTCACCCACCTTCTCCCTCTTGTTTAAACTACGCTGGCTGTCCGCTCGGGTGGGGTCCGCCCTCCGGTACTGAGACCTGGGGGGAGCGATGTTAGTCAGTTCATGCTGGTCAGCGAACACCATCCTCTGGTTCTCATTCCGGATGTGGATGACTTTGAAGATCCGCTGGCCAATCAGATAAATCATCTCTAGAATGCACATGAAGATGCAGATGGAGCTGGACACCACCATGAAGAGCATGAAGATCTTCTTCTCTGTGGGACGACTGATGAAGCAGTCCACGGTGTTGGGACATGGAGACAGGGAGCACTTGGAAAGCCTACAGAGATGAAGTAGATGAGATTAAACCAACGAAGAAAAGCTCTGCTGTCATTTCAGAGGCAGTAAATCAGGCTTACTTGGGGAGGTCGTATCCGTGGTAGATCCGAAACAGAATATAGAGAAAGGACGAGTCGAATCCGGCTTTGAAGACCAAACTTACTAGATAGGTCCACCAAAGACCACCTCTCTTCTTGCCGGGGTTTGCATAGAGGTGGGAGCCTTTGTGCAGAGCCATGTACTTCCTGTCCTTACTTTCACGGTACTTGACATGCGCCATGACCATGAGAGACGGGCAGGTGACGAAGATCAGCTGCAGCGCCCACAGGCGGATGTGGGAGATGGGGAAGATGTGGTCATAGCAGACGTTGGTACAGCCAGGCTACAAACATCAAGCAGTTTATCAAAACGCAGAAAAACACCTTTAACTGATCAGGTTTTCAGTCCAATCTGACTTTATACTTTTACCAAAATGAAAACTTGTTGTGCTTATTTTCAGTAGTGTTTTGCTTAGTTATTAGATATAATACAGTGTAACTGTAGATAAAAAAGGTACCATTGTATTTCAACCCGTGGTCTCTTGTGTTTATTTTACACAGTGAACGATTTATCACTCCGGATTCATTCTTCTTTCAGTAGCATCCAAATGAACAGAGACACATTTATCTGGTTGGTGATTAATAACTCGGAGGATAGCCATAGTCTAAATGACTCAATTAATGAAAGACAACTGGATTTCTAACAGCCTGATTCAGGAGTCCAACATAGACTCATTCAACTTATAATTAAAGCTATAGAGGAGGATCTTTTATTTTCAGGTGGATCATGTCAATCAGTGGTCCTCCTAACTGTCAATCATTCTGGTGATACGTTTACATAAGGCCAGTCATTGAAGCTCACCTTTCTCACCGCGGTTCTTTGAAAATGGCGGAGGGTCGAAAGAGAAAAAGTGTCTACGAAGTGGATGAGAAGAAATGAAAAACCTCAGAAGAGACAGATATTTCGCAGAATGCTAATGTCTGTCAAACTGGGCTTTGTCTGAGAGTTTCCATAAATTCTGCTAGAGATGCAACAAGCTGCAAAAATAGTCTCGTAATGGTTGTAGCTGCTTTCCCACTGACATTAGCAGGTTAACATTTTCAAAGACGGTTTGACCTGCTAATCCCCTCCAGGTAGCTGCGACAGAAGTCAGGATAGTAAACAATGGAGAGCAACATGGAAGGAAGCCAGGTCGCAGCCACTGTGCTTTATGGTTTTGTTTTCCCTTAGCTGCGTCATGTTCATCGCATGCTAGCAGAGCTGTTTGGGCTCGTTACATCAGATCGGCTGCCGCCATGTGTTGACATCCATGCGTTGAGTTCAATTGGATCATTAGCGGATGGAGCCGGACCTGGTGTTCCCACAGCATGCCGATCAGAGCAGAGGTGAATTTAACGTGGGCCAAGTTGCTGACCCGGGTAGACACGAATCACTTATAGAAAGAAAGGAAAGGAATCGTGACTTTAACCTTTGGTGCTTTAGGTTCTTATCAAAGAAGCACATCCTGTTTGAGTATTAAGGTCTGGTTCAGAGTCAAATGAGTTGAGTCACAGCTTCCTGGGTCCAGTTGGTCCAAGCTTGGTCACTGGTGTCTTAAAGCAGAGGATCTAACCTCTTCTAACCTCAGTGAAGGGTGGACATTTAGGGAACATTTCTCCTGTTGAGCTTCTGGTTATTCAGGGAAGCAGGTTCTGCAGAGCAGCCCCAGCCTTCCTGCTCTGCTCGGTCCGGCTCATCAGGCAGGGCCAGTGTCCCCGCTGCACCCCCCAGATAAAGGTGTGTCTGCTTCCAGCTCACCTGTCTGGTGTTGCACACAAAGTCCTTGCTCTCATCTCCCCACACCCTCTGGGCCGCCACCACAAACACCAGGACACGGAAGACGAAGACCATGGACAGCCAGATCCTCCCGAAGGCTGTGGAGTACTTGTTGACTCCACTCAGCAGGTCCTCCAGTCCAGACCAGTTCATCCTCCCGGTTCTGGATCCAAGTCACACACGGGTTCTCACTGTGGAGGGAGAGAAGCAGAAGCATCAGAGACGCCTTCCCAGTAGGCCCAGTTTGAGAGGGAGAGCAGGGGATCCCACAGAGAGCAACCCAGTCCTGTTTGGCCATCCACACGAGGTTTCTAACAGACCTTGCAATCAAAGGTGAACCGGGTCATCTTTTAACTGGACCCAGTTATCATTTTATCTTTTCTCCAGTTTTCACAAATCCCAGTTCAACTCTGAGGATTTTTCACAGATTTTCCCCCAGAACCATCAGATGGTGGTTCTGACCCAGTTAAACACCCAGAACTTCTGTCCAATCATACGTCTCTTTGTCTCCCTCTACTGGAGGACTGACAGCTTTCTGACCAATCAGAGAGCAGTGGGCAGGAGGCCACGCCCACTCTGAATCACAGCCTGTGGCTCCTTTACCTCTAATGCTCAGACTATAAATTGTTTCAGAACTAAAGTAGATTTGAAGATAATTTTTACTTAAATCTTTATTTTTCTGAGGAATTTTTCCTTTAGTTCTTTCTTCCCCTTTTTTCAAAAATGATTTGTTGCTTCTGTCCATACAGAGCATTAAATCAGAATTGAACTCTCCTCCCTTCTCCTCAGTGAATCTGTTTCTACAGGAGCTACTTACATTTCCACCAGATGTCGGTAACCATCCATGCAATCCAACCATCAAAACACATCACACCATAACTGTCCAGGAAAAAAGTTCTGTGGAATAAAGTGGAATGGCCCAGAGGAAAAGTATTGAACACGTGAAGGAATGGAGGAACAAAAAGGAACAAACACAAAACAAAGGATGGCCTAGAAAGAGTTGCCTCTGGAATCACACAGGAAACATCTCATGATGGGGAAAGTAAAGAGCTTTCTCTAAACCTCTGCC
Organism: Cyprinodon diabolis; assembly: GCA_030533445.1. Classification (NCBI taxonomy): domain Eukaryota; kingdom Metazoa; phylum Chordata; class Actinopteri; order Cyprinodontiformes; family Cyprinodontidae; genus Cyprinodon; species Cyprinodon diabolis. The sequence continues at coordinate 324,873 of CM060080.1, read as the reverse complement.
ACCTCGGTGATGGCATTGCTTCCAGAAGGATTTCTAAACGTCTCCATGTTCCAGTGAGAACTGTTTGAACCACAGAGCTTAAAAAGTTCAAATCAATCCACTTGGTTCCAAGTTTGAAGACGTTTCTCTTCCCATCCAGGAAGATTCTTCAATTCCAAATATCTGGATTAGCGTTAAATTCCAGGTTTTATAGAGTGGACCAAACAAAGAATGTTATGGTTTAGAAAACATGAAAAAAGTCCAGTGGATTGTTTATAACTTTTTAACCTTGTTGGAATGACTCTGACCTGGATGACTGAGAATCTTCCCCAGCATGTTGGAGCCATAATCCAGCAATGAAAACAACATCATTCCACCATAAACCCACCAGGACCAGGTGCTGGAATCAGCAGGAACAATCGTTTCAAAGAAAACAGTCAGTAAAGCAGTCAGCCGCCATGGCCTTTAGCACGCTCACCACGCTGAAGGAAAAGCTGCTGAAGGTCGTTTAAAGTTTGCTGAACAACATTTAGAGCAGCCTGTGAAATACTGGGAGAATATAGTCTGCTCAGATTAGACCAACACTGAACTCTTTGGATCCCATAATACACATCATGTTTGGAGGTCAAAGGGCACTGCACCTCAGCCCATAAACACCATAGCAACAGTGAGGTTTGGAGGCGGGAGCGTCATGGTGTGGGGCTGTTTTCAGCGTATGGTTCTGGAAAAGTTCAAATCATTGAAGGAAGAATGAATGGAAAAATGTAGAGAGACGTTCTGGACAAAAATCTGCTGCCATCTACCAGGATGAAGAAGATGAAACGTTGGTGGACATTTCAGCGAGACGATGAGTCTAAAACACGCAGCCAAGGAAACTCTCCACAGAGAGAAATAAAGCTGCTAGAATGGCCCAGCCAATCAGCTGACAGGAATCCAATAGAAAACCTATGGAAAGATCTAAAGGTCAGAGTTCATGGAAGAGGAACACCAAACCTTCAAGATTTAAAGGCTGTTTGTGGAGGAATGGGCCAAAATCCCACCTGATCAATGCATGCCACTCATTTCTCCATCCAGGAGGCGTCTGGAAGCTTTCATTGCCAAAAAAGGCTTTTCTATAAGGTAGTAAATACATTTAAAAGCCTTCAGCTGATCCAAAATGCTGCAGCCAGAGTTCTGATGAAAATGAAAAAGAGAGATCATATCTCTCCTATCCTGGCTTCTCTTCATTGGCTTCCTGTTAAATCCAGAATAGAATTTAAAATCCTCCTTCTCACATATAAAGCCTTAAATGGCCAAGCTCCATCTGATATCAGAGATCTGATTGTTCCTTATGTTCCTAACAGAGCACTTCGCTCTCAATCTGCAGGTTTACTAGTGGTTCCTAGAATTTCTAAAAGTAGAATGGGAGGCAGATCTTTTAGTTCTCAGGCTCCTCTCCTGTGGAACCAACTACCAGTTTTAGTCCGTGAGGCAGACACCCTGTCTACTTTTAAGGCTAGGCTTAAAACTTTCCTTCTTGATAAAGCTTCTAGTTAGAGTGGCTCAGGTTATCCTGAGCTCTCTCTATAGTTCTGCTGCTATAGGCTTAGACTGCTGGAGGACATAGGGACCCCTTTTTCATCATTCTGCTTCATTCTATCTCTATTCTCCCACTCTGCAGAATCTGTTAGTTCAATCTCTAACGTTCTGCTCTCTCTGCTTTTTCTCATAGTAGCTTCATCTGGTCTGTTCCTGTTTGGCTGTGACTCCATCCTGGAGAGAAATATCAGCTGTGCTGCTGCCATCAACACCTTTGTTTCTAGATGTTGGAGCTTGGCCTGTTTTCCAGTGTAGTCCTGTTTCTCTGACTGTGACTAACTGGATGTGCTCTCTTCATCCTCTGACATGGGAGCTGGCTCGGAGCTCGTCTGCCTGGCTGTGTGTTTCCTGGACGGGGCCGCCTGTGGAGCTGGTTGACAGTTGCCTTTTGTATCTATGCTTCTTTTTCTATGTCTGCTTCTGTCTCCTTAAACCCCAGTGGGCCTCAGCAGATGGTCGCTCACACTGAGCCTGGTTCTGCTGGAGGTTTCTTCCTGTTCAAAGGGAGTTTTTCCTCTCCACTGTCGCTACAAGCATGCTTAGTGTGAGGGATTGCTGAAGAGTCAATGAGTCGATGCAATCAGCTGGTCCTATACACTACTGTTTATGCTCTAAAAACATTCTAAATGACTTCGTTTCGAGTAAATTATGGACGCTACCCACTCAGGACACTTGGAATACATTGGACGAGCAGTATGGAGGAATATTGACACGTTTTTTGTAGACTTTTATGGACCTTTCTGCCTCGGGCGCCATAGACCTCCATTATTTGAATGTCAGCAGACAGCAAGAAGCCTCCCAGATCTCCAGATGCATTTGAGATATCAAAAAAGTACTCCAGAGTGTTGTTCAGCATGGGGGGGAGTAGAAAATGAAGGCTAATCATGTTTTGGGTGTACTATTCCTTTAATTCCTGGACATCTATGGTTTGATTTCTATGGAGGTGTGAATTGCATGGATTGTTACTGACATCTGGTGGAAATGTCAATAGCACCTCTAGAAATAGATTCACTGAGGAAAAAGGGAGGAGAGTTCAATACTGATTTCACCTGCTGTATAATAACGCAGTGTAACAGCTGCAACAGAGAAGGGAAAAATGAATGGAGCCCAGTTTGTTTATAGAAAAACTCCGAAGGAGACAGGAGGGTCTGGCTGCAGACCTGGACAGTGCTTCTCCTGCACGGTCCGGACCGGAAGTTTATTCCTGACATTTTGTTGGAAGCCTTCAGGAATAGCTCATAGTATGTATGAGCTTCTGGATTTTATTCTGTAAATCAATTTATTGATCTCACATCTGGGAAATTCCCTGTCTGTATTTAACCCATCCGCTTAGGGAGCAGAGGGCTGCCATTGTGCGGCGCCCGGGGAGCAGTGTGAGGTAAATGGTCTTGCTCAGGGACCCACAGTGGCAGGCTGTGGGGATCGTACCAAGTACTTGCAACATGTAAGAGGACAAAGCACTGCTCTAACCACTAGGCCACCACTCCCCCCTGAGAAGAAGAATTCAATTTTTTTTCTCGAGGCAATAGCTCCCTTAAATCTGCCTTTTCCCCCCTTCCTACAAACAAAACAGCTTTTATTGAATATTTTTTGAGTGATTTTCGTTTGCTTATTCCAACATGATCCATCTCTTACAGATACATGTTTTAATGTGACTCCCGCTGAAAGTTCTTTACAAGTTAAATGCTGCATCACATGACCGCTGGAAGGAGGGAACGTGGACCCGGTAGAACGTGGACCCGGTAGAACGTGGACCTGGCAGAATGTGGACCCGGTAGAACGTGGACCCGGTAGAACGTGGACCCGGAAGAATATGGACTCAGAAGAACGTGGACCCGGAAGAACGTGGACCCGGAAGAACGTGGACCCGGCAGAATGTGGACCCGGTAGAACATGGACCCGGCAGAATGTGGACCCGGTAGAACATGGACCCGGCAGAATGTGGACCCGGTAGAACATGGACCCGGCAGAATGTGGACCCGGTAGAACATGGACCCGGCAGAATGTGGACCCGGTAGAACATGGACCTGGCAGAATGTGGACCCGGTAGAACATGGACCTGGCAGAATGTGGACCCAGTAGAACATGGACCCGGCAGAATGTGGACCCAGTAGAACATGGACCCGGCAGAATGTGGACCCGATAGAACATGGACCTGGCAGAATGTGGACCCGGTAGAACGTGGACCCGGTAGAACATGGACCCGGCAGAATGTGGACCCGGTAGAACATGGACCTGGCAGAATGTGGACCCAGTAGAACATGGACCCGGCAGAATGTGGACCCGATAGAACATGGACCTGGCAGAATGTGGACCCGGTAGAACATGGACCCGGCAGAATGTGGACCCGGTAGAACCTTGCCTTCAACATCCTTCCAAACGTTGTGATGGGCTTTAATTAGGCAGGATTTAGGACCCAGATGAGGGAACCTGCTGCAGCAGTAAACCTACACCTGGTACCGCAGGAAATGGGCGGGGCCAATCAGGGAACAACAGAACCGTGCCTGTGACAGCAGCTCAGTCACATTTGCCTTTCAAATAGGTGGGCTGAGTGGCGCTACCGGGCCCCAGACATCAGAACCTCAGAACTTCTGCTGCTCCGCTGCGGTTCCATACTTCTGTTCTACTGACAGAGGTTAGCCGCTTTAAATGAAAGCCAAACTTTCAATCCCTGATTCAACGGATCCTGGAGTCCTCAGCGTTTTTCTAGAACCTCAGAGGTCAGACAGGTTTCTATAGTCCCAATGACCCATCAGAACCAGCTTCATCTGGACCTCCCAGCAGAACATTCAGAGGACCAGCTGCTCTGTTGTCCATCCAGGTTCCAATGACCTTCTAAAGGTAGAACCACTGCTGGTTTTGACCCGGTCCACCAAAAAGAACTTCTCCAACACCAAGAGCTACTGGAGCTGACCCCAATGATCTCCCAGCCTGAGGGAGGAGCGGTACCGTGGAGGTCAGAACATTCTTGGTGCTGTTGGATCTCCAACTCCTCCTTCTGAGGCCTCCTGCCGGGGGCCCCACCCACACAGCCTGAGCTGAAGACCACAGCCATGACTCACTCCCTCCTTTCCCTCTGCGCCCTTCCCTACATGTCTGTCTCTCTGTCCCTCCAGGGAAATCGGGTTCCTCGGTTCTTTAAAGAACTACTTGTTGTTTAGAGAGAAAGTAGAACTCTGTGATCCTGAATCTCTGAGTTGTTGGAAGCCGCCCTGAAGGCAACACAGACTGGAGAAAAGCCAGACAAACAGAACCTTACCTGGTCTCCAAATGTCTCACAAACAGCAGAAACCTCCACAGCACCGTAAAAAGATCTATGAAAATCCAGAAGTGCAGTAAGAGGAAAAAACTCTTTGGATCCTCTTTTTTCTGCTGTTGTCTGCTTTCTGCCTCCTTCCTCAGAAAACCAGCCGGACCAGACAGAGCAGCTGCGACGTCATGAAAACACACAAGCACAAAGGCTTTCCATGTTCTGATCTGTCCGTTTCCACTTCTGTAACCCCAAACCTCATGAATAAGTAAAGGAAGACACACCTACAGCATTCAGGGAGGGAGGAACCCGGCATCCTGCTGCCTCGCCCTCCATGTCAGGCCGCTGAGGAATCACAGCGCAGGAAAACAGCATATAAAACCCCAAACCTGATCCAAGACCAGGTCCTGATCGCAACTCTGACCCAACCGTGGAAATTCAAAGTCAGAAACAGGGCCGTGCTGTAACGATCTTGGTTCTGCTGTTTTTCTTTAAGTTTTCTGTTTCAAGTTTAGTCAGTTTTTTCATTGTTTTCTAGCTTTTTTGGTGTGTCTGGATTCATTTAAGTTGCTTAGGTTTTTCTGTCTGTCCTCTGCTGCCTCCTTGTGTTCTTTTCCCTTGGCTTCCTCGTCAGCTCTAATCACACCTGTTCCCTATCAGCTCGTTAACTCTACCTTTGTTCAGTCAGCCATAAATACTCTCCCTCTGCAGTCCCTCTTTGCTGGTTCCTCGTCTTACCTTTCCTCACCCTGGCTCCTTGATGGTTTTCCCCTGATGTCTCCATGTTTCTGCTTCTGCTTTTGGGTCCAATCTAAAACCTTTACACCAAATCTTGACAGAAAAAGAACACAAGGAGGCAGCAGAGGACAGACAGAAAAACCTAAGCAACTTAAATGAATCCAGACACACCAAACAAGCTAGAAAACAATGAAAAACCTGGCTAAACTTGAAACAGAAAACTTAAAGAAAAACAACAGAACCAAGATCGTTACATGTGCACAGACTTTGTCAGGGCCAGAAGGATTTTTTCCTCCAGATTTAACAAAGTTTTGGGCTCCATTGAAAGTGTAGGAAAATATATAAATAACTGTACCCAACAAATCACAGAAACTGAAACACGCATTTCTGATGCGGAGATAGAAAGGCTACGATCCAAGGTGGAGGCGCCGGAGTCCAAGAAGAAAGACTTGGAAGGTAAAGTTACGGATCTGGAGGCTCGGTGGAGACAAAACAACCTGAAGGGCAGAATCCATGTGAGTTCTTGGAAAACTGGATCCCGGAGACCCTCGATGTTGGAGCGGTTTCCGTGGAAAGAGCGCATCGAATTGGACCCCGGAGAGACAGCACCGCGGCGCCCGACACTTTAATGATGAGATTCCTCAGCAACAAGGATAAGCAACCTGTTGCTCTAGCATCAAGAACTAATGCTGACATTCGATACCAGAACCATCAAGTCCGGTTCTACTCAGATACTGCAGCGGATCTTTTCCAGCTTCAGACGCAGTTTGACCCGATACGCACGGAACTACGCAAACTGGGTTTGCGCCACAGGGTTGCTCACCCAGCCAAGCTACTGGTGACTTATCACCGAAGTCATGCTTTCAAAACACTGGCGGCTGCACATGAGGCAGCAAAGGGTTAAACGACCATATGGTTTCTTAAATTAACAATTTGGGACTTCCTATAACTTTGTATTTGCCTTCATTGGTTATTTTTATTGGTGGTGGAACAACAGGGAAATGTTACAAACAGATTTATTTCTGCTTAGGCTTTGCAAGAGGAAGCGTGCACATACCGGTTGGTGTGCATACTGATATGTTAGAGCCTGTGAGCAAATATAAGGAAGATAAAAACTTTAGTTTTGGTTATTATTCATATTAGACTGCTCCTCACTGCGTGTGGGTCGGTCACATGTGATAACGGGAGGTGCACGGAGGGGGGAGGGAGTCCCTCGGAAGTTGGTGTGCGAACCTAAGGTCAGGGGACATGTTGTGGGTTTTGTTCTGTTGTTCAAGCTTCTCAAATGTTCATGTTTGCTAAACTTTGTTTTTTATTTCTTCTCCATTTCTGCTAATTTGGTGGATCTTGCATGTCACAGGCCTTAAATCTTAAAATGGTTACATGGAACTGCAGGGGCCTACAACGTCTAAAGAAGGTCATTAATAATCTAAAAGATCTGAATTCCAAAATAGCATTTCTACAGGAGACGCATCTTATGGAAGAAGATGAGGGGCGGGTCAGGAGGAGGTGGCGAGGCAATGTTTACACTTCAACATTTTCTTCTCGATCAAGAGCGATTATCACTCTTTTCACAAATCCGTCCCATTTTTAGTAAACAATGTAATCAAGGATGGGAGGGGTAGATATTTGGTTCAGGGCTCTTTACTATCTGAAAAAGTTAACCTAGTTAATGTCTATGGTCCAAATGATTCTGGCTTCTTTCAAAACCTGTTTCTCCTAATTTAATCGTTGCAAGGGCGCTTTGTGATGGCAGGGGATTTTAATTGTACTCTTATTCCAGAAATAGATAGATCTACGGGGTCAGATGTGACACCTGTAGAACACCTATACAGATGTTTCTGAAAACTCTGAGACTGGTAGACATCTTTAGGGAACTTCAGCAACAACCCAGAGCCTGGTCCTGCTATTCAGCAACATTTCAGACCTTCTCGCCTTTTTTAATTTTATAAAACTGTGCGTATGGGAACATAGTGATTTCAGACCACGCTTCATGCTCTCTAAGCTACTGTGATAAGAATCTTACAAGGGATCCCACTAGATGGCGCTTTCAGCATCAATGGTTGCAGGATGAGGATTTTGTAAAGTATATAGGAACACCAATTGATGAGTTCAATCAATTAAACGTAAATCAAACAACAGCATGCATCAGATGGGAGGCCTTTAAAGCGTTTATTAGAGGCCATATTATTAGCTTTACAGGCAAAAAGTCCAAGGAAGCTAAGACTAAAAGGCAGCACCTAGAAAATAAAATAAAGAACATGCAGGAGAGGGTTTTTCAAACAAACGATACTGAGTTGAAAAAAAAAACAGCTGTTGATCCTCAGAGCAGAATATAAAATGATGTCCAGCCTCAGCTGCATCCAGTCTCTTAAGATTGAAACAACATTTTTATGAACAGGAGGAAAAGGCTGGAAAACTTCTAGCTTGGCAGATTAAACAGCTTGAAAAAAACCACTTCGATCACATTAATTGAAACAAAGGATAAAACTCTAATAGATCCAAGGGATATTAATAACGCTCTCAAACATTACTATCAGAAATTATATGATTCTAAAGGAAAGTTAGACCAAGAGGAATTATACAAATTTCTGGATTGAATACATACATATAGAGCAGTGTAGAGTAGAATTTAATACAGAAATAAAGAGGAATTAGCACAGGACATTAAAGGAATGAAATCTGGTAAGCAACCAGGACCTGATGGTATCCCCATTTAAGGACAAATTGCCTGAGACCCATCAGTCTCCTTAACTCTCATCTCAGATTCATCTGTAAACTATTGGCATTATGACTGCAAAACATCTTAAGAGATATTATAAATAAAGATCAAAGTGGGTTTATAGTTGAGAGGCAGGGATAACACAATATTAGAAGGGTCCTGAATATGATTTGCTCTGCTTTCAGTAAACGCAGAGAAGGCTTTTGATGGCCCTACCGTTCAGCATATTGGAAAGGTTCAATTGTGGTAACAACTTTATTAAATGGGTTAAATATTATTGATAATCCAACTGCAGAAATAGGAAGGGTCGTCGCCAGGGATGCCCTCTCTCTCCCTTATTATTCACATTAGCAATCGAGCCTTTTGGCATCAGCTGTTCGTCTCCATCCATGAATCTGGGATCACGGTGGGTCCCACTGAGCAGAATATTTCTCTCTTCGCTGATGATGTTGTTTTATTTCTAACAGATCTGAAAAACTAAATTCCAGTGGTGATGGAAATGATTCAGGAATTTGGGAGAGTCTCAGGTTCCAAAGTAAGTAATACTACTTTATACTTTTATACTTTAAGTAGTTTTTGGAGCACATACTTTTTCACTTTTACTTGAGTAAAGAGGTCAAGGTGATACTTCAACTTTTACCAGAGTGTTTTTAAACTGCAGTATCTATACTTCTACTGAAGTTACAAAAGTGTGAAGTTTTGACACCACTGCACACTACAACCGCAGTAACTACTGCAATGGAGAATAATTACTATTCAATACTCTGCGCAATAACCTGTTTCTCTATATCTGACATCCAGAGCAACAATCCAGTATAATGATCCTGCTATAAAAACAAAAAGCCGTCCGATGTGGACGCCCTGTTTATACGGTTTATATCCCGCACTGCTTTTTCTTCCTTTGGCTTCTTCTTCTTCTTTGACTATTTGAGCTGATGGAGCGAGAAAAGTTCTCCACTGTGAGATCGATCAATCAATCAATAATTTCCTTTCCGATATCTCTGTAAATTATTACACGGTCTTTATCATTAATATAAGAAAATCTCAATAAATGATGAAAAAGAAGAGCAACAGAATAAAAATTCGACCTTTCCAATATGGCGGCCCTGTTGACGCGGTAAGCTCTTCAAAGTAAAAGACCGGGTGAGTTTTCTTTTGAAAGTCCTAAGCGGAAGTGGTTCCACAGCTTCGTCCCTGTCCAACATGTCCTCCACGCTGACCCGTCAGTAGAAGTCAGTGGGTTTGTCCGTGGATCCTTTGCCCTCAGTGAGTATCCATTCCGTGGATTTATTGTGTTTGGGTCACAGTGAGGTTCGGTTCCGTGGATCATTCCTGGTAACAAGGTCACGGTTCTAAGGTCCGCCCGGACCCGGCGGCCCGGTTCGGTTCTGCGGGCTGACATTTGGACTGCAGCCCACCTGGACCGGCCTGATGGAACCGGACCGGACCGGACCTTCGGCCCCTGAGGTGTTAGAAGATCTGGTTCAATCTAGAACCATGGTTCTGGTTCTGGGTCTGGGGTGCTTCCCTCTGCCCTGATTGGTTGATTTTATAAACTACGCATTCAATGACGTCATAACATCCAAACCGGCCGCGTGATGAAAAAAATTTAAAAGCTTTAAAATTAATGGTTTGATGAAAGCTTCGGATTCACAGCAAAACTGTTTATTATTGAAACCTTGAAAACTATAAGAAATAAAAACCATAAATGAAGATGAAATAAAATATGAAATAAATTTATTCTATAATAAAATAATGAGAATAAAGGGGGGGGGGGGGGGGGGGGGGGTAGTAGCTGTTGGTCAGTGGGTCCAATGTTCCCCTCAGAACCAGGTTCTGTCTGTCGGGTCAGCAGATAATCGGTCCACTGAATGCTCAGGCTACTCTAACTGTTCTGTTTCTACGCTGCAGGTTAGCTCTGATGCTCAGGCTGCTCTAACTGTTCTGTTTCTACGCTGCAGGTTAGCTCTGATGCTCAGGCTGCTCTAACTGTTCTGTTTCTACGCTGCAGGTTAGCTCTGATGCTCAGGCTGCTCTAACTGTTCTGTTTCTACGCTGCAGGTTAGCTCTGATGCTCAGGCTACTCTAACTGTTCTGTTTCTACGCTGCAGGTTAGCTCTGATGCTCAGGCTGCTCTAACTGTTCTGTTTCTACGCTGCAGGTTAGCTCTGATGCTCAGGCTGCTCTAACTGTTCTGTTTCTACGCTGCAGGTTAGCTCTGATGCTCAGGCTGCTCTAACTGTTCTGTTTCTACGCTGCAAATTAGCTCTGATGCTCAGGCTGCTCTAACTGTTCTGTTTCTACACTGCAGGTTAGCTCTGATGCTCAGGCTGCTCTAACTGTTCTGTTTCTACGCTGCAGGTTAGCTCTGATGCTCAGGCTGCTCTAACTGTTCTGTTTCTACGCTGCAGGTTAGCTCTGATGCTCAGGCTGCTCTAACTGTTCTGTTTCTACGCTGCAGGTTAGCTCTGATGCTCAGGCTGCTCTAACTGTTCTGTTTCTACGCTGCAGGTTAGCTCTGATGCTCAGGCTGCTCTAACTGTTCTGTTTCTACGCTGCAGGACCCAGAACCGCAGCAGCATCATCATCAATGGTGTGTCTACATCCCAGAGCCGTCACATTCTCCTGTGTGCGCTCGATGACCTCTGACCTCCCCGGCTGTCGTCACGGTGAGTGTTTCTAGCGGAGTTGTGAGCACGGCGGCGCGGAGCCTCACCGTCTCTCTCCTGCAGGCTGCACCTGCATGGCGTTAGCGAGGCTGGGAGGAGAGTTCTGCCAAGCTCAGCACCTGCTGCTTATTGTGGACAAGTGAAGAGGAGGACCAACAGCGAGGCCCTTGGCTCCGCCCACACCCAGGTCAGAGACCACGGGGCCCTCAGGGGCCGATTCTGCCCATAGCGGTGGGGTAACGGCTGCGTCTGTGGTGTTCAGGTCCGTACCACCATCCTGTCGTATGAAGACGAGTCGACCCTCCGTCTGCCAGCCGTCCTGGAGGAGGAGATACCTGCAGCTGCACTCCGCCCCTTTCTTCTTCTTCTTCTCCTTCTTATCTGGTTCCTCGGAGCAGTAGACCAGTTCATTCCTGCCAGGTGAGCCCAGCAGATTTCTGTTGCCAATGTTTCAACCTGTTCCCTCCAGTTAGAACCCTGCTATGCATGTTTATAGAGCAGACCCAGAGTCCTCCTCGAAGATCCTCCTCCTCTGAAGCACCATGAACCGCCCGGCGCCGGTGGAGATCTCCTACGACTGCCTGAGGTTCCTCATCACGCACAACCCCACCAACGCACAGCTGGGGAAGTTCATCGAGGTACGGACCTTTGGGACACAGGTTCTGCTGCAGAACCTGCAGGATCTGCAGTATCAGGTTCTGCAGGATCTGCAGGTTCTGCAGGATCTGCAGGATCAGGTTCTGCAGGATCTACAGGATCAGGTTCTACAGGATCTGCGGGATCAGGTTCTGCAGGATCTGCAGGATCTACAGGATCAGGTTCTACAGGATCTGCAGGATCAGGTTCTGGTTCTCCTGGTTCTGCAGAACAGAGCTGAGCGGCTGTGTTTCCCTGAGCAGGACCTGAAGGCGTACGGAGTGAGCACCCTGGTGAGGGTCTGCACTGCGACCTACGATAAAGTTCCGGTGGAACAGGAAGGGATCCAGGTTCTGGTGAGGCCTGCAGAACCTCCAACCTCCTTGCTGAGGACTGAAACCCGGTTCTACCCTCAGCTCTCTCCTCTCTGCAGGATTGGCCCTTTGAGGATGGCTCCGCCCCCCCAGAGCAGGTGGTTGATGACTGGCTGAACCTGCTGCAGGTGAAGTTCAGGGAGGAGCCCGGAGGCTGCGTGGCCGTGCACTGTGTGGCCGGACTGGGACGGTCAGTAGAACCTCTGCTGTTAGAACCTTAGCACTGATAGCCCAGAACTCTGCAGAACCTCGAAGGTTCTGGCCCGTTTCCCCTCCTGCTGAAGCTAACTAGGCTAATAAAGCTAACTAGGCTAATAAAGCTAACTAGGCTAATAAAACTGATAACGGTAATAATGCTGATAAATCTTTTTTAGCGTAATTAAGATTTTTAAGCTCATTAAGCTAATGGGGCTAAAGGCTAATAAAGCTAACCTGCTGGCTAATAAGCTAATATGTCAATATCTTTTGTTTATGTGCATTAGTTCTAGATTCTGGTCATTATTATCATACAAAACCAAGGTTCTGGTTCTTCCTGAGGTCCAGTCTGTAGAAGGTTCTGGTTCCTCCTGAGGTCTAGTCTGTAGAAGGTTCTGGTTCTTCCTGTGTACCAGTTTTTAGAAGGTTCTGGTTCCCCAGGTCCAGTCTGTAGAAGGTTCTGGTTCCTCCTGAGGTCCAGTTTTTAGAAGGTTCTGGTTCCCCAGGTTCAGTCTGTAGAAGGTTCTGGTTCCTCCTTAGGTCCAGTTTTTAGAAGGTTCTGGTTCCTCCTGAGGTCCAGTCTGTAGAAGGTTCTGGTTCCCCAGGTCCAGTCTGTAGAAGGTTCTGGTTCCTCCTGAGGTCCAGTTTTTAGAAGGTTCTGGTTCCCCAGGTTCAGTCTGTAGAAGGTTCTGGTTCCTCCTTAGGTCCAGTTTTTAGAAGGTTCTGGTTCCTCCTGAGGTCCAGTCTGTAGAAGGTTCTGGTTCCCCAGGTCCAGTCTGTAGAAGGTTCTGGTTCCTCCTGAGGTCCAGTCTGTAGAAGGTTCTGGTTCCTCCTGAGGTCCAGTTTTTAGAAGGTTCTGGTTCTTCCTGAGGTCCAGTCTGTAGAAGGTTCTGGTTCCTCCTGAGGTCCAGTCTGTAGAAGGTTCTGGTTCCTCCTGAGGTCCAGTCTGTAGAAGGTTCTGGTTCCCCAGGTCCAGTCTGTAGAAGGTTCTGGTTCCTCCTGAGGTCCAGTCTGTAGAAGGTTCTGGTTCCTCCTGAGGTCCAGTCTGTAGAAGGTTCTGGTTCCCCAGGTCCAGTCTGTAGAAGGTTCTGGTTCCTCCTGAGGTCCAGTCTGTAGAAGGTTCTGGTTCCCCAGGTCCAGTCTGTAGAAGGTTCTGGTTCCTCCTGAGGTCCAGTCTGTAGAAGGTTCTGGTTCCCCAGGTCCAGTCTGTAGAAGGTTCTGGTTCCTCCTGAGGTCCACTCTGTAGAAGGTTCTGGTTCCTCCTGAGGTCCAGTCTGTAGAAGGTTCTGGTTCCCCAGGTCCAGTCTGTAGAAGGTTCTGGTTCCTCCTGAGGTCCAGTCTGTAGAAGGTTCTGGTTCCCCAGGTCCAGTCTGTAGAAGGTTCTGGTTCCTCCTGAGGTCCAGTCTGTAGAAGGTTCTGGTTCCCCAGGTCCAGTCTGTAGAAGGTTCTGGTTCCTCCTGAGGTCCAGTCTGTAGAAGGTTCTGGTTCCTCCTGAGGTTCAGTCTGTAGAAGGTTCTGGTTCTTCCTGAGGTCCAGTCTGTAGAAGGTTCTGGTTCCTCCTGAGGTCCAGTCTGTAGAAGGTTCTGGTTCCCCAGGTCCAGTCTGTAGAAGGTTCTGGTTCCTCCTGAGGTCCAGTCTGTAGAAGGGTCTGGTTCCCCAGGTCCAGTCTGTAGAAGGTTCTGGTTCCTCCTGAGGTCCAGTCTGTAGAAGGTTCTGGTTCCCCAGGTCCAGTCTGTAGAAGGTTCTGGTTCCCCAGGTCCAGTCTGTAGAAGGTTCTGGTTCCTCCTGAGGTCCAGTCTGTAGAAGGTTCTGGTTCCCCAGGTCCAGTCTGTAGAAGGTTCTGGTTCCTCCTGAGGTTCAGTCTGTAGAAGGTTCTGGTTCCTCCTGAGGTTCAGTCTGTAGAAGGTTCTGGTTCTTCCTGAGGTCCAGTCTGTAGAAGGTTCTGGTTCCTCCTGAGGTCCAGTCTGTAGAAGGTTCTGGTTCCTCCTGAGGTTCAGTCTGTAGAAGGTTCTGGTTCTTCCTGAGGTCCAGTCTGTAGAAGGTTCTGGTTCCTCCTGAGGTCCAGTCTGTAGAAGGTTCTGGTTCCCCAGGTCCAGTCTGTAGAAGGTTCTGGTTCCTCCTGAGGTCCAGTCTGTAGAAGGTTCTGGTTCCCCAGGTCCAGTCTGTAGAAGGTTCTGGTTCCTCCTGAGGTCCAGTCTGTAGAAGGTTCTGGTTCCCCAGGTCCAGTCTGTAGAAGGTTCTGGTTCCTCCTGAGGTCCAGTCTGTAGAAGGTTCTGGTTCCTCCTGAGGTCCAGTCTGTAGAAGGTTCTGGTTCCCCAGGTCCAGTCTGTAGAAGGTTCTGGTTCCTCCTGAGGTCCAGTCTGTAGAAGGTTCTGGTTCCCCAGGTCCAGTCTGTAGAAGGTTCTGGTTCCTCCTGAGGTCCAGTCTGTAGAAGGTTCTGGTTCCCCAGGTCCAGTCTGTAGAAGGTTCTGGTTCCTCCTGAGGGCCAGTCTGTAGAAGGTTCTGGTTCCCCAGGTCCAGTCTGTAGAAGGTTCTGGTTCCTCCTGAGGTCCAGTCTGTAGATGGTTCTGGTTCCCCAGGTCCAGTCTGTAGAAGGTTCTGGTTCCCCAGGTCCAGTCTGTAGAAGGTTCTGGTTCTGGTCTGTTCATCCTGTTGTCTCCTCAGGGCTCCTGTGCTGGTGGCCCTGGCTCTGGTGGAGTGTGGCATGGAGTACGAAGACGCCGTCCATCTCATCAGACAGTAAGTCTTTGGGCCGGTTCTGCTCTCATGATACCTGTGAGCGGTTCTGGTTCTGACCGCGGTCCGTTCTGTCCTTAGGAAGCGCCGTGGTGCTCTGAACGCCAAGCAGCTGCAGTACTTGGAGAACTACAGACCCAAACTCTGCCTGCGCTCCAAAGATGCTAACGGACAGAACTGCTGTGTCCAGTAGGGTCCAACCGG
Organism: Cyprinodon diabolis; assembly: GCA_030533445.1. Taxonomy (NCBI): domain Eukaryota; kingdom Metazoa; phylum Chordata; class Actinopteri; order Cyprinodontiformes; family Cyprinodontidae; genus Cyprinodon; species Cyprinodon diabolis. The sequence continues at coordinate 309,792 of CM060080.1, read as the reverse complement.
ACACTGTGGTTCTGGATGAAGCTGGAACCTTACCAGAACATCTAGCAGAACCTTACCAGAACATCTAGCAGAACCTTACCAGAACCTTTTCCTGACTTCCTACAAATATAATAAAGCTTCTCTGCCTGGAAAACTGTTTGGATTTATTTCAGACACCTGCAGCCGGTTCTGGTGGCCAAAGAGGGTGTGAATACTTTTCTTTCCTGGTCCGGTCGCTCAGGGAGGGATTTTATTGATCCGTTCATCAGAACCACTTAGTGGGTCTGGAAAGGAGAACAGCAGAACTCACTGAAATTCTCCAAGGCAGCAGCTGATCAGATTTAGAAGGTTCTGCTGCCGTCACAGGTCGGGTCAGGTCAGGTCGGGTCGGGGAACTCACTGTTCCTGGTTCTGAATCCCAGCGATGCTTCTAGCTGTAGGTCCTGGTCTTCAGGTTCTAGCGGGTCCAGGCTTTGGGACCTCTGAGCCAGGGTCCAGTTCTGCTCCTGGTCCTGGATAAGATGGTTCTGATGTTAATACCATGGAGGAGACAGAGAAGCACCTCCTAGATCTGTCTGGCTGGTTCTCCTCTCAGACCCTGGGTGGGCTCCTCCTTCTCCTTCCTGGTGCTTGGAGAGATTTTCTACGTTTTCCTTCCACTCAACTTTCCAGCCAGCTGGGTTCCTCTGTGCTCAGCAGGGTGGACCTGCACAGAACCTTTCTACCTAGGGGGCAGACTGGGATCTAGTCTTCTAGCTCTAGGGCCCATCGGCTGTGAAGCAGAACCAGACAGCCAACAGTGAGATGAAGCTCCTGGTTCTGCAGGCAGGGGGCGCCGTCCAGCCCACTGGAAACCAGCATCCAGCCTCTTCATTAGAAAAAACAACTACAAATAAATTATTTTAAGTGTTTTTACCCTAAATAGGAGCAGATAAATAAGATGGAATCAGTTCATATCCTCCCAAAATAAGATAATTAGATAATAAGTGCTTGAAATAAAACAATTCAATTATTTTGTCTTATTTTTAATTGAAATAGTCTAATTTCCCTCTATTCAAGAAATAATGCAGTTTAAGAAAATTTACTTATTTAGATTCCTTTTTTTGAAGCTTACTAACAGTTTTCAGGAGACTTCTCTAGTTTCAGCAGCTAGAACAGGATCCTCCAGGCTCCTCAGGAGGAGGAGGAGAAGGAGGAGGAGAAGGAGGAGGAGAAGGAGGAGCAGGGGTGGGGGTCGTGGTGAGCGGAGCTGTGACCCAGTTCAGAGCTGAAGGCTGGAAGCAGAACGTCGAGGCTCTAACATTCTTCAGTCCCTCAGTCTGTGCTGTTAGTTCAGGAGGACCGAGAGGGAGGCGACTCAGGAAGAGAGGGAGGAGGAGGAGGGAGGGAGAGGAAGGAAGGGAGGAGGAGGAGGGAGGGAGAGGAAGGAAGGGAGGAGGAGGAGGGAGGGAGAGGAAGGAAGGGAAGGAGGGGTCTGCTGTTCAGGAGCTCACAGAGGATCTCAGGAGGTTCAGATATCTGCTTGGACTCGAGAAGGAAAGAAGAAAACTGTGGAAAAACCAACATAGGAGGAGGAGAGGAGGTGCAGTTTCTCCTCCTCAGAGAGCAGCAGGAGAGGAGGTGCAGTTTCTCCTCCTCAGAGAGCAGCAGGAGAGGAGGTGCAGTTTCTCCTCCTCAGAGAGCAGCAGGATGTTACCGGTAAGTTTCTCTCTGACGTGTCGCTCCAACAGAAACGCTGCTTTCTAGCAGCTCAGAAGTTCAGCCTGTTTCTGAAACAACAGTAAAGGTTCTACTGATTGGGGGCCCAGGGTCAGAGACCCCAGGGTAGGGGCCCCAGAGTAGGGGCCCCAGGGTCACAATAGGGTCGTATTGGGTCAGGTAGGGTCGTATCGGGTCAGGTAGGGTCGTATCGGGTCGGTTCTCTGTCAGCTGCAGACGTGTCATGGTGGCGTCCATTACCTGCAGACCCAGAGGTGGCTGCAGCCGTCCGCTCCCTCCACCTCTGACCTTCCTCTGAATCAGCTGCTCATGTTGTTGTTTTGCCTTCAGAACTTAATCCCAGACAGTCTCCTCCATCATCTGGAGTCACCATCATCTCCTGTTCCTGGGCAGAGATCCAGCCCCTGCAGCTGTCGGTGAATACAGACCCTCATTGAGGTTCTAGATTTCACTTTCTTGCTCATTTTCACACAGCTGCTGATGACAGCAGACTGGGCAGGACTCCTAATCCTGCCAGTTTCAGTTTGGTTTGCTGCTAAACTGGCAGATCTTTGGTCTGGATCAACAGTCCAGCAGGTTGTCTCATCATGTTGGATCTTCTGAAGAACTTCAGGCATAAAAAGACCTCAGAGATCAGAGTCTGTTTCTATGTAAGACAAGCTGCCAGTGTTCAGTCTAAGACACTAGCTCTACCTTTTCCACCAATCATTCTGCAGATAAACTTTTTAAATTTGGTGTAAGGATTCTCCTCCTCCACTCTGACCCTCTCTCTAAGGAGGAGCCCAGCCTCCCTGCAGAGAAGGATCCAGGATCTGGTTCATAGGGTCCTGGTCCAGATGAATGACCATAGGTGAGGGTAGGAACGTAGACTGCCTGCTAAATCAGAGCTTTGCCTTTTCTCTCTTAACCCAAGTTGAGTCAGAACTGCAGCTCTGATAGTTTATGGCTGTTAGAAGATCCAGCTTCTACTAAACGGATCCATTGGTTACTGAAGGTTTTGCAGATCTGAAGCTGTGTCCCAGCGGTCTGTGGAGATGTTTGGCCCCGCCCCTTCCCAATCTCTCAGTTGATGTTTGTGGATGATCAGCAGCTCCTGCTGTATAGACCTGTCCAGTCTGTACCTGTGACTTCATCTGGAGTCAGTCAGCTGTTATTATGGTGCTTGCCTCAAATGTTGGTCATACAGAAATAAAAAACAGTTTGCTCCATAATGACATGTTATCCTTTCATGACTCATCACTTGGTCTAGCAAACATTTTAGACGGACTTTAGAATCAGAGGCTGCTGCTAGCAGCTGAGCTGCTTTCTGCTCCTTCAAAGCCAGGATTGTTTTAAACTTTTCTGTCTCATAACAAACTTTAAGGAACGAGGCAGCGGTCCGCTTCTTTAACGCAAAGGGGTACATGAAATTATATTTATTTAAATATATCTATTTCTTAGGGAGTTAAAATAAAATCTGTTTTGCTTTAAAAATAAACTTTTATCATTGAAAAAGTAAGTTTTTCTTCTATGTTTGAGTTAAGCTGTGACTCACAACCAAACCAAGCAGATAACAGTCTGAATGTAGAGTCCAGTTAAGTCTAACCAGGCCCATTAAATTCTAACCAGGCCCGGTAAAGTCTAACCAGGCCCGATAAAGTCTAACCAGGCCCGGTAAAGTCTAACCAGGCCCGGTAAAGTCTAACCAGGCCCGATAAAGTCTAACCAGGCCCGGTAAAGTCTAACCAGGCCCGATAAATTCTAACCAGGCCCGGTAAAGTCTAACCAGGCCCGATAAAGTCTAACCAGGCCCGATAAAGTCTAACCAGGCCCGATAAATTCTAACCAGGCCCGGTAAAGTCTAACCAGGCCCGATAAAGTCTAACCAGGCCCGGTAAAGTCTAACCAGGCCCGATAAAGTCTAACCAGGCCCATTAAATTCTAACCAGGCCCGATAAATTCTAACCAGGCCCGGTAAAGTCTAACCAGGCCCGATAAAGTCTAACCAGGCCCATTAAATTCTAACCAGGCCCGATAAATTCTAACCAGGCCCGGTAAAGTCTAACCAGGCCCAGTAAAGTCTAACCAGGCCCGATAAAGTCTATCCAGGCCCGGTAAAGTCTAACCAGGCCCGATAAAGTCTAACCAGGCCCGATAAATTCTAACCATGCCCGGTAAAGTCTAACCAGGCCCGATAAAGTCTAACCAGGCCCGGTAAAGTCTAACCAGGCCCGGAAAAGTCTAACCAGGCCCGATAAAGTCTAACCAGGCCCGGTAAAGTCTAACCAGGCCCGGTAAAGTCTAACCAGGCCCGATAAAGTCTAACCAGGCCCGGTAAAGTCTAACCAGGCCCGATAAAGTCTAACCAGGCCCGGTAAAGTCTAACCAGGCCCGGTAAAGTCTAACCAGGCCCGATAAAGTCTAACCAGGCCCGGTAAAGTCTAACCAGGCCCGGTAAAGTCTAACCAGGCCCGGTAAAGTCTAACCAGGCCCGATAAATTCTAACCAGGCCCGGTAAAGTCTAACCAGGCCCGATAAAGTCTAACCAGGCCCGATAAAGTCTAACCAGGCCCGATAAATTCTAACCAGGCCCGGTAAAGTCTAACCAGGCCCGATAAAGTCTAACCAGGCCCGGTAAAGTCTAACCAGGCCCGATAAAGTCTAACCAGGCCCATTAAATTCTAACCAGGCCCGATAAATTCTAACCAGGCCCGGTAAAGTCTAACCAGGCCCGATAAAGTCTAACCAGGCCCATTAAATTCTAACCAGGCCCGATAAATTCTAACCAGGCCCGGTAAAGTCTAACCAGGCCCGGTAAAGTCTAACCAGGCCCGATAAAGTCTATCCAGGCCCGGTAAAGTCTAACCAGGCCCGATAAAGTCTAACCAGGCCCGATAAATTCTAACCATGCCCGGTAAAGTCTAACCAGGCCCGATAAAGTCTAACCAGGCCCGGTAAAGTCTAACCAGGCCCGGTAAAGTCTAACCAGGCCCGATAAAGTCTAACCAGGCCCATTAAAGTCTAACCAGGCCCGGTAAAGTCTAACCAGGCCCGGTAAAGTCTAACCAGGCCCATTAAATTCTAACCAGGCCCGGTAAAGTCTAACCAGGCCCGATAAAGTCTAACCAGGCCCGGTAAAGTCTAACCAGGCCCGATAAAGTCTAACCAGGCCCGATAAAGTCTAACCAGGCCCATTAAAGTCTAACCAGGCCCGGTAAAGTTTAACCAGGCCCGATAAAGTCTAACCAGACCCGGTAAAGTCTAACCAGGCCCATTAAAGTCTAACCAGGCCCGGTAAAGTCTAACCAGGCCCGGTAAAGTCTAACCAGGCCCATTAAAGTCTAACCAGGCCTGGTAAAGTCTAACCAGCCCCGATTAAGTCTAACCAGGCCCGGTAAAGTCTATCCAGGCCTGGTAAAGTCTAACCAGGCCCATTAAAGTCTAACCAGGCCCGGTAAAGTCTAACCAGGCCCGGTAAAGTCTAACCAGGCCCGGTAAAGTCTAACCAGGCCCAATAAAGTCTAACCAGGCCCGATAAAGTTTAACCAGGCCCGATAAAGTCTAACCAGGCCCGGTAAAGTCTAACCAGGCCCATTAAAGTCTAACCAGGCCTGGTAAAGTCTAACCAGCCCCGATAAAGTCTAACCAGGCCCGGTAAAGTCTATCCAGGCCTGGTAAAGTCTAACCAGGCCCATTAAAGTCTAACCAGGCCCGGTAAAGTCTAACCAGGCCCGGTAAAGTCTAACCAGGCCCGGTAAAGTCTAACCAGGCCCAATAAAGTCTAACCAGGCCCGGTAAAGTCTAACCAGGCCCAATAAAGTCTAACCAGGCCCGATAAAGTCTAACCAGGCCCGGTAAAGTCTAACCAGGCCCGATAAAGTCTAACCAGGCCCATTAAATTCTAACCAGGCCCGATAAATTCTAACCAGGCCCGGTAAAGTCTAACCAGGCCCGATAAAGTCTAACCAGGCCCATTAAATTCTAACCAGGCCCGATAAATTCTAACCAGGCCCGGTAAAGTCTAACCAGGCCCGATAAAGTCTAACCAGGCCCATTAAATTCTAACCAGGCCCGATAAATTCTAACCAGGCCCGGTAAAGTCTAACCAGGCCTGGTAAAGTCTAACCAGGCCCGATAAAGTCTATCCAGGCCTGGTAAAGTCTAACCAGGCCCGGTAAAGTCTAACCAGGCCCAGTAAAGTCTAACCAGGCCCGGTAAAGTCTAACCAGGCCCGATAAAGTCTAACCAGGCCCGGTAAAGTCTATCCAGGCCCATTAAAGTCTAAGCAGGCCCATTGAAGTCTAACCAGGCCTGGTAAAGTCTAACCAGGCCCGATAAAGTCTAACCAGGCCCGATAAAGTCTAACCAGGCCCGATAAAGTCTAACCAGGCCTGGTAAAGTCTAACCAGGCCCGGTAAAGTCTATCCAGGCCCATTAAAGTCTAACCAGGCCCGGTAAAGTCTAACCAGGCCCGATAAAGTCTAACCAGGCCCGATAAAGTCTAACCAGGCCCGGTAAAGTCTAACCAGGCCCGGTAAAGTCTATCCAGGCCCATTAAAGTCTAACCAGGCCCGGTAAAGTCTAACCAGGCCCGATAAAGTCTAACCAGGCCCGATAAAGTCTAACCAGGCCCGGTAAAGTCTAACCAGGCCTGGTAAAGTCTAACCAGGCCCGGTAAAGTCTATCCAGGCCCGATAAAGTCTAACCAGGCCCAATAAAGTCTAACCAGGCCCGATAAAGTCTAACCAGGCCCGGTAAAGTCTAACCAGGCCCGATAAAGTCTAACCAGGCCCATTAAATTCTAACCAGGCCCGATAAATTCTAACCAGGCCCGATAAATTCTAACCAGGCCCGGTAAAGTCTAACCAGGCCCGATAAAGTCTAACCAGGCCCATTAAATTCTAACCAGGCCCGATAAATTCTAACCAGGCCCGGTAAAGTCTAACCAGGCCCGATAAAGTCTAACCAGGCCCATTAAATTCTAACCAGGCCCGATAAATTCTAACCAGGCCCGGTAAAGTCTAACCAGGCCTGGTAAAGTCTAACCAGGCCCGATAAAGTCTAACCAGGCCTGGTAAAGTCTAACCAGGCCCGGTAAAGTCTAACCAGGCCCGGTAAAGTCTATCCAGGCCCGGTAAAGTCTATCCAGGCCCGGTAAAGTCTAACCAGGCCCGGTAAAGTCTAACCAGGCCCAGTAAAGTCTAACCAGGCCCGGTAAAGTCTAACCAGGCCCGATAAAGTCTAACCAGGCCCGATAAAGTCTAACCAGGCCCGGTAAAGTCTAACCAGGCCCGGTAAAGTCTATCCAGGCCCGATAAAGTCTAACCAGGCCCGATAAAGTCTAACCAGGCCCGGTAAAGTCTAACCAGGCCCGGTAAAGTCTGTCCAGTCCCGATAAAGTCTAACCAGGCCCAATAAAGTCTAACCAGGCCCGATAAAGTCTAACCAGGCCCGGTAAAGTCTAACCAGGCCCGATAAAGTCTAACCAGGCCCATTAAATTCTAACCAGGCCCGATAAATTCTAACCAGGCCCGGTAAAGTCTAACCAGGCCCGATAAAGTCTAACCAGGCCCATTAAATTCTAACCAGGCCCGATAAATTCTAACCAGGCCCGATAAAGTCTAACCAGGCCCATTAAATTCTAACCAGGCCCGATAAATTCTAACCAGGCCCGGTAAAGTCTAACCAGGCCTGGTAAAGTCTAACCAGGCCCGATAAAGTCTAACCAGGCCTGGTAAAGTCTAACCAGGCCCGGTAAAGTCTAACCAGGCCCGGTAAAGTCTATCCAGGCCCGGTAAAGTCTATCCAGGCCCGGTAAAGTCTAACCAGGCCCGGTAAAGTCTAACCAGGCCCAGTAAAGTCTAACCAGGCCCGGTAAAGTCTAACCAGGCCCGATAAAGTCTAACCAGGCCCGGTAAAGTCTATCCAGGCCCATTAAAGTCTAAGCAGGCCCATTGAAGTCTAACCAGGCCTGGTAAAGTCTGACCAGGCCCGATAAAGTCTAACCAGGCCCGATAAAGTCTAACCAGGCCCGATAAAGTCTAACCAGGCCTGGTAAAGTCTAACCAGGCCCGGTAAAGTCTATCCAGGCCCATTAAAGTCTAACCAGGCCCGGTAAAGTCTAACCAGGCCAGATAAAGTCTAACCAGGCCCGATAAAGTCTAACCAGGCCCGGTAAAGTCTAACCAGGCCCGGTAAAGTCTATCCAGGCCCATTAAAGTCTAACCAGGCCCGGTAAAGTCTAACCAGGCCAGATAAAGTCTAACCAGGCCCGGTAAAGTCTAACCAGGCCCGATAAAGTCTAACCAGGCCCGATAAAGTCTAACCAGTCCCAGTAAAATCTAACCAGGTGCAGTAAAGTCTAGTGTAACCCGGGTGTAAATCTCAGTGATTTTCCATTTACATGTTTAGATAATGGAGAAAGATCCCAGTGATCATTCTGTATATGTTTTTCACTTCCATCCCCTCATTGCTACACAGCCAATTGCTGTTGAGTATCAGGGTCACATGTGCAACAGCCTATCAGTTAGGTATATTAGTTGGAGTGGGGAAATATGGAAGACTATGGCATGTTGGGAGAAGCAGAGCTGCAGGAGCTAACTACTTAGCCGAGATGACATGAAAAACCCTGTTTGTGTGAAATACAAACTATGGAATTGGTGAGTTATTCTCCTGTGTGGCTTAATTTTAGCTCATTGATGTCTTTGGTTGTTGTCTAGCTGCTAAATTGCTGATTATACAAACAGATGCCCAGACTAGCTTTGAAGAACCCTATGTGGACAATGAGGTGCCTTAAATATTTATTGAGTACTTGTTTGTATTAGTTGTTTTTACATTTCATGTTGACTAATTTATATAGTGCTTATTTATTGGATTTTTCATGAATGTAATTTATATGGAACTTTATATTTATTGAATATGCATATTGATTGAAAGTTATTGTTTGGAATTATTTGTAGTGCAAAGAGTATCACTTACTGAATTTTTGTGCACACTAGAATGTTTTGATTATATATATATATTGAGAAAATGGTCCTGTTTTATTATTCAGGCCAGGTGTTGATGGCGAGCTGAAGGTCCAGGCCTAGAGCCCAAGAAAGTTTGCACTTTGGGTGCACAAAGACTTTGGATCTCCTGCCAGGCTGGTAGGAGGCTCCTTGCAGCCAACGAACAATTTTGTTTCCACTCTGCTCTGACTTTTGTCGGTCTATGACCTGCACTGCACCAAGCACTTTAGAAGGAATTTGCTTGGGACCTTCAATCAACCCCAGCTTGGGGTGACTGGACTGAAGGGATGTGGTTTCATTAATTGTGGAATTGATTAATTTAGTTTTTTTCCCTCTTTATTGTTTTGTTTTCTTTCTTTTTTCTGCACATTTTATATGGCCATTTGGATGATTCACTGATGTTGTAAATATGTATAAAATTTTCCTCACTATAAATACAAAGCACTCGTAACTGCAAACTTCTAGTCTCTGTCTGCTGTTTCATGAGTCGTACCTATATTCTAGCCTATTGACCTTATTTGTTATGACCATTTGCATTAATTTAAAATATAGTATACTGTTTTTTACAGATATGCTACACTAGCTAGGTGCAGTCTAACCAGGCCCGGTAAAGTCTAACCAGGTGCAGGGTTAGGGTTAACTGTCACAATGGGAATGGAAGTTTGACATGACCCAAATACAGACTCAAGCTTGACACAAGAGGGTAAACAGGAAATATCGAAGAGCTCAAAGGCTACTTTCACACTGCTGTCCTTGATGCTAAATTCCGATTTTTTGTGAAATCCGATATTTTCGCATTCCCGTTCATATTTCCAAGTATATGCGACTTGTATGTGATCTCCTGTGTGAATTGCAGTCATACAACGCAGTGTCCCGAATGCGCAGTAGAGGACGCAATGACGTCACAGGCCTGCGTGGTCCTTTTTCCAGAGGTAAATATGGATGGTAGTGCCGGCGTGCATCTAGCGGTCTTTTCCAACCATAAAAACACAATCTTTTCAATATGGTTAACCATAAATACTGCTCTCTGCATCATCATCTGCCATGGTTGTTGTTTTCTGCATAGCAGGACGCTGAATAGTGACCTTTGTCGGGTATTAATGGCATTCAGGCCGGATGAATGCGACCTGGCCGTTCAGACACAGGTCGCATTTGAAAAGTTCAGATTCAGGACCACATAGCCAAGTGGCCTGGGTCGGATTGGAAAAAATTGGATCTGTGTTGTTCAGACTGCCATGAAAATATCAGATCCAGGTCGCATATGGGCCAAAAAATCGTATTTGGGTCACTTCAGGCTGCAATGTGAACGTAGCTAAATACAATCAAATATACCTAGAACACAAGAATGAAATAAGACCAATGAAAACAATGAAAAAGATAAAACTTAAACAAAACCATGACAATACCCCCCAACTTAAGGGCGGATTCCGGGCGCCCTAAAAAGTCCAAAAACAACCCAGTCATTGTGGGCGGAGGGGGGACCAGGAAGAAGGGCAAGAAACAAAAACAGAGTCCAAACACAAAACAACCCACTTAAGGTGGGTGAGGACAAGCAAAGTCTCCTGGAGGCAAGCCCTGATGCCGGATATGAGGCAGAGGATCTCTGGAGGACAGCGACGAAGGGGGACTTCTGGAGGACGTCCTTGAGGACACCGTCTCAGGAAACACACAGCCGGGCAGACGAGCTCCGAGCCAGCTCCCATGTCAGAGGATGAAGAGAGCACATCCAGTTAGTCACAGTCAGAGAAACTGGACTACACTGGAAAACAGGCCAAGCTCCAACATCTAGAAACAAAGGTGTTGATGGCAGCAGCACAGCTGATATTTCTCTCCAGGATGGAGTCACAGCCAAACAGGAACAGACCAGATGAAGCTACTATGAGAAAAAGCAGAGAGAGCAGAACGTTAGAGATTGAACTAACAGATTCTGCAGAGTGGGAGAATAGAGATAGAATGAAGCAGAATGATGAAAAAGGGGTCCCTATGTCCTCCAGCAGTCTAAGCCTATAGCAGCAGAACTATAGAGATAGATCAGGATAACCTGAGCCACTCTAACTAGAAGCTTTATCAAGAAGGAAAGTTTTAAGCCTAGCCTTAAAAGTAGACAGGGTGTCTGCCTCACGGACTAAAACTGGTAGTTGGTTCCACAGGAGAGGAGCCTGATAACTAAAAGATCTGCCTCCCATTCTACTTTTAGAAATTCTAGGAACCACTAGTAAACCTGCAGATTGAGAGCGAAGTGCTCTGTTAGGAACATAAGGAACAATCAGATCTCTGATATCAGATGGAGCTTGGCCATTTAAGGCTTTATATGTGAGAAGGAGGATTTTAAATTCTATTCTGGATTTAACAGGAAGCCAATGAAGAGAAGCCAGGATAGGAGAGATATAATCTCTCTTTTTCATTTCCATCAGAACTCTGGCTGCAGCCTTTTGGATCAGCTGAAGGCTTTTAACTACAGTTTGTGGACTTCCTGATAGTAAAGAATTACAATAGTCCAGCCTTGAAGTAACAAATGCATGGACTAGTTTCTCAGCATCACCCCTGGACAGGAGAGTGCTCATTTTTGCAATATTCCTCAGATGAAAGAAGGAAATTCTAGAAACCTCTTTGATCTGGGATTTAAATGACAGGTCCTGATCAAAAATAACACCAAGATTTTTTACTTTATTATCTGAAATCAGTTTAATCCCATCCAAATGAAGTGACTGGCTAATCAGCTTCTTTTTCAGAGACTCTGGTCCAAAGACTATAACTTCTGTTTTGTCTGCATTCATTATATTATCATTATTATTATGTTCAGGTTAAAGGAATACAGAGTATTGGGAATGACTGGGAATCAATGGGAGTCATGGTCATGGTCCTCACTACGTATAGCAAACCAAAACTGTGTGTTTATGATGGACTGGACTGAGGGAGAGGAGGAACCAAGCCTGCTGGGATTAAACGTGTTTGTGGATCCATGGTAGAGCGTCCATGTTCTCCTATCCCAGATTACCCTAAATCCATCTCAGCCACTGATCTGTCATGACATGACATCAGCGCTGATGTCATTGGGGGGCAGCTCTCCCTAAACACCTTTCTACAGCAAAGAATGCTCAGTAGGGTTTAGAGCTGAAACAATCGGATGAATCGATTATTAAAATAATGATCAACTAATTCAGCAATCGATTCATCGTTAACTGGAGTATAGAGACTTTAAACATGCATTTAGCAGACAGTGACCCGCTTAGAGCAGCAATTATACCAAGATTGTACAAAAATTTATAAATATTTGGCCTTTAAGATAAAAATAAACGTTTTCCTCTGTCAGTCTGCTCTATAATCCAGAACGTTTTAGTTTCACCTGGTTTCAATTTGTAAAAATTCTTTCTTAAAGAAACTTTGGCTATTGGATTATTAATCGATCAATCGAAAAAGTTGTCAACAAATTAAGTGATCAGCAAAATAACCGTTAGATGCAGCTGTAGTAGGATTATGATGCTTCCTGAGTGGTTACCATGGCAACCCCTCACTGTTAGTAAAATCCTACTGACCTGTGGTGTCCAACAAGTGATCAGTTCATGGGCCGTTGGAAAAACGGATTGAGTCTTTAGCACAGTGACTCATGTTTGAGGGGGTTCTGGTCTTTCCTTGATCCAGTTGGTGTGGGTTTATCCAGAGAAGAGGGAACTCGTTGGAGAGCGGACAGGTAGACATTCGTTGGACACTGAGGAGCAATGGAGCGGACTGTCACTTGGATTTCCAAAAGGGACTTGAACGGCTTGTGTGGATGTTTTCCCCTGCTCAGTGTGAACTCGGTTAATCCTTCCAGGGGGAGAAGGCCAGGCATCTAGTTACACAGGAAGGCTTCCTGCCGGAAAGGCAAAGACAAAAAAAAAGTTAGACTCAGAGAAACAAAGGCTCAGATTAGACTCAGCAAAACTCAGCTTGGCTAGAGTACCCAAAACTGGCAAAGACAGTCCGCTGCACCAGTATGCTTCAGTAATGAACCAACGAGCCACAGGTGTGCAGGAAGGCCAACGAGAACAGGGCTCCACCTGGTGGTAGAGGGAGAGAAAAACACACAAACTGGATTCCTAACACAAACAGTCACAGAATCTGAAGTCTTACAAACAATAAGGACACTTAAAGCTTGCAGACCTAGAGACATATTTGGCATAGATATGTGCATACTGAAAGAACTCAGTTTCACGTTATGAACACCAGTAACGTCAATCTATCCATTATTGAGGCAGTATGTCCAGGTGTGGGGAAGTCAGCTGCTGTTGTTCCTGTTTATAAAAATGGAGATCCATTGTTAGTGGACAACTACACACCGATCAGCATCTTACCTACAGTGTTAAAAGTTGCAGAAAAACTGATTGGCCAACAAATAGTAACACATTTAAATACCACTCATTCAATGCAATTTGGTTTCAGAACTCAACGCTCCACAGAAACTTTATTTTCCATAGAAAATATAAAACATTCACTGGATAAAGGTGGCGTGGTTGGAGCTGTGGTTCTCGATCTAAAAAAAGCCTTTGACACTGTAAACCATAAAATATTATTAACCAAACTAAGCAAATTTAACTTCTCCTCAGATGCGATAAAAAGGATAGAATGATATCTTTGGAATCCCTCACAGTCAGTCAGGATCAGTGATTATCTCTCAGCGCCTCTTGTCACGTCCACAGAGGCACCTCAAGGTTCTATCTTGGGCCCTCTGCTATTTTCACTTTATATAAATGAGCTCCCCTCAGTTTGTTCAGAGGTCTTTGTCCAGATGTATGCAGATGATACTTTATACTCATGGTAAAAACACAAAACAAGTTGCTGAAAAACTAAAACAGTCTATGGTCCATTTCTCTGAATGGCTGAATCAATCCTGCTTAAAACTTAATGTAAATAAAACCGTTTCAATCTAAATCCAACAATGCAAATCATGTCGAAGATATTTATGTGATGTGACAGGGGAAAAAATAAAAGTTGTGTCAGAATTCAGACTCTACACTAACTTTTAAATCCCAGATCAAAAAGGAAAGCAATAGAGTCAAATTCAATATTCCAAATTTCCGTTTCATAAGATCAAACTTGTGAGTCCAGGCAGCTAGTGTTCATGTACATTATGGTTCCGTTGCACATCAACCATTGACTTACAACCTGGTCTCAGGCAAATAAAACCTCACTAAAACCTTTAGAATCTCTTTACAAACAGACAATAAAAATTATGATTAAAAAACCATCAAAATATCACAATTGTGACATTATACTAAAACATAAGCTTCTAAGCTGGGAAAATGTCATCAAGTATGCAAACCTCTTTCTGTTTTACAAAATGATCTGTGGTCTGTCTTCTCCTCTCAGTCAGTTTGTGACAATCAGGAACACGAGGGTCGGCTAGAGGAGGCTGTGTTGTTCCTCGGCGTAAAAGAGCCTCTGCAGTCACAGCATCTCAGGAATGGAAATCTGTCCCTCAGATCATCAGAAAACTTACAACATTCACTATTTTCAAAAAGCATCTAAAAAACTGGCTCATAACCCATCAGTCATGTCAGCATTAGTTGAATGTCTATCAGTAACAAGCCATGCTGCCTCCTGTGTCTCTGCTGTGTGTATATATGTCTATGTATGTATGTATACATATTTATATATACATAGTTTAAATATTTTATTCTATTTTATGAACCTCTGTAGTCCAGCAAACACTTAATCTGTATTTTTAAATCAGTTTTGAGGAGTTATAGCTGATTTTATTTCTGTTAATATTTGTATTTATTATTGTAGAATGCTTACTGTTGTGTTTTTTTAGGTAGACAATTTTAAGATCTATCCAGGGACAACAGATGAAAAATAGCCTTTTGGCTAATTCTGGTGCATTTGCAGGAATGCTTTTTAATGCACAGTGTCCCTTTCAAATAAATAAATAAAATAAAATTAAAACCCTCCAAAGGTTTACAGTGTGTTCTGCAGCCTTCCCTGTAGCAGTCATCCTTCAGCTCCTGGTACTTAGCTTGTTTCTGCGCGTTTGCCTCATCCATTCACTCTTCCTGGGGCTCTGTGAGCTGCAGAAGAATCAGCTGCTTGGTGAAATCAACACAATAACCATATTGGCTTGAAGATGGGTTGGTGTTATCTTGGCTGGGAAAATTAACGGCTTCCCCAAGTCCAGTTCGAGTCTCCAGGCAGTGGTGGAGTCCAGAAGGCGAGCCTTCGCCTGAGCATAGATGTTGGACTTCTTTCAAGCTCTGATGAACATGATGGCTTTTGGCTCCTGGCGTTTCTTGCCCTGAAGGGTCCTTTGCTTGGCCCTCAGCAAACACGTTGGAACAGCTGCTTAGGAGATGTTCCAGGGATGCCTGTCCTAAGCATTGAGGACAGGAAGGCGTCCATGACCGCTCTTGTTGTCATGGTGTTGTTTGTGTTTAAGTTTTCTCTTTGAGTTTTCATTGGTTTTATTTCCATTTTCTGTTATTCTGGTTATTTGTGGTTGTATTTGAGTTCTTGGTATTTCTTGTTTATTCTCTGTTGCCCTCTTGTGTCAGTCTCCTTCTCCCAGCTCACTTCTAGATTCTTCTTTTCACACTTGTTACTCGTCTGTCAATTAGTCCTCCCTTCGTTTCAGTATCCCATATATACTCCTTCTGTTCAGTCTTTGCTGGTTCCTCATCATTTATTTGTCCTTCGTGTCCGTTTTCCTGGATTTAAGTATTTTGTTTGTAGACTTCTTGCTTCTGTTGTTTCTTCAAACTTCAGCCTGACACTTATTGGGGGACCGGACCCCAACAATCACCTCTGCCGACTTGACTGTCATGTTCATGGCAAGGGCAAAAAGAAGACCTGAGATGGTGCAGCCAGTCATTATATGCTCCTCTATGCCAGTCCAATGTGCCAGGCCCTGAGGTGACTCTCAGGCTGATAATAATCCAGCTGGGAACATGATGTCATTGTAGCGTGAGCTCGACAAGCTTGTGAGGTAAAGCAACAGGCATTAGCAAGATCCATCAAGAGCGCGGTCACGTCTCATTTTCCCTCATGTGCCTCTCTGAGTGGCCTCCCCACTCTGGCCATTCCAGGGAGCCCACTTCTCTGACCAGAGGTTTGAATATAGCTGTTGATCAGAAAGACTTCCATAAAGTTCAGCAGTGATCAAATGTGAACAGTGTAGGAGAAAAAACATGGAGCAAAAAAAAACAGAGCTTTAATATCTATGGAGCAAATCTGCAGTGTGTTGGTTTGGTGTCATCAGTGTGATGGCGGGGGGGAAGAAGCTGCTGCAGAACCTGCTGGTCCTGCATTGAATGCTGGGAAGCCTCTTCCCAGAGGGCAGCAGGGAGAACAGTCCATGGTGGGGGGGGGGGGTCATTGATGATGTCACGGCTCGGGACACGCAGCGCTGGGATGAAATGTCTTTAATGGAGGGAAGAGGAGCCCCCATGATCCTCTCTGCTGTTCTCACCTTCTTCCAGTCTGAGGCGCTGCAGCCTCCACACCACACAGTGAGACAGCTGCTCAGAACGCTCTCTATGGTGCTTCTGGAGAAGGGGGGAGGATGGGGGGGGGGCAGAACGCTCTCTATGGTGCTTCTGGAGAAGGGGGGGAGGATGGGGGGGGGCAGATCGCTCTCTATGGTGCTTCTGGAGAAGGGGGGGAGGATGGGGGGGGGGCAGATCGCTCTCTATGGTGCTTCTGGAGAAGGGGGGGAGGATGGGGGGGGGGTGCAGGTGGGCACTCCTCATCCTCCGCAGGAAGTCCAAGCGCTTCTGGGCCCTTTGGACCAGTGAGGCGGTGTTTCCAGTCCAGGTGAGGGTGTCTGTGATGTTCACCCCCAGGAATTTGGTGGAACTCCGTTAGTCGTTGGGACTAAACTAGATCTTTCCTTGGACTCTTGGCAGTGAGATGGTTCTAAACTGACTGACGTCTTAACGGAGCTCCATCTTTGGGAATCCATAGACCTCCATTGGTCTACAGCGGTCCCCCTACGCAAAGTCATTGTCAACATCCTCCAGAGCAGAGGTGATGAAGAAGTTGCAGACAGCGCTTGTAGAGAAGAGAGGGACGCGGTTTGGGCCTCCTTGGTTGCACAGTCCACCATCGGTGGTTATGGGCTTATGAGGGCAAATGAAGAAGAAAACCTAAATTCTGGTTATTTTCTGCTGGTCCCCTAATTTATTGGTCCAGCCGGTCACCGGAGAGCATCCAGTAGTTAGTACGGGTAGCCAGCCACTAAATGACTGCTGTTTCTGTTTCCATGGTTACAGGTGATCCTGACAGTTTATCTGAATGACACCCAGCAGATGCTAACGGAGGTCCCAGTCACACCAGCAACACGGGTGGCTGACGTGGTGGAGTACTGCAAAGAGGCGGGCGAGTCCGATTGTCACCTTGCAGAAGTCTGGAATGGACATGGTGAGTCCTGGACCAGACCTGGTTCCTTCCAGAACCGCTCTGCTATTAGAGGACAATCATGGGCTTTCTCAGCCCTCAGTCCTGCCTGCAGGTTCAGCTTCTCACTCTCCTTCCATTCACGTTATTTTCTGAATAAATTCAATATTCATTAAAGACAGAGTTTATATTTTTGATTTCCTGGTTATGACCTGTATGATGATGTCATAAAAAAATAAATAAATATATATATATATATATATATATATATATATATATATATATATATATATATATTTATTTTTTTTTTGAGGATGACACATACCACCCCACGAGGGGTGAGAAAACAGTTTTTTTTTTGTTTTTTTTTATATAAAACATTTTTTCATTTTAAAATGGGTCTGGATTATTGGATCCATGACCTCTGGACTAGAGGAAGCAAATCCATCAGGGCTGCAGAAGCAGATCTGATTCTACTAGAGCGGTGAGGCCGGTTCCTGTGACAACTTCCTGTCCATCTGTTCTATAAGTGCAGTGGGCCCATCGTCTACTGGAGAAACCTCCAGGAGAACCTTAGAGGAACCTTTGGTAGAACCTTCAGAAGATTTTTCAGGAGAACTTTCAGGAGAACATTTAGAGGAACCTTTAGAGGATCTTTCAGGAGAGCATTCAGGAGAACCTTTAGAGGAACCAACAGGAGAACTTTCAGGAGAACCTTTAGAGGAACCAACAGGAGAGCTTTCATTAGAACCTTTAGAGGAACATACAGGAGAACTTTCATTAGAACCTTTAGAGGAACCAACAGGAGAACTTTCATTAGAACCTTTAGAGGAACATACAGGAGAACTTTCATTAGAACCTTTAGAGGAACCAACAGGAGAACTTTCAGGATAACCTTTAGAGGAACCAACAGGAGAACTTTCAGGAGAACCTTTAGAGGAACCAACAGGAGAGCTTTCATTAGAACCTTTAGAGGAACCTACAGGAGAACTTTTATTAGAACCTTTAGAGGAACCTACAGGAGAACTTTCATTAGAACCTTTAGAGGAACATACAGGAGAACTTTCAGGAGAACCTTTAGAGGAACCAACAGGAGAACTTTCAGGAGAACCTTTAGAGGAACCAACAGGAGAACTTTCAGGAGAACCTTTAGAGGAACCAACAGGAGAGCTTTCATTAGAACCTTTAGAGGAACCTACAGGAGAACTTTCATTAGAACCTTTAGAGGAACCAACAGGAGAACTTTCATTAGAACCTTTAGAGGAACCTACAGGAGAACTTTCATTAGAACCTTTAGAGGAACCAACAGGAGAACTTTCAGGAGAACCTTTAGAGGAACCTACAGGAGAACTTTCATTAGAACCTTTAGAGGAACCTTTAGAGGATCTTTCAGGAGAGCATTCAGGAGAACCTTTAGAGGAACCAACAGGAGAACTTTCAGGAGAACCTTTAGAGGAACCAACAGGAGAGCTTTCATTAGAACCTTTAGAGGAACCTACAGGAGAACTTTCATTAGAACCTTTAGAGGAACATACAGGAGAACTTTCATTAGAACCTTTAGAGGAACCAACAGGAGAACTTTCATTAGAACCTTTAGAGGAACATACAGGAGAACTTTCATTAGAACCTTTAGAGGAACCAACAGGAGAACTTTCAGGATAACCTTTAGAGGAACCAACAGGAGAACTTTCAGGAGAACCTTTAGAGGAACCAACAGGAGAGCTTTCATTAGAACCTTTAGAGGAACCTACAGGAGAACTTTTATTAGAACCTTTAGAGGAACCTACAGGAGAACTTTCATTAGAACCTTTAGAGGAACCTACAGGAGAACTTTCATTAGAACCTTTAGAGGAACCAACAGGAGAACTTTCAGGAGAACCTTTAGAGGAACCAACAGGAGAACTTTCATTAGAACCTTTAGAGGAACATACAGGAGAACTTTCATTAGAACCTTTAGAGGAACATACAGGAGAACTTTCATTAGAACCTTTAGAGGAACCAACAGGAGAACTTTCATTAGAACCTTTAGAGGAACCAACAGGAGAACTTTCATTAGAACCTTTAGAGGAACCAACAGGAGAACTTTCATTAGAACCTTTAGAGGAACCTTTAGAGGATCTTTCAGGAGAGCATTCAGGAGAACCTTTAGAGGAACATACAGGAGAACTTTCATTAGAACCTTTAGAGGAACATACAGGAGAACTTTCATTAGAACCTTTAGAGGAACCAACAGGAGAACTTTCAGGATAACCTTTAGAGGAACCAACAGGAGAACTTTCAGGAGAACCTTTAGAGGAACCAACAGGAGAGCTTTCATTAGAACCTTTAGAGGAACCTACAGGAGAACTTTTATTAGAACCTTTAGAGGAACCTACAGGAGAACTTTCATTAGAACCTTTAGAGGAACATACAGGAGAACTTTCAGGAGAACCTTTAGAGGAACCAACAGGAGAACTTTCAGGAGAACCTTTAGAGGAACCTACAGGAGAACTTTCATTAGAACCTTTAGAGGAACATACAGGAGAACTTTCATTAGAACCTTTAGAGGAACATACAGGAGAACTTTCATTAGAACCTTTAGAGGAACCAACAGGAGAACTTTCAGGATAACCTTTAGAGGAACCAACAGGAGAACTTTCAGGAGAACCTTTAGAGGAACCAACAGGAGAGCTTTCATTAGAACCTTTAGAGGAACCTACAGGAGAACTTTCATTAGAACCTTTAGAGGAACCAACAGGAGAACTTTCATTAGAACCTTTAGAGGAACCTACAGGAGAACTTTCATTAGAACCTTTAGAGGAACCAACAGGAGAACTTTCAGGAGAACCTTTAGAGGAACCTACAGGAGAACTTTCATTAGAACCTTTAGAGGAACCTTTAGAGGATCTTTCAGGAGAGCATTCAGGAGAACCTTTAGAGGAACCAACAGGAGAACTTTCAGGAGAACCTTTAGAGGAACCAACAGGAGAGCTTTCATTAGAACCTTTAGAGGAACCTACAGGAGAACTTTCATTAGAACCTTTAGAGGAACATACAGGAGAACTTTCATTAGAACCTTTAGAGGAACCAACAGGAGAACTTTCATTAGAACCTTTAGAGGAACATACAGGAGAACTTTCATTAGAACCTTTAGAGGAACCAACAGGAGAACTTTCAGGATAACCTTTAGAGGAACCAACAGGAGAACTTTCAGGAGAACCTTTAGAGGAACCAACAGGAGAGCTTTCATTAGAACCTTTAGAGGAACCTACAGGAGAACTTTTATTAGAACCTTTAGAGGAACCTACAGGAGAACTTTCATTAGAACCTTTAGAGGAACATACAGGAGAACTTTCAGGAGAACCTTTAGAGGAACCAACAGGAGAACTTTCAGGAGAACCTTTAGAGGAACCAACAGGAGAACTTTCATTAGAACCTTTAGAGGAACATACAGGAGAACTTTCATTAGAACCTTTAGAGGAACCAACAGGAGAACTTTCATTAGAACCTTTAGAGGAACCAACAGGAGAACTTTCATTAGAACCTTTAGAGGAACCAACAGGAGAACTTTCATTAGAACCTTTAGAGGAACCAACAGGAGAACTTTCATTAGAACCTTTAGAGGAACCTTTAGAGGATCTTTCAGGAGAGCATTCAGGAGAACCTTTAGAGGAACATACAGGAGAACTTTCATTAGAACCTTTAGAGGAACCAACAGGAGAACTTTCAGGAGAACCTTTAGAGGAACCAACAGGAGAACTTTCAGGAGAACCTTTAGAGGAACCAACAGGAGAGCTTTCATTAGAACCTTTAGAGGAACCAACAGGAGAACTTTCAGGAGAACCTTTAGAGGAACCTACAGGAGAACTTTCAGGAGAACCTTTAGAGGAACCAACAGGAGAGCTTTCATTAGAACCTTTAGAGGAACATACAGGAGAACTTTCATTAGAACCTTTAGAGGAACCAACAGGAGAACTTTCAGGAAAACCTTTAGAGGAACCAACAGGAGAACTTTCAGGAGAACCTTTAGAGGAACCAACAGGAGAGCTTTCATTAGAACCTTTAGAGGAACCTACAGGAGAACTTTCATTAGAACCTTTAGAGGAACCAACAGGAGAACTTTCATTAGAACCTTTAGAGGAACCTACAGGAGAACTTTCATTAGAACCTTTAGAGGAACCTACAGGAGAACTTTCATTAGAACCTTTAGAGGAACCTTTAGAGGATCTTTCAGGAGAGCGTTCAGGAGAACCTTTAGAGGAACCTACAGGAGAACTTTCATTAGAATCTTTAGAGGAACCTTTAGAGGATCTTTCAGGAGAGCATTCAGGAGAACCTTTAGAGGAACCAACAGGAGAACTTTCAGGAGAACCTTTAGAGGAACCAACAGGAGAGCTTTCATTAGAACCTTTAGAGGAACCTACAGGAGAACTTTCATTAGAACTTTAGAGGAACATACAGGAGAACTTTCATTAGAACCTTTAGAGGAACCAACAGGAGAACTTTCATTAGAACCTTTAGAGGAACATACAGGAGAACTTTCATTAGAACCTTTAGAGGAACCAACAGGAGAACTTTCAGGAGAACCTTTAGAGGAACCAACAGGAGAGCTTTCATTAGAACCTTTAGAGGAACCTACAGGAGAACTTTCATTAGAACCTTTAGAGGAACCTACAGGAGAACTTTCATTAGAACCTTTAGAGGAACATACAGGAGAACTTTCAGGAGAACCTTTAGAGGAACCAACAGGAGAACTTTCAGGAGAACCTTTAGAGGAACCTACAGGAGAACTTTCATTAGAACCTTTAGAGGAAACAACAGGAGAACTTTCATTAGAACCTTTAGAGGAACATACAGGAGAACTTTCATTAGAACCTTTAGAGGAACCAACAGGAGAACTTTCATTAGAACCTTTAGAGGAGCCAACAGGAGAACTTTCATTAGAACCTTTAGAGGAACCAACAGGAGAACTTTCATTAGAACCTTTAGAGGAACCTTTAGAGGATCTTTCAGGAGAGCATTCAGGAGAACCTTTAGAGGAACATACAGGAGAACTTTCATTAGAACCTTTAGAGGAACCAACAGGAGAACTTTCAGGAGAACCTTTAGAGGAACCAACAGGAGAACTTTCAGGAGAACCTTTAGAGGAACCAACAGGAGAGCTTTCATTAGAACCTTTAGAGGAACATACAGGAGAACTTTCATTAGAACCTTTAGAGGAACCAACAGGAGAACTTTCAGGAGAACCTTTAGAGGAACCAACAGGAGAGCTTTCATTAGAACCTTTAGAGGAACCTACAGGAGAACTTTCATTAGAACCTTTAGAGGAACATACAGGAGAACTTTCATTAGAACCTTTAGAGGAACCAACAGGAGAACTTTCATTAGAACCTTTAGAGGAACCAACAGCAGAACTTTCATTAGAACCTTTAGAGGAACCTACAGGAGAACTTTCATTAGAACCTTTAGAGGAACCTTTAGAGGATCTTTCAGGAGAGCATTCAGGAGAACCTTTAGAGGAACCTACAGGAGAACTTTCATTAGAACCTTTAGAGGAACCTTTAGAGGATCTTTCAGGAGAGCATTCAGGAGAACCTTTAGAGGAACCAACAGGAGAACTTTCAGGAGAACCTTTAGAGGAACCAACAGGAGAACTTTCAGGAGAACCTTTAGAGGAACCAACAGGAGAGCTTTCATTAGAACCTTTAGAGGAACCTGCAGGAGAACTTTCATTAGAACCTTTAGAGGAACATACAGGAGAACTTTCATTAGAACCTTTAGAGGAACCAACAGGAGAACTTTCATTAGAACCTTTAGAGGAATATACAGGAGAACTTTCATTAGAACCTTTAGAGGAACCAACAGGAGAACTTTCATTAGAACCTTTAGAGGAACATACAGGAGAACTTTCATTAGAACCTTTAGAGGAACCAACAGGAGAACTTTCATTAGAACCTTTAGAGGAATATACAGGAGAACTTTCATTAGAACCTTTAGAGGAACATACAGGAGAACTTTCATTAGAACCTTTAGAGGAACATACAGGAGAACTTTCATTAGAACCTTTAGAGGAACCAACAGGAGAACTTTCATTAGAACCTTTAGAGGAACATACAGGAGAACTTTCATTAGAACCTTTAGAGGAACCAACAGGAGAACTTTCATTAGAACCTTTAGAGGAACCTACAGGAGAACTTTCATTAGAACCTTTAGGAAACCTTCAGGAGAAGTTTCAGGAGAACCTTTAGAGAACCTTCAGGAGAACTTTCAGGAGAACCTTTAGGAAACCTTCAGGAGAAGTTTCAGGAGAACCTTTAGAGGAACCTACAGGAGAACTTTCATTAGAACCTTTAGAGGAACTTACAGGAGAACCTTTAGGAAACCTTCAGGAGAAGTTTCAGGAGAACCTTTAGGAAACCTTCAGGAGAAGTTTCAGGAGAACCTTTAGAGGAACCTACAGGAGAACTTTCATTAGAACCTTTAGGAAACCTTCAGGAGAAGTTTCAGGAGAACCTTTAGAGGAACCAACAGGAGAACTTTCATTAGAACCTTTAGAGGAACCTTCAGGAGAACTTTCAGGAGAACCTTTAGGAAACCTTCAGGAGAAGTTTCAGGAGAACCTTTAGAGAACCTACAGGAGAACTTTCATTAGAACCTTTAGAGAAACCTTTAGATGATCTTTCAGGAGAGCATTCAGGAGAACCTTTAGAGGAACCTACAGGAGAACTTTCATTAGAACCTTTAGAGGAACCTTTACAGGATCTTTCAGGAGAACTTTCATTAGAACCTTTAGGAAACCTTCAGGAGAAGTTTCAGGAGAACCTTTAGAGAACCTTCGGTGGAACCTCAGAGCAGTAATGTGATGCCATCTTCATCTCTTCCCAGAGCGAACTCTTCCTCAGCAGCTGCTGCTGTTTGATCTTCTCCAACAGTGGGGGGGCAGGAGGCCGGAGGTCCACTTCTACCTCAGACACTGCCCCCTGTGGCCACCAGGTAAAACTGCAACACCTCAGTTGATTTGCCACTAGGAGCAGCCGGTCCCCACAATGCATTCAAAGATAAACACACACATGGTGTGTGTGTGTGTGGGGGGGTCTTTTATAGAAAATGATATAAGGGAAACATTCTGCTAGATTGGGGGGTTCTGATACTGGGGGCGTCTGGTCCTGGGGGGTTCTGTTGGTGTGGTGTTTTGTGTGGTTTTGTCTCCCAGAGCTCCTGGTCATCAGTTTGTTCTGTAATCTGCAGGCGGTCAGCAGCAGTCGGATCAGAACCAGGTGGTGGAGGCAGCAGAGAACGGACCAGAGAAGGTAGGTGGAGCGTAGTGCGAACATCTGATGGTCCGTTCATTTGATGTCCATCTGATGTCCGTCTGAGTCCAGCGGTAGCTGAGAACAAGGAACCAATGAGGGCGTGAACATAACCTCCCTGATGGTTCTGGGTGTGGTCCTAAATGTGTCAGAACCAGCCCTCGGGTCGGGTCAGGCCAACTCATCCTCTCCCATCACCGTCTACCTCACACCGAGTCACTCTCACCCAATCCCCCCCCCCCTGCGGTGGCCAGTGAAACTAGGATTAGCTACCATGACATAACCGGGCTAAGAGGATTGGCCTCCTCCTCCTCCTCCTCCTCCCACCTTCAGACTCTCCTGCACTCGTCTCTAAGGCTCCTGTCAGTCTCAGTCCCACTCTCGGTCTGGGTCTCTGTCCTGGTCCCGGTCTTCACCTCTGCCCCTGCCCTGCAGTGAGGTCAGCGGGGGGGCAGCAGCCTGGTGAGTCTCCTCTTCCTCACGTTGAGCCTTCATCATCTGACGTGTCGCTGTTTTTCGTGTCAATCAAAGAAGGGACTTGAAACCTGGTCAATCTGACAGGCATCGGTCTCCATGGCAACACCAAGTCCTGAGTCCAGCAGTGTGTCTGCTCGCTCAGTGACATCATCACACTGCTCTGTCTCTTTAAGAGAGGGAGGGGCTGATGATGTCAGCGTGGGAGGCCGTCTTTCATCTCTATCTGCATTCCTATTGGTTAATTGTGCCGAGCATCAGTGATCACCACTAGTTATAAAGACTAGTTTAAGTTACTGCTCCAAAATACTAACTCAGGTACTGAAGTATAAACTGTTAAAGCAACTAGTTTAAGTGATTAGTTACTAGTTCTAGTTACTAGTTCTAGTTAGTACTTATTGTTACTAGTTAGATGTTTAAATCTCATGTATATTTGGCGGTTCACAAGTTACTAGGGTAGTTAACGTAGATACTAGTTAGAATGACTAGTTACTGATAATTCTATTATCAGAGGGACATGAGGGGACAGACAGGTCTCTGTTGGACAATCAGGCTTTACAGAAACACACAGGAACTTCCTGGTCCAATTTTCGGGATCTTACGGTGGCTGGGAAGTGCAAATCAACAATACAAAAAGCTGAAACACTTTTAAAAATCTTGAAACAACTTTACATTTGAGAAAACAAATTTACAACAAACGAAACACTTTTAAAAATCATAAAACAAATTTACATTTCAGTAAACAAAATTACAACTGGCAAAATCTGACGGAAAGGGAGGGACTGTCTTCGAAGCTTACCCGGAAGTGATAACCGGAGAGTTCATGCAGGATGGAAGCTAATCGAGTTGCGTTCTGCGGGACTCATATGAGCAGTTTAACGCGGTTTTATTTTTCCTGTGGTCGGTCCTTGGAGTTTTTAAATGGTACAGAACAGACGGTAGAACCAGATATGCTGCAGCTGTGCATATATTATTTTAATGACTGTCACTCGTACGCTGTAATCGTAGACATGATGTCATGTTTACATGATGTACACATCAGCTTGAGGTCTCTGAAAAACAAACTGAATGATGCCGGTGTCGTGCCAATGTAGTTATCCCTGCGAAAATCTGTATCCCCTCGTCGGGAGCGCGCATGGAGTAGGAAGAACAACCCGTAATTTTGTTTTCTGAAATGTAAATTTATTTTATGATTTTTAAAAGTGTTTCGTTTGTTGTAATTTTGTTTTCTGAAATGTAAATTTATTTTATGATTTTTAAAAGTGTTTCGTTTGTTGTAATTTTGTTTTCTGAAATGTAAATTTATTTTATGATTTTTAAAAGTGTTTCGTTTGTTGTAATTTTGTTTTCTGAAATGTAAATTTATTTTATGATTTTTAAAAGTGTTTCGTTTGTTGTAATTTTGTTTTCTGAAATGTAAAGTTGTTTCAAGATTTTTAAAAGTGTTTCAGATTTTGTATTGTTGATTTGCACTTCCCAGCCACCGTAGTACGTAGACCTGAACATAGAACGGCTCAGTGAAACAAGCAGCAGGAGATCTATTCACTGATTTCTAAGTTGTCCTGCTGACCGTAGTTAACCGGATCACTCTGTCAAAGCGGCGCCGAACCGGAACCGCCCAGAATCTCTCAGATCTGCAGGATGTCCCGCATGGTGTCCATCAGGACACGTGACGCAGCATAGCCTTCATCAGCCGGCATCCTCTTCCTCATCACGCACATCTGGAGGGGGAGGAGGGGGGAGGGGAGCTGGAGCCCCGCCAGGCGCTGATGCAGCGTTGGGGGGGGGGGGGGTTTCGCTGCAGCAGACAGCAGCTGCAGAGGGAGGGGGAGGAGGAGGAGGAGATCTGGATGAAATTCAGAAGCAGGAGCTGCAGATTGATGCTGCTTCTGGGCTGGAATGTTCCGGTTCTGTAAGCGGTTCTGGTTCTGGTTCTGATTCTGGGGATTCTGAGGACAAGCAGCTCATTCTGGGGAGAGTTTGGATGATCTCTGCAGAGTCATCAGAGGAGCAGGGAGGAAAGTTGTGAAGGGGCTTCTGTGAGGCGGTGAGCATGGAGTGGAAGGAGGTGGACCTGGTCCAGGAGTTCACTGTTGAAGGACAATGCAGCAAAATCAAGGTGCGCTCCTGCAGGATCACATGGGACAGCCTGCAGGTAAATACAGCAGGGGGACAACCGGGGGACAGCCTGCTGGTAAATACAGCAGGGGGACAGCCTGCAGGTAAATAAAGCGGGGGACAGCCTGCAGGTAAATACAGCAGGGGGACAGCCTGCAGGTAAATAAAGCAGGGGGACAGCTGGGGGACAGCCTGCAGGTAAATAAAGCGGGGGACAGCCTGCGGGTAAATACAACCGGGGGACAGCCTGCTGGTAAATACAGCAGGGGGACAGCCTGCAGGTAAATAAAGCAGGGGGACAGCCTGCAGGTAAATAAAGCAGGGGGACAGCCTGCAGGTAAATACAGCAGGGGGGACAGCTGGGGGGCAGCCTGCAGGTAAATAAAGCGGGGGGACTGCTGCTGGGGGGACCACTGGAGGACAGCCTGCCGGTAAATACAGCAGGGGGACAACGGGAGGACAGCTGGGGGACAGCCTGCCGGTAAATACAGCTGGGGGACAACGGGGGGACAGCTGGGGGGACGAGTGGACAGCCTTCATGTAAATACAGCTGGGGGACAACCGGGGGACAGCCGGCAGGTAAATACAGCTAGGGGACAACGGGGGGACAGTCTGCAGGTAAATACAGCTGGGGGACAACGGGGGGACAGCCTGCAGGGTAATACAGCAGGGGGACAGCCTGCAGGTAAATAAAGCAGGGGGACAACGGGGGACAGCCTGCAGGTAAATAAAGCAGGGGGACAACGGGGGACAGCCTGCAGGTAAATAAAGCAGGGGGACAACGGGGGACAGCCTGCAGGGAAATAAAGCAGGGGGACAGCTGGGGGGACAACGGGGAGACAGCCTGCAGGTAAATACAGCAGGGGGACAACCGGGGAACGCGTCTTGCTGGAAGAAGTGTTCCTCATACTCTGGATTTATGTGCATGTGAGGCTAGAGGGTTCTGGAGGGTCTGATAGTCCATTTGGTCCCATGTCTGCTGGGGAGGAGGAGCAGGAGAAGGAGGAGGAGGGGCTCTGCAGAAAGGAAGTCCCCAGGATGTTGAACCCCGGGTGTGACGATGGTTCTGACCCGCTCTGTTATCCAGAACTTCCTTTAATGGCCGCCTTCTCCATCCAGTTATTTCTGTCTTTATCTGTGGGAGGTCCAATCAGACAGCAGAGACACCCCCACTTTCTGACAGGTTTCATCCGCGATTGGTTCTCTTTCATCTGGACCTAAAGGTTCTGTAGATTCACTGAATCAGTCAGTGAATCGGTCACTGAATCAGTCAGTGAATCAGTCAGTAAATTGGTCACTGAATCAGTCAGTTAGTGAATCAGTCAATCAGTCACTGAATCAATCAGTGAATCAGTAAGTGAATCAGTCAGTCAGTCACTGAATCAGTCACTGAATCAATCAGTGAATCAGTAAGTGAATCAGTCAGTCAGTCACTGAATCAGTTAGTGAGCCAGTCAGTGAATAAGTCAGTGAGCCAGTCAGTGAATCAGTCAGTCAGTCAGTGAAACAGTCAGTGAACCAGTCAGTGAATCAGTCAATGAACCAGTCAGTGAATCAGTCAGTCAGTCAGTGAAACAGTCAGTGAACCAGTCAGTGAATCAGTCAATGAACCAGTCAGTGAATCAGTCAGTCAATGTATCAGTCACTGAATCAGTCACTGAATCAGTCAGTGAATCAATCAGTGAATCAGTCAGTGAATCAGTCAGTGTATCAGTCAGTCAGTTAGTGAATCAGTCAGTGAACCAGTCAGTGAATCAGTCAATGAACCAGTCAGTGAACCAGTCAGTGAATCAGTCAATGAACCAGTCAGTGAACCAGTCAGTGAATCAGTCAATGAACCAGTCAGTGAATCAGTCAGTCAGTCAGTGTATCAGTCAGTCAGTCAGTGAATCAGTCAATAAACCAGTCAGTGAACCAGTCAGTCAGTGTATCAGTCACTGAATCAGTCAGTGAACCAGTCAGTGAACCAGTCAGTCAGTGAATCAGTCGGTGAACCAGTCAGTGAACCAGTCAGTGAATCAGTTAGTGAACCAGTCAGTGAACCAGTCAGTGCATCAGTCAGTGAACCAGTCAGTCAGTGAACCAGTCAGTGAACCAGGAGTGAACAGTCTGTGAACATGTTTCAGTGAATCAGTCAGTGAATCAGTCAGTGAACCAGTCAGTGAATCAGTCAGTGAATCAGTCAGTGTATCAGTCAGTGAACCAGTCAGTGAACCAGTCAGTCAGTGTATCAGTCAGTGAACCAGTCGGTGAACCAGGAGTGAACAGTCTGTGAACATGTTTCAGTGAATCAATCAGTGAATCAGTCAGTGTATCAGTCAGTCAGTCAGTGAATCAGTCAATAAACCAGTCAGTGAACCAGTCAGTGAATAAGTCAGTGAACCAGTCAGTGAACCAGTCAGTCAGTGAACCAGGAGTGAACAGTCTGTGAACATGTTTCAGTGAACCAGTCAGTGAATCAGTCAGTGAACCAGTCAGTGAACCAGTCAGTCAGTGAACCAGTCAGTGAACCAGTCAGTGAACCAGGAGTGAACCAGTCTGTGAACATGTTTCAGTGAACCAGTCAGTGAACCAGGAGTGAACAGTCTGTGAACATGTTTCAGTGAACCAGTCAGTGAATCAGTCAGTGAACCAGTCAGTGAATCAGTCAGTGAACCAGTCAGTGTATCAGTCAGTGAACCAGTCAGTGAACCAGTCAGTCAGTGTATCAGTCAGTGAACCAGTCAGTGAACCAGGAGTGAACCAGTCTGTGAACATGTTTCAGTGAACCAGTCAGTGAATCAGTCAGTGAACCAGTCAGTCAGTGTATCAGTCAGTGAACCAGTCGGTGAACCAGGAGTGAACAGTCTGTGAACATGTTTCAGTGAATCAGTCAGTGAATCAGTCAGTGTATCAGTCAGTCAGTCAGTGAATCAGTCAATAAACCAGTCAGTGAACCAGTCAGTGAATAAGTCAATGAACCAGTCAGTGAACCAGTCAGTTGGTGTATCAGTCACTGAATCAGTCAGTGAACCAGTCAGTGTATCAGTCAGTGAACCAGTCAGTGAACCAGTTAGTCAGTGTATCAGTCAGTGAACCAGTCGGTGAACCAGGAGTGAACAGTCTGTGAACATGTTTCAGTGAATCAATCAGTGAATCAGTCAGTGAATCAGTCAGTGTACCAGTCAGTCAGTCAGTGAATCAGTCAATAAACCAGTCAGTGAACCAGTCAGTGAATAAGTCAATGAACCAGTCAGTGAACCAGTCAGTTAGTGTATCAGTCACTGAATCAGTCAGTGAACCAGTCAGTGAACCAGTCAGTCAGTGAACCAGTCAGTGAACCAGGAGTGAACAGTCTGTGAATATGTTTCAGTGAACCAGTCAGTGAACCAGTCAGTGTATCAGTCAGTGAACCAGTCAGTGTATCAGTCAGTGAACCAGTCAGTGAAACAGTCAGTCAGTGTATCAGTCAGTGAACCAGTCAGTGAACCAGTCAGTGAACCAGTCAGTGAACCAGGAGTGAACCAGTCTGTGAACATTTTGTCAGTGAATCAGTCAGTGAACCAGTCAGTGAACCAGTCAGTCAGTGTATCAGTCAGTGAACCAGTCAGTGAACCAGGAGTGAACAGTCTGTGAACATGTTTCAGTGAATCAATCAGTGAACCAGTCAGTGAATCAGTCAGTGAACCAGTCAGTGAACCAGTCAGTGTATCAGTCAGTGAACCAGTCAGTGAACCAGTCAGTGAACCAGTCAGTCAGTGAACCAGTCAGTGAACCAGGAGTGAACAGTCTGTGAACATGTTTCAGTGAATCAGTCAGTGAACCAGTCAGTGAACCAGTCAGTGAACCAGTCAGTGAACCAGTCAGTGAATCAGTCAGTGAACCATGAGTGAACAGTCTGTGAACATGTTTCAGTGAATCAGTCAGTGAACCAGTCAGTGAACCAGTCAGTGAATCAGTCAGTGAACCAGTCAGTGAATCAGTCAGTGAACATGTTTAAGTGAAACACATAATGCTGCATTGCTGATATTCTAGCTCATAGTTCTTCTCACTGCTTTCCTAAAGATCTCACATTAAACATGATTGATGGTTTGGATCTCCTTACTCCTGCTCTGCGCCTCCTTTCATCTCACCTGGCACTTCTGTAGGTAGTTGATGTATTATTTCAGCTTTAGAGATGTTAACGAGCTGCGGTATAAAAAAAATCAACTTGCTATGGTTGCTGTGGTAACACATCATGACCAGTGTCCAAAATGGAAAAAAAATCTGTAAAATTCCTTCCAGTTCTACAACATTGAACATCAGAGAAAAAAAAAAAAAACATTTGAAAAAATTAATGGAAAGCGAAACGTCTTCAAACCTAGATTGTTTTTAACTTTTATGGACTAACTCAGACCTGGAAGACTGAGAATCTTCATATGAAGAAATAAACTGATCCACAAACTGAGAAACAGAAATCCTCTACAACGTAATCTGAGCTTCAACATGCAGCCTCCTGAAGCAGTGCAGATGTTCATGGGTGTGTTGCTGTGTGTGTGCAGGTTCCCCGTGTGGAGCTGACCCTCTCTGAGCTCCAGGAGATGGCAACCAGGCAACAGCAGCAGATAGAGGCCCAGCAGCAGGTGCTGATGGCCAAGGTAAGGTCAGCTTAAAGAACAGCAGTTTAGAGATGATGGAGCCATTTAGAATAAAAAGCTGAGTCCATAGAAATGTCTGGGAGAGAAACAGGACTAAACACTGAAAAACAGGCCTATAAATCCACCACAGAGATCCATCATTTCCTGTCTTAGATAAAGCAGTGCTGGTCCTCCTCCCACTGAAGATGGTCTCCTCAGGGTCTGGTCAGGTCCTGGTAGCAGCAGGAGGACTCAGCAGGTTCAGGATCCCATGTTCTTCATTTAGTGGAACATGCCTGAAAACAGGGAGACAGAGAAGCTTCCTGACCGATGGACCAGGCAGGTCGGTTCCCTGGAACTCCAGATGTATGCAGGTGCTTTTGGAGTAGAACTCTGGAACATCAGACCAACATCTAATGGTAGAACTGTAGAGCTCCATGTTTTTGTTCCTCTGTTGCTGAGCAAAGCAGTGAGAGTTTATAGAATCTCTGTTGGGGCATGTTCTAGAAAATTATTTCTATGAAACATGCTGAACAGCTGCATGAGATCATCTGGAGATGCAGAACAGAATGGGAGCTTTAACCGGGCAGAACTTTGGGCTACTACTTCCTCCACATCAGCGTCCTGGATGTCAACA
The DNA here is from genome assembly GCA_030533445.1 of Cyprinodon diabolis. NCBI lineage: Eukaryota > Metazoa > Chordata > Actinopteri > Cyprinodontiformes > Cyprinodontidae > Cyprinodon > Cyprinodon diabolis. The sequence continues at coordinate 277,628 of CM060080.1, read as the reverse complement.
TCTGGTCTTCTCTGTGCGGTTCTGCTGTAGGAGCAGAGGCTCAGGTATCTCCAGCAGGGAGGAAGGTCCCACCCAGGACAGACACAGGTAGGTTTCACATATTGGTCCTTCAGAGCCGCTGGGCTTGGTGCCGCTCCGGTCTCACTATGAATGTTGGTCCTGCTTGCTTCTTATTCTGCAGCCTGAAGCTGAGAAGCTGCAGCAGCTGAAGGAGCGAGTGGAGACACAGGAAGCAAAGCTGAAGAAGATCCGAGCCATGAGAGGCCAGGTGGACTACAGTAAGCTGATCAATGGAAACCTCTGTAAGCCCACACACAACCCATCAGCCCGCTGCAGAAGCAGAACATCCTAACCCGTCTCCTGCTTCTGACCCGTCTCCTGCTTCTCACCCGTCTCCTGTTTCTGACCCGTCTCCTGCTTCTGACCCGTCTCCTGCTTCTCACCCGTCTCCTGCTTCTGACCCGTCTCCTGTTTCTGACCCGTCTCCTGCTTCTCACCCGTCTCCTGTTTCTGACCCGTCTCCTGCTTCTGACCCGTCTCCTGCTTCTCACCCGTCTCCTGCTTCTGACCCGTCTCCTGTTTCTGACCCGTCTCCTGCTTCTGACCCGTCTCCTGCTTCTCACCCGTCTCCTGCTTCTGACCCGTCTCCTGCTTCTGACCCGTCTCCTGTTTCTGACCCGTCTCCTGCTTCTGACCCGTCTCCTGTTTCTGACCCGTCTCCTGCTTCTGACCCGTCTCCTGCTTCTGACCCGTCTCCTGCTTCTCACCCGTCTCCTGCTTCTCACCCGTCTCCTGCTTCTGAGCCGTCTCCTGCTTCTAACCCGTCTCCTGCTTCTAACCCGTCTCCTGGTTCTGACCCGTCTCCTGCTTCTAACCCGTCTCCTGCTTCTCACCCGTCTCCTGTTTCTGACCCGTCTCCTGCTTCTGACCCGTCTCCTGCTTCTGAGCCGTCTCCTGCTTCTAACCCGTCTCCTGCTTCTAACCCGTCTCCTGTTTCTGACCCGTCTCCTGCTTCTGACCCGTCTCCTGCTTCTGACCCGTCTCCTGCTTCTGACCCGTCTCCTCCTTCTGACCCGTCTCCTGGTTCTGACCCGTCTCCTGTTTCTGACCCGTCTCCTGTTTCTGACCCGTCTCCTGCTTCTCACCCGTCTCCTGCTTCTGACCCGTCTCCTGTTTCTGACCCGTCTCCTGATTCTGACCCGTCTCCTGCTTCTGACCCGTCTCCTGCTTCTCACCCGTCTCCTGCTTCTGACCCGTCTCCTGCTTCTCACCCGTCTCCTGCTTCTGACCCGTCTCCTGTTTCTGACCCGTCTCCTGCTTCTGACCCGTCTCCTGCTTCTCACCCGTCTCCTGCTTCTGACCCGTCTCCTGCTTCTCACCCGTCTCCTGCTTCTCACCCGTCTCCTGCTTCTGAGCCATCTCCTGGTTCTGACCCGTCTCCTGCTTCTAACCCGTCTCCTGGTTCTGACCTGTCTCCTGCTTCTAACCCGTCTCCTGCTTCTGACCCGTCTCCTGCTTCTCACCCGTCTCCTGCTTCTGACCCGTCTCCTGCTTCTCACCCGTCTCCTGCTTCTAACCCGTCTCCTGCTTCTGACCCGTCTCCTGGTTTTGACCCGTCTCCTGCTTCTGACCCGTCTCCTGCTTCTGACCCATCTCCTTGTTTTGACCCGTCTCCTTGTTTTGACCCGTCTCCTGGTTTTGACCCGTCTCCTGCTTCTGACCCGTCTCCTGCTTCTGACCCGTCTCCTGGTTCTGACCCGTCTCCTGCTTCTGACCCGTCTCCTGGTTTTGACCTGTCTCCTGCTCCTGACCCGTCTCCTGCTTCTGACCCGTCTCCTGCTTCTGACCCGTCTCCTGTTTCTGACCCGTCTCCTGCTTCTGACCCGTCTCCTGCTTCTCACCCGTCTCCTGCTTCTGACCCGTCTCCTGCTTCTGACCCGTCTCCTGCTTCTCACCCGTCTCCTGCTTCTGAGCCATCTCCTGGTTCTGAGCCGTCTCCTGCTTCTAACCCGTCTCCTGCTTCTAACCCGTCTCCTGGTTCTGACCCGTCTCCTGCTTCTAACCCGTCTCCTGTTTCTGACCCGTCTCCTGTTTCTGACCCGTCTCCTGCTTCTGACCCGTCTCCTGCTTCTGACCCGTTTCCTGCTTCTGACCCGTCTCCTGCTTCTGACCCGTCTCCTGCTTCTGACCCGTCTCCTGTTTCTGACCCGTCTCCTGTTTCTGACCCGTCTCCTGTTTCTGACCCGTCTCCTGGTTCTGAGCCGTCTCCTGGTTCTGAGCCGTCTCCTGCTTCTAACCCGTCTCCTGGTTCTGAGCCGTCTCCTGCTTCTGACCCGTCTCCTGCTTCTGACCCGTCTCCTGGTTCTGACCCGTCTCCTGCTTCTGACCCGTCTCCTGGTTCTGACCCGTATCCTGCTTCTGACCCGTCTCCTGGTTTTGACCCGTCTCCTGCTTCTGACCCGTCTCCTGCTTCTAACCCGTTTCCTGCTTCTGACCCGTCTCCTGGTTCTGACCCGTCTCCTGCTTCTCACCCGTATCCTGCTTCTGACCCGTCTCCTGGTTCTGACCCGTCTCCTGCTTCTGACCCGTCTCCTGGTTTTGACCCGTTTCCTGCTTCTGACCCGTCTCCTGCTTCTGACCCGTCTCCTGCTTCTGACCCGTTTCCTGCTTCTGACCCGTCTCCTGCTTCTGACCCGTCTCCTGCTTCTCACCCGTTTCCTGCTTCTGACCCGTCTCCTGCTTCTGACCCGTCTCCTGCTTCTGACCCGTCTCCTGCTTCTGACCCGTCTCCTGCTTCTGACCCGTCTCCTGGTTTTGACCCGTCTCCTGCTTCTGACCCGTCTCCTGCTTCTGACCCATCTCCTTGTTTTGACCCGTCTCCTGGTTTTGACCCGTCTCCTGCTTCTGACCCGTCTCCTGCTTCTGACCCGTCTCCTGGTTCTGACCCGTCTCCTGGTTTTGACCCGTCTCCTGCTCCTGACCCGTCTCCTGCTTCTGACCCGTCTCCTGCTTCTGACCCGTCTCCTGCTTCTGACCCGTCTCCTGCTTCTAACCCGTCTCCTGCTTCTGACCCGTTTCCTGCTTCTGACCCGTCTCCTGCTCCTGACCCGTCTCCTGCTCCTGACCCGTCTCCTGCTTCTGCTTGCAGCTGCAGAGATCGACCATGTGAGCAGCTTGTTTCAGGAGAAGCAAGCAGAGCTTCAGTCTGCGGTGATCAGAGTCGACCAGGTGGGATGAAAGGTTCTAGAAGAACTGCACAGAAGGTGGCTTTGACTCTTAGAGAGAGGATTTAGGCTTAGATCAGGGGTGGGAAACTCCAGTCCTGGAGGGCCCTTATCTATCCTGCAACTTTTAGACATGACCTTAAAACACCTGAATCAAATAGATAATTAGAATTAGACTCTTTTGATTCAGGTGTGTTGGACCAAGGACGAATCTAAATGTTGCAGGAAACTGATCCTCAGGGACTGGAGTTGCCACCCCTGGCTTAGATGATACCAACCCAGATGCTGTGTGTCTGTCCAGGAAGGAGACACAGCTTAACAGAAACTAAGCAGCTCACTAAACCAGAATGTCTTTCCAGCCAGTGAGACTGTAGACCCCACTAAGCTTCTCCAGATGATCTAAGGATTCTAAGGTCTCCTTCTCTATATGCTAGCTAACTCAGCAGTTGGAGGACCTGAGGAGGGGACGCCTTCAGCTGCAGTCCGATGCACAGAGGGAGGGAACCCCGACTGGTTCACCGGGTGGAACCACGGGTCACAGAGGCTCAGCTCTGTCCGGCCCTGCAGCCGTGGAGCTGAGGAAACTCTATCAGGAGCTGCAGGTAAACCCAGCCTGATTTAAAACATCTAACCACCTTGAAGAGGTTCTGCTCAGGGGAAACTCTGCTCTTTCTGTTTCTTCTTCAGGCTCGGAATCATCAGAATCTGGAACAGAGCAGCAAACTGGCCCAAAACAAGGAGCTGTTGAACAAGAGGAACGTCCAGGTGACGGTAATGGACCAGCGAATCGGAGATCTCAGAGAGCGGCTTCATAAGAAGAGGGCAGAGGTAAACTTCTGGGTTCTTTCCCGGTTCTGATGCTCCGACTTCAAGCTAAAGTCTGAACATTTGTCCTGTCCAGCTGTGCCGTTTGAATGGCGCCAGCTCCACCTCTCCTCAGGCCGCCCCACATCCCGGCAGTGGCGTGTCTGGCCGAGTGGCTGCCGTCTGTCCTTACGTCCAGACACCAGCCGAAGGGAGGCAGGACTCTGGATACCCCGCGGCCGCTGACCCGCCCCCCAAACCTCCACCGCTCAACCACATCCGCTCCCTCTCAGGTTTATAGATCCTTTCCTTTCTGTTGGACATGAGACCACCAGAGGACGGTCCTCCTGGACTCTCATCGTCTTCCTGTCTAGTGGGTTCTGTTCCTCCTCTCTGTTCTCGATGCGCTCTCATTTTTTCATGGTGGTTCCTGCTGTGACTCATCATCAGGATGTGCCTGTTGCTCTGGTTGCTGGTCTTGTCCTTTGTGTACGCACAGAGGAGGACAAGAGCTGCATCTCAAGGCCTCTGGGTCAGAGCAAGGTGTAGACACCATCCTGTCCGAGGGGCAACGCTGACTGACTGTATTGACTTGCATCGGCTGGAATGCAATCAGCTGCCTCTTTGAACCGACTGGGGTTCAAGGAGACAGAAGCAGACATAGAAAAAGAAGCATAGATACAAAAGGCAACTGTCAACCAGCTCCACAGGCGGCCCCGTCCAGGAAACACACAGCCAGGCAGACGAGCTCCGAGCCAGCTCCCATGTCAGAGGATGAAGGTTCACAATAGGTCAAGGTCAACTATAGGTTCAGGCCCACTCTAATGAACGAGTCATAGATCCAGGTCCACTCTAATGAACGAGTCATAGATCCAGGTCCACTCTGATGAATGAGTCATAGATCCAGGTCGACTCTAATGAATGAGTCATAGGTCCAAGTCCACTCTAATGAACGAATCATAGATCCAGGTCCACTCTAATGAACGAGTCATAGATCCAGGTCCACTCTAATGAATGAGTCATAGATCCAGGTCCACTCTAATGAATGAGTCATAGGTCCAGGTCCACTCTAATAAATGAGTCATAGATCCAGGTCCACTCTAATGAATGAGTCATAGATCCAGGTCCACTCTAATGAACGAGTCATAGATCCAGGTCCACTCTAATGAACGAGTCATAGATCCAGGTCCACTCTAATGAACGAGTCATAGATCCAGGTCCACTCTAATGAACGAGTCATAGATCCAGGTCCACTCTAATGAACGAGTCATAGATCCAGGTCCACTCTAATGAACGAGTCATAGATCCATGTCCACTCTAGGGAACGAGTCATAGATCCATGTCCACTCTAGGGAACGAGTCATAGATCCAGGTCCACTCTAATGAACGAGTCATAGATCCAGGTCCACTCTAATGAACGAGTCATAGATCCAGGTCCACTCTAGGGAACGAGTCATAGATCCAGGTCCACTCTAGGGAACGAGTCATAGATCCAGGTCCACTCTAGGGAACGAGTCATAGATCCAGGTCCACTCTAATGAACGAGTCATAGATCCAGGTCCACTCTAATGAACGAGTCATAGATCCAGGTCCACTCTAATGAACGAGTCATAGATCCAGGTCCACTCTAATGAACGAGTCATAGATCCAGGTCCACTCTAGGGAACGAGTCATAGATCCAGGTCCACTCTAGGGAACGAGTCATAGATCCAGGTCCACTCTAGGGAACGAGTCATAGATCCAGGTCCACTCTAATGAACGAGTCATAGATCCAGGTCCACTCTAATGAACGAGTCATAGATACAGGTCCACTCTAATGAACAAGTCATAGATCCAGGTCCACTCTAATGAATGAGTCATAGGTCCACTCTAATGAACGAGTCATAGATCCAGGTCCACTCTAATGAACGAGTCATAGATCCAGGTCCACTCTAATGAACGAGTCATAGATCCAGGTCCACTCTAGGGAACGAGTCATAGATCCATGTCCACCCTAGGGAACGAGTCATAGATCCAGGTCCACTCTAATGAACGAGTCATAGATCCAGGTCCACTCTAATGAATGAGTCATAGATCCAGGTCCACTCTAATGAATGAGTCATAGATCCAGGTCCACTCTAATGAACGAGTCATAGATCCAGGTCCACTCTAGGGAACGAGTCATAGATCCAGGTCCACTCTAGGGAGCGAGTCATAGATCCAGGTCCACTCTAATGAACAAGTCATAGATCCAGGTCCACTCTAATGAACGAGTCATAGATCCAGGTCCACTCTAGGGAACGAGTCATAGATCCAGGTCCACTCTAGGGAACGAGTCATAGATCCAGGTCCACTCTAGGGAACGAGTCATAGATCCAGGTCCACTCTAATGAACGAGTCATAGATCCAGGTCCACTCTAGGGAATGAGTCATAGATCCAGGTCCACTCTAATGAACGAGTCATAGATCCAGGTCCACTCTAATGAACGAGTCATAGATCCAGGTCCACTCTAATGAACGAGTCATAGATCCAGGTCCACTCTAGGGAACGAGTCATAGATCCAGGTCCACTCTAGGGAACGAGTCATAGATCCAGGTCCACTCTAGGGAACAAGTCATAGATCCAGGTCCACTCTAATGAACGAGTCATAGATCCAGGTCCACTCTAGGGAACGAGTCATAGATCCATGTCCACTCTAGGGAGCGAGTCATAGATCCAGGTCCACTCTAATGAACGAGTCATAGATCCAGGTCCACTCTAGGGAACGAGTCATAGATCCAGGTCCACTCTAGGGAACGAGTCATAGATCCAGGTCCACTCTAATTAACGAGTCATAGATCCAGGTCCACTCTAATGAACGAGTCATAGATCCAGGTCCACTCTAATGAACGAGTCATAGATCCAGGTCCACTCTAGGGAATGAGTCATAGATCCAGGCCCACTCTAATGAATGAGTCATAGATCCAGGTCCACTCTAATGAACGAGTCATAGATCCAGGTCCACTCTAGGGAACGAGTCATAGATCCATGTCCACTCTAGGGAACGAGTCATAGATCCAGGTCCACTCTAGGGAACGAGTCATAGATCCAGGTCCACTCTAATGAACGAGTCATAGATCCAGGTCCCCTCTAATGAACGAGTCATAGATCCAGGTCCACTCTAGGGAACGAGTCATAGATCCAGGTCCACTCTAGGAAACGAGTCATAGATCCAGGTCCACTCTAATGCACGAGTCATAGATCCAGGTCCACTCTAATGAATGAGTCATAGATCCAGGTCCACTCTAATGAACAAGTCATAGATCCAGGTCCACTCTAGGGAACGAGTCATAGATCCAGGTCCACTCTAATGAACGAGTCATAGATCCAGGTCCACTCTAATGAACGAGTCATAGATCCAGGTCCACTCTAGGGAACGAGTCATAGATCCAGGTCCACTCTAGGGAACGAGTCATAGATCCAGGTCCACTCTAGGGAATGAGTCATAGATCCAGGTCCACTCTAATGAATGAGTCATAGATCCAGGTCCACTCTAATGAACGAGTCATAGATCCAGGTCCACTCTAGGGAATGAGTCATAGATCCAGGTCCACTCTAATGAACGAGTCATAGATCCAGGTCCACTCTAATGAATGAGTCATAGATCCAGGTCCACTCTAATGAACGAGTCATAGATCCAGGTCCACTCTAGGGAACGAGTCATAGATCCATGTCCACTCTAGGGAACGAGTCATAGATCCAGGTCCACTCTAGGGAACGAGTCATAGATCCAGGTCCACTCTAATGAACGAGTCATAGATCCAGGTCCACTCTAATGAACGAGTCATAGATCCAGGTCCACTCTAGGGAACGAGTCATAGATCCAGGTCCACTCTAGGAATCGAGTCATAGATCCAGGTCCACTCTAGGGAACGAGTCATAGATCCAGGTCCACTCTAATGAACGAGTCATAGATCCAGGTCCACTCTAGGGAATGAGTCATAGATCCAGGTCCACTCTAATGAACGAGTCATAGATCCAGGTCCACTCTAATGAACGAGTCATAGATCCAGGTCCACTCTAATGAACGAGTCATAGATCCAGGTCCACTCTAGGGAACGAGTCATAGATCCAGGTCCACTCTAGGGAACGAGTCATAGATCCAGGTCCACTCTAGGGAACGAGTCATAGATCCAGGTCCACTCTAGGGAACAAGTCATAGATCCAGGTCCACTCTAATGAACGAGTCATAGATCCAGGTCCACTCTAGGGAACGAGTCATAGATCCATGTCCACTCTAGGGAGCGAGTCATAGATCCAGGTCCACTCTAATGAACGAGTCATAGATCCAGGTCCACTCTAGGGAACGAGTCATAGATCCAGGTCCACTCTAGGGAACGAGTCATAGATCCAGGTCCACTCTAATGAACGAGTCATAGATCCAGGTCCACTCTAATGAACGAGTCATAGATCCAGGTCCACTCTAATGAACGAGTCATAGATCCAGGTCCACTCTAGGGAATGAGTCATAGATCCAGGCCCACTCTAATGAATGAGTCATAGATCCAGGTCCACTCTAATGAACGAGTCATAGATCCAGGTCCACTCTAGGGAACGAGTCATAGATCCATGTCCACTCTAGGGAACGAGTCATAGATCCAGGTCCACTCTAGGGAACGAGTCATAGATCCAGGTCCACTCTAATGAACGAGTCATAGATCCAGGTCCCCTCTAATGAACGAGTCATAGATCCAGGTCCACTCTAGGGAACGAGTCATAGATCCAGGTCCACTCTAGGAAACGAGTCATAGATCCAGGTCCACTCTAATGCACGAGTCATAGATCCAGGTCCACTCTAATGAATGAGTCATAGATCCAGGTCCACTCTAATGAACAAGTCATAGATCCAGGTCCACTCTAGGGAACGAGTCATAGATCCAGGTCCACTCTAATGAACGAGTCATAGATCCAGGTCCACTCTAATGAACGAGTCATAGATCCAGGTCCACTCTAGGGAACGAGTCATAGATCCAGGTCCACTCTAGGGAACGAGTCATAGATCCAGGTCCACTCTAGGGAATGAGTCATAGATCCAGGTCCACTCTAATGAATGAGTCATAGATCCAGGTCCACTCTAATGAACGAGTCATAGATCCAGGTCCACTCTAGGGAATGAGTCATAGATCCAGGTCCACTCTAATGAACGAGTCATAGATCCAGGTCCACTCTAATGAATGAGTCATAGATCCAGGTCCACTCTAATGAACGAGTCATAGATCCAGGTCCACTCTAGGGAACGAGTCATAGATCCATGTCCACTCTAGGGAACGAGTCATAGATCCAGGTCCACTCTAGGGAACGAGTCATAGATCCAGGTCCACTCTAATGAACGAGTCATAGATCCAGGTCCACTCTAATGAACGAGTCATAGATCCAGGTCCACTCTAGGGAACGAGTCATAGATCCAGGTCCACTCTAGGAATCGAGTCATAGATCCAGGTCCACTCTAATGCACGAGTCATAGATCCAGGTCCACTCTAATGAATGAGTCATAGATCCAGGTCCACTCTAATGAACGAGTCATAGATCCAGGTCCACTCTAGGGAACGAGTCATAGATCCAGGTCCACTCTAGGGAGCGAGTCATAGATCCAGGTCCACTCTAATGAACGAGTCATAGATCCAGGTCCACTCTAATGAACGAGTCATAGATCCAGGTCCACTCTAGGGAACGAGTCATAGATCCATGTCCACTCTAGGGAACGAGTCATAGATCCAGGTCCACTCTAATGAACGAGTCATAGATCCAGGTCCACTCTAGGGAACGAGTCATAGATCCAGGTCCACTCTAGGGAACGAGTCATAGATCCAGGTCCACTCTAATGAACGAGTCATAGATCCAGGTCCACTCTAATGAACGAGTCATAGATCCAGGTCCACTCTAATGAATGAGTCATAGATCCAGGTCCACTCTAATGAATGAGTCATAGATCCAGGTCCACTCTAATGAACGAGTCATAGATCCAGGTCCACTCTAGGGAACGAGTCATAGATCCAGGTCCACTCTAGGGAGCGAGTCATAGATCCAGGTCCACTCTAATGAACAAGTCATAGATCCAGGTCCACTCTAATGAACGAGTCATAGATCCAGGTCCACTCTAGGGAACGAGTCATAGATCCAGGTCCACTCTAGGGAACGAGTCATAGATCCAGGTCCACTCTAGGGAACGAGTCATAGATCCAGGTCCACTCTAGGGAACGAGTCATAGATCCAGGTCCACTCTAATGAACGAGTCATAGATCCAGGTCCACTCTAGGGAATGAGTCATAGATCCAGGTCCACTCTAATGAACGAGTCATAGATCCAGGTCCACTCTAATGAACGAGTCATAGATCCAGGTCCACTCTAATGAACGAGTCATAGATCCAGGTCCACTCTAGGGAACGAGTCATAGATCCAGGTCCACTCTAGGGAACGAGTCATAGATCCAGGTCCACTCTAGGGAACGAGTCATAGATCCAGGTCCACTCTAGGGAACAAGTCATAGATCCAGGTCCACTCTAATGAACGAGTCATAGATCCAGGTCCACTCTAGGGAACGAGTCATAGATCCATGTCCACTCTAGGGAGCGAGTCATAGATCCAGGTCCACTCTAATGAACGAGTCATAGATCCAGGTCCACTCTAGGGAACGAGTCATAGATCCAGGTCCACTCTAGGGAACGAGTCATAGATCCAGGTCCACTCTAATTAACGAGTCATAGATCCAGGTCCACTCTAATGAACGAGTCATAGATCCAGGTCCACTCTAATGAACGAGTCATAGATCCAGGTCCACTCTAGGGAATGAGTCATAGATCCAGGCCCACTCTAATGAATGAGTCATAGATCCAGGTCCACTCTAATGAACGAGTCATAGATCCAGGTCCACTCTAGGGAACGAGTCATAGATCCATGTCCACTCTAGGGAACGAGTCATAGATCCAGGTCCACTCTAGGGAACGAGTCATAGATCCAGGTCCACTCTAATGAACGAGTCATAGATCCAGGTCCCCTCTAATGAACGAGTCATAGATCCAGGTCCACTCTAGGGAACGAGTCATAGATCCAGGTCCACTCTAGGAAACGAGTCATAGATCCAGGTCCACTCTAATGCACGAGTCATAGATCCAGGTCCACTCTAATGAATGAGTCATAGATCCAGGTCCACTCTAATGAACAAGTCATAGATCCAGGTCCACTCTAGGGAACGAGTCATAGATCCAGGTCCACTCTAATGAACGAGTCATAGATCCAGGTCCACTCTAATGAACGAGTCATAGATCCAGGTCCACTCTAGGGAACGAGTCATAGATCCAGGTCCACTCTAGGGAACGAGTCATAGATCCAGGTCCACTCTAGGGAATGAGTCATAGATCCAGGTCCACTCTAATGAATGAGTCATAGATCCAGGTCCACTCTAATGAACGAGTCATAGATCCAGGTCCACTCTAGGGAATGAGTCATAGATCCAGGTCCACTCTAATGAACGAGTCATAGATCCAGGTCCACTCTAATGAATGAGTCATAGATCCAGGTCCACTCTAATGAACGAGTCATAGATCCAGGTCCACTCTAGGGAACGAGTCATAGATCCATGTCCACTCTAGGGAACGAGTCATAGATCCAGGTCCACTCTAGGGAACGAGTCATAGATCCAGGTCCACTCTAATGAACGAGTCATAGATCCAGGTCCACTCTAATGAACGAGTCATAGATCCAGGTCCACTCTAGGGAACGAGTCATAGATCCAGGTCCACTCTAGGAATCGAGTCATAGATCCAGGTCCACTCTAGGGAACGAGTCATAGATCCAGGTCCACTCTAATGAACGAGTCATAGATCCAGGTCCACTCTAGGGAATGAGTCATAGATCCAGGTCCACTCTAATGAACGAGTCATAGATCCAGGTCCACTCTAATGAACGAGTCATAGATCCAGGTCCACTCTAATGAACGAGTCATAGATCCAGGTCCACTCTAGGGAACGAGTCATAGATCCAGGTCCACTCTAGGGAACGAGTCATAGATCCAGGTCCACTCTAGGGAACGAGTCATAGATCCAGGTCCACTCTAGGGAACAAGTCATAGATCCAGGTCCACTCTAATGAACGAGTCATAGATCCAGGTCCACTCTAGGGAACGAGTCATAGATCCATGTCCACTCTAGGGAGCGAGTCATAGATCCAGGTCCACTCTAATGAACGAGTCATAGATCCAGGTCCACTCTAGGGAACGAGTCATAGATCCAGGTCCACTCTAGGGAACGAGTCATAGATCCAGGTCCACTCTAATGAACGAGTCATAGATCCAGGTCCACTCTAATGAACGAGTCATAGATCCAGGTCCACTCTAATGAACGAGTCATAGATCCAGGTCCACTCTAGGGAATGAGTCATAGATCCAGGCCCACTCTAATGAATGAGTCATAGATCCAGGTCCACTCTAATGAACGAGTCATAGATCCAGGTCCACTCTAGGGAACGAGTCATAGATCCATGTCCACTCTAGGGAACGAGTCATAGATCCAGGTCCACTCTAGGGAACGAGTCATAGATCCAGGTCCACTCTAATGAACGAGTCATAGATCCAGGTCCCCTCTAATGAACGAGTCATAGATCCAGGTCCACTCTAGGGAACGAGTCATAGATCCAGGTCCACTCTAGGAAACGAGTCATAGATCCAGGTCCACTCTAATGCACGAGTCATAGATCCAGGTCCACTCTAATGAATGAGTCATAGATCCAGGTCCACTCTAATGAACAAGTCATAGATCCAGGTCCACTCTAGGGAACGAGTCATAGATCCAGGTCCACTCTAATGAACGAGTCATAGATCCAGGTCCACTCTAATGAACGAGTCATAGATCCAGGTCCACTCTAGGGAACGAGTCATAGATCCAGGTCCACTCTAGGGAACGAGTCATAGATCCAGGTCCACTCTAGGGAATGAGTCATAGATCCAGGTCCACTCTAATGAATGAGTCATAGATCCAGGTCCACTCTAATGAACGAGTCATAGATCCAGGTCCACTCTAGGGAATGAGTCATAGATCCAGGTCCACTCTAATGAACGAGTCATAGATCCAGGTCCACTCTAATGAATGAGTCATAGATCCAGGTCCACTCTAATGAACGAGTCATAGATCCAGGTCCACTCTAGGGAACGAGTCATAGATCCATGTCCACTCTAGGGAACGAGTCATAGATCCAGGTCCACTCTAGGGAACGAGTCATAGATCCAGGTCCACTCTAATGAACGAGTCATAGATCCAGGTCCACTCTAATGAACGAGTCATAGATCCAGGTCCACTCTAGGGAACGAGTCATAGATCCAGGTCCACTCTAGGAATCGAGTCATAGATCCAGGTCCACTCTAATGCACGAGTCATAGATCCAGGTCCACTCTAATGAATGAGTCATAGATCCAGGTCCACTCTAATGAACGAGTCATAGATCCAGGTCCACTCTAGGGAACGAGTCATAGATCCAGGTCCACTCTAGGGAGCGAGTCATAGATCCAGGTCCACTCTAATGAACGAGTCATAGATCCAGGTCCACTCTAATGAACGAGTCATAGATCCAGGTCCACTCTAGGGAACGAGTCATAGATCCATGTCCACTCTAGGGAACGAGTCATAGATCCAGGTCCACTCTAATGAACGAGTCATAGATCCAGGTCCACTCTAGGGAACGAGTCATAGATCCAGGTCCACTCTAGGGAACGAGTCATAGATCCAGGTCCACTCTAATGAACGAGTCATAGATCCAGGTCCACTCTAGGGAACGAGTCATAGATCCAGGTCCACTCTAGGAATCGAGTCATAGATCCAGGTCCACTCTAATGCACGAGTCATAGATCCAGGTCCACTCTAATGAATGAGTCATAGATCCAGGTCCACTCTAATGAACGAGTCATAGATCCAGGTCCACTCTAGGGAACGAGTCATAGATCCAGGTCCACTCTAGGGAGCGAGTCATAGATCCAGGTCCACTCTAATGAACGAGTCATAGATCCAGGTCCACTCTAATGAACGAGTCATAGATCCAGGTCCACTCTAGGGAACGAGTCATAGATCCAGGTCCACTCTAGGGAACGAGTCATAGATCCAGGTCCACTGTAATGAACGAGTCATAGATCCAGGTCCACTCTAGGGAACGAGTCATAGATCCAGGTCCACTCTAGGGAACGAGTCATAGATCCAGGTCCACTCTAATGAACGAGTCATAGATCCAGGTCCACTCTAGGGAACGAGTCATAGATCCAGGTCCACTCTAGGGAACGAGTCATAGATCCAGGTCCACTCTAGGGAACGAGTCATAGGTCCGTGTCATTATTTTAAAAAGTGGGGGGGGGGTCTGTAATGAGGCTCAGCTGATGGAGGAAGCGGACGTGTCGCCGCTGCCTCTAATCCCAGCTCTGTGGCTGCAGGCCTAGCTTCCAGCTCACGCAGAGTGTTCTGTTTACCTTCTGAGGTCAGCGGGTCAGAGTGGCGCAGGGCAACAAGTTGCTCAGCTCAGCATCCAGCGGCTAATCCGTATTAGACTGCATAGCACCAAAGCTGACCTTGCTTTGGCACTGAAGGGTTGTGTAACCTCCTTACCTGAACCGTGGCTCCTTTCACCAACGGAGGAACGAGGATCTACTGAAGGTACTACTGAAGGTAACCCTGGAGGACCTGAGTGGAGGATTTCTGATCCTGGTTGGCCCCTGCAAGAGTAAAATAATGCAACTTATAGCAAAGAGTACCCGCAGTTGTGGTCTGCCACATCATCATCATCATCTACCTCGTCATCACCACTGATGGCCGGGTGGGCAGGAACAACAGTTCCTCTGCGTTTCAACCAGCTTAGCAAAGGGCTGAAAAAAACAAAGAACAACTGTTATATCAGAAAGTTGATTCATATTCACCAATATTGGCTTTAAATCTATAGAAATGGGTGGAGCTTCCTATTGGATCACTTTTATTTAAACGTATGTATAAAAGGACATACCTCATTTACTCCATCGGTTACCTGAACCATGTTCAAATATGCTGCACACAGTTTGCACTGATTTCTCTAATTCCTCAATAATGTAGGTGTCATGATTTTATCTAAGGTTCGGATCCACATGCAGTGAAGAAAAACAGAGAGACACAGAGTAAAAGTTAGAACGGGTTTTATTGAAAGGTCTTTTGAGTTCGGTGCAGAGTTCCTGCGAACTCTGCTCGGCCAGGAAACTGAAAGACGAGGGGAAGACAGACTGTTAGGTTCAGGCTCAGTGGGGAATTGGAGTTGTTAATCTTGAAGGAGAGGATTTGTTGCCACTCACGTTTCCAGAGAAGAAGAGACACGTAGACTCCAGTCTGTGTGTTGGTCTTCCAGGGTTTGTTTGATTCGGTGCAGGGCGAAACAGGGTTTACCCAGAACTCGGACGGAGTGGAATGATGCAGCCGCTGGTTGCAACTCAGTTTTCCTGTGGTACAGTTGCATTCTGGGAAGTGGACCGAACCAGTCCTCCAGAGGTGGGAAGGAGCTGGGACATAATCCTGCAGAAATCCAGTCCAATCAGCTTCCTCAACTTTCAGACAATAATCCAGCTGTTGATTGGAAACTCTGCTGTGCTGCAGCTTTTACTCATGTTAAAGCAGTGCTGTGACCTTTGACCCTTAAGCTGAGATATTCAGTGAATTTTCAGTAGAACATTCGGATGCTCCATTGGGCTGCTCCTCTTAGAATCTATCCCCCTCGGTCTCTGAATGGGTCATGTGACTCAGAGCACGATTCCCGCCAGTCTGAGTTCCCATTAAAAACCAGTGCTAACTAAGCTAACAGCTGTTAGCTTGGACCCTCAGCTGATCAGACATGTTTCTGCTTCTCTAATGGAGGATTTCATTCAGAAGCTGAATGTTTCCTCTTCTTTACCGGGAACAAGGATTCTAGACCTGCGGCTCCAAACTGGGCTATTACCAAAAGGTGGTATCCTGCCAGTGGCCTGCAGGGGGCGCTGGACCTGGAAGCTGCAGGTCTAGTGCCCCTACTGGCTGAAAGTTGCACAGTGCAGCTTTAAGCTGTTTAGTTTTATGATATGATATAATGTGCGACGTGTTTCCTGTATTCAGAACCAGAAAGCTTGATCTAAAGAAAGGAATCATGGTTGGGCCAGCAGGATAATCCAGGATAATCCAATGTGTCTCTGTTCTGATCTGCTATTTAGCTTCATGTTTTGTTTTTGTCATTTTTTTGTCGTTGTAAGTGAGTGATAGAAACTTCAGCAGATGTCTTGTAAATAAAGGTCATGTCTGTGTGAAGTTCCATCAAAGTCCAGAGGAGAGTCCTGAGCCGTTTCATGTTCTTCTCTGCTTTCCTTTCCTGTCTGCTTCCCTTTATTTTAAACATCTGCCCGTTTCTTTGTTGTCTGTTTAGCCAATAAAGCATTATGGCCAAACATCACTAAGAGTGGACCGGACCGGAGGACCTGCAATACAGAAATGGTACTGTGTCTGCAGAAATACTGATTACTTGGCTGCATAAAAACCTCTCTGCCATCCAGTCGGACCCAACTGGGCCTGGTTATGGTCAGTCAGAATCACCAGGAGGATTCTGCAGCTGAACACTACCCACCCTTAGATCTGGTTAGTAACTAGTAACACCGGTTCTATGAGCAGGAATGGGCTAAAAAGAAGACCTAGATTATTGGAGCCAATTGGTTCCTGATGGGGATTAAACTGAGAACCAACAAACAGAACTAATGTGGTTAAGTGACCAGAACCAGGACCAGTTGGGTCCGATTGTCCTCTCGTTCGCCGCTCTGCGACATCAGCTGTTTTGCCGTTCTGTAAGATCTGCTTTCTGTGCTCCACCCTGCAGCTCCCCTCTGGGTACGGCACCTACCCCAGTGCGGCCCACCAGGCGGCTGGCAGTCACTGCGCCACCAGCTCCTTGCCCCGTTCTGCCCCCGGTACCCTGGGCTGGCCTTGCTCCACCGCTGCCTCTTCTTCATCTTGTGTTTCCCAGCAGAGTGTTTCTGTTCCTCTGAACACAGGTAGGACCCACAGAGAAGAACACTGGAACCAATCTAATTATCTCTTTTCTACAGTAAGATGTCCTCCCTCTGCTTTAGCTCCAAACTGAATGCCAGTGTTTTTCCATTACTTATTTTTTTGCTTCAGGACATTCTGCATTATTTTTGTATTTTTCTGTATTTTCTTCCTGTTTTATCATCACTAATCAGTTAATCAGCTGCCTATTGTTTGCATCTTCACTTTGTTGTCACGTATTTCTGGATTCTTTGTTTTGGTCCATGTCCCTGCTGGCTGTTATTATTTTCATTTAAATGGACGAACTGGCCATGCCATTTCTATCATGTAAAGAATGTTAGAAATGGCTCCCTGGCTCTGAATTTGTCACACAATTCAGTAAAAAGACAGTTCAAGGTTCAGTAAGTGAAGAGGGACCTTGGACAGAACCAGTCCTCACAGCAGCAGGAGGAGGAGCCTGGAAGGACATGTTGGACACAGACTTTAACCAGCCATGATTTATTTAAGGTCAAATAAAATCTTTAACCTTCATTTAAAGCAATAATGGGGGACAGTGGAGATTAGGATGTAATACCCATGCCTCCGTGCCTTCATGTCTCCTTATTTCTCTGTCTCTCTGTCTTCATGTCTCTCTACCTTCATGTCTCTCTATCTTCATGTCCTCACGTCTTAGACTGAACCAAAGTGATGATCCCACTTGATCCAAACAGATATGGTTTCAGTTTCTATCAGGACTTTAAAATGTTTAAATGAGGTTTTGACATATTTATGCCTCTCTGTGTGGGAGGTTCTACCTCAGGGTCTTCCTCAGGTTCTGCCTCGGGTTCTTCCTCAGGTTCTGTCTAAGGTTCTTCCTCAGGGTCTACCTTAGTTCTGCCTCATGTTCTGCCTCAGGGTCTACCTCCTCCTCCCAGCTGGCTCCAGTCTCCCTTCCAACAGAGCGCACAGACCCACCTCCTGCAGTGGCAGTGGTAGTCCGTCCTTATGTCCCAGACCATCCATCCAGACCTCAGTCCCCCAGAAAGGGGCCCGCCACCATGAACAGTAGCTCCATCTACAGCATGTATCTCCAGCAGCCCCAGACCAAAAACTATGGGTCTTTGAGCAACCGAACGACCGTCAAAGCAGGTAGTGCTTACCCTAACCTTCATCCTTTGCCTTCTGACACTGGAAATCAGATCATCTCTCGTTTGTCTCTACAGTCTACGGCAAACCCATCCTCCCCTCCAGCTCCTCATCTCCATCCCCCATCCCCTTCCTACAGGGAGGAGGAGCGAAGGCTGCTGGAGATGAAGTCAAGGAAAAACAAGGAGCAGCAGACTCCAATGATGGACAGGTCCTTCCTCCACCCAGCGTGGACAACATCCCACGACCCCTCAGTCCGACCAAGCTCACACCAGTGGGTGGGTTCACTGACCACCGACAGCCTCATTACATTCTGAAAAGCCCAGGCTACGGGCTAAGCCGTAGAGCCCAGGCTACGGGCTAAGCCGTAGAGCCCAGGCTACGGGCTAAGCCTTAGAGCCCAGGCTACGGGCTGAGCTGTAGAGCCCAGGCTACGGGCTGAGCTGTAGAGCCCAGGCTACGGGCTGAGCTGTAGAGCCCAGGCTAAGGGCTGAGCCGTAGAGCCCAGGCTAAGGGCTGAGCTGTAGAGCCCAGGCTACGGGCTGAGCTGTAGAGCCCAGGCTACGGGCTGAGCTGTAGAGCCCAGGCTACGGGCTGAGCTGTAGAGCCCAGGCTACGGGCTGAGCCGTAGAGCCCAGGCTACGGGCTGAGCCGTAGAGCCCAGGATAGGGCCTGAGCCGTAGAGCCCAGGCTACGGGCTGAGCCGTAGAGCCCAGGCTAGGGCCTGAGCCGTAGAGCCCAGGCTAGGGCCTGAGCCGTAGAGCCCAGGCTAGGGCCTGAGCCGTAGAGCCCAGGCTAGGGCCTGAGCCGTTGAGCCCAGGCTAGGGCCTGAGCCGTAGAGCCCAGGCTAGGGCCTGAGCCGTAGAGCCCAGGCTACGGGCTGAGCCGTAGAGCCCAGGCTAGGGCCTGAGCCGTAGAGCCCAGGCTACGGGCTGAGCCGTAGAGCCCAGGCTACGGGCTGAGCCGTAGAGCCCAGGCTACGGGCTGAGCCGTAGAGCCCAGGCTAGGGCCTGAGCCGTAGAGCCCAGGCTAGGGCCTGAGCTGTAGAGCCCAGGGTAGAGCGAATAGAGCTACCTAACTCCAATCCCATGGTCTGCTAACATCTATGGCAATGCTAGCAGGAGCTCTCTGAAATGTTTGCTATTGTCGTGGATGGAGTTTTCAGTGTTCAATGACTGGCTCTGCCCATTTCATCAGACATAAATCGATTCTACTGTGTATGGTTGCCACAGTGACTGCCTGTTTTCTGGCTGGAGAACACAGGCAGACAGAACAATCAAGTTGGATCAGAACAGTTCTGGTGGGCTCAGATGTAGATGAGATCCAAGAGGTTAAACAGAACCCTTAGGTTCTCCAGAACCATCCAGAGCTGGAATCTTCCGGGAGCATGTCCCTCTGCTGTCTGGTTGTTCAGAGATCTGGGGGCGGGAGCAGCGTTCTGCTTGTTTCTGTTGCAGGCCGGATTTTTTTATCACTAAACGTATCAAAGTGAATCAGTGCAGCAAACATCTCGGTCTCCACAGCCCACTGTCAGCTACGATACCAGAACGATACTGACCTGGAGGTTCTGCGACGCCGTCTTAGCAACGCCCCGCGGCCCCTGAAGAAACGCAGCTCCATCACAGAGCCTGAGGGCCCTCAGGGACCCAACATCCAGAAGCTGCTGTACCAGCGGTGGGTCACGGTTCTTCAGGAACACAAACATCTCATGTCATGGCGAGATGGGCTAACCAAGGCCTTCTATGCAGGTTCAACACCCTGGCAGGAGGCATGGAGGGGGGCTCAGGTAAGGCATGTCCACAGGATGTCCACTGGAGTCAGAACCATCGGGTCAGTTGTCCCTCCTCTGCTTCAGGGAATCCTTTCTACCAGCCAGACTGCATTCTGGGAGACATGGACAGCATCAATTCAGCCAGTGGGCGCGTCAGCGAAGCAGCTGAGGAGGTCGAAGATCAAACTCTGAGCTCAGGCACCAGCCACTCCCCTCCACCTTCAGTTACCATGGAAACACCGACAGCATTAGAGAAAACTAACCAGGCAGCCCAACCCAGCTCACCTCCTGGACCCGACAGGCTTGCGGACCAGAGAGTCCCCGGCTCTGCCCACAGCACAAAAGGCCACGCCCCCTCCTCTCAGTCACCTCCTGCTCTGCCTTCAGCTCCAAAGGTCTGCAGATTGAAGCCCTCCCTTTCTCCCCCAGATTGACATTCTTGTGGTCCATCATGGACTCTGTTTGTCCTGCAGGTCATTGTGAAGAGAACCAACCTGAAGAAGCCATCGTCTGAGCGAACCGGACACGGTCTTAGAGTCAAGTTCAACCCTCTGGCCCTGCTGCTGGACGCCTCACTGGAGGGAGAGTTCGACCTGGTGCAGAGGATCATCTACGAGGTGAGGTTCTACTGGTGGAGCAGGTCTCTGTGGTCCATGGTTCTCCAGATGTCCTGCTGCTGACAGTGAAAGGTTCAGAAAACGACTGTATCTTTTAGGTGGAGAACCCCAGCATGCCCAACGATGAAGGCATCACTCCTCTTCATAACGCCGTGTGCGCCGGTCATCACCACATTGTGAAGTTCCTGCTGGACTTTGGGGTGAATGTCAATGCTGCGGACAGCGACGGATGGTCAGTACATTCAGTCTTCGCCATCTGGCCGCAGCCTGGTCCTATTTGAAGTTCTTCTGTTCCTCTTCCAGGACCCCTCTTCACTGCGCCGCTTCTTGCAACAGCGTCCACCTCTGCAAGATGCTGGTGGAGTCTGGGGCAGCCATTTTTGCGACAACCATCAGCGATGTGGAAACTGCGGCTGACAAATGCGAGGAGATGGAGGAGGGCTACAGCCAGTGCTCCCAGTTCCTTTATGGTGGGTGGTCCACAGACCCGCCCTGTTCAGTGGTTCCATTTCAGCAGACTAACCTTCTCTTGACGCTGTTCTCCATCTGCTCTAGGGGTCCAGGAGAAGCTGGGGGTGATGAACAAAGGCTTGGTGTACACGCTGTGGGCCTACACGGCTCAGCGGGACGACGAGCTCACCTTCGGCGAGGGCAACGCCATCACCGTGTTGCGTCGCCATGACGACACAGAGACAGAGTGGTGGTGGGCGCGGCTGAATGACCAGGAAGGATACGTGCCCAGAAACCTGCTGGGGGTGAGAGAACATCACACACCTTTCCATGTCCTCTGATAGGAAGACCCAAGATGTCAAAGGTCAAAAGGTCCACAGGCTGATCAGTAGTTATTTCGACCTTTGAGTTCTCAGATCAGAACCTTCTGGTTTCCACATATGGACCAGGCAGCAGGAACGCTACCGTTAGCCATGAGAAATGCCTTTATTTAATTATATTCAGTTGACTCATCTGTAATAGTTTATAGATGTTAACATTTTGTTTACATGATCAAAGGCGAGGGGGTTTAAAATATAATTTCCCCAAGAGTTGAAACCCCTGAGTCAGATTAAAAGCAGGACCCCTGTGGGGCCTCCATTATCAGAGCAATATATCATATCAGTCAGGCACCGAGGAGACGCCTAAATCCAGCAGAAAAACTGCTGCATTAATGTGTTTATGTATCTAATTTTTGTCTGATCTGACAGTTAATAATTTAATGTGTAACATCTGAAAACTAAAATCTTTAGTCCCGTTTAAAAATGTTGAAACTGGAGCCTGTTGATTGAGTTCTGCTTTATGTTCTGTTTCCATTTTAAAAGAAACTATCAGATTAATATTCTGGGGAAAATCTGGGAAAATCCTCCATGTTTAAGGTTCTTCTCTGTAAAGCTCGCATGGCTAACAGAAATGAAAAATAAAAACAAAACATTCTGGGCAGAGGAAGGAACAACACTAAGAAATCCTCGGATTCTCTGTGGGAGGAGGTTTCTCCTTTCACGCTGCAGCAGAACGTGTTCTGCATTTGTGGAAGAGGTTGGAGAGGATGGTCTGCCTGGAGAACAGTTAACCCGAAGAGTGAGCATATTGAAGCTTTCCACCCTTACCGAGGAGAAACTCTGACACACAATGATATGTACATCAGTGAACATCTGACCAAGAGGGACGCTAACATCACCAGGATGTGGCTAAAACCCTCTGTCACCACTGGACTCTGAGAACGAGAACATGAACTAGCGCATCAGCAAGTCAGTGATCTGGCCCCAAAAGCTGGGACTGAGCCTTTATATAATGCACATAATGCAGCCGCTGCCATCCAGCAAACCAAGCTGGTGCCACAGAACCTAAGAACATTTCTTTACATTAACACCCTGCAAGAAATTAGAAAGTTGATGTTGGTTTGCTGGCTGTGCAGCTCCCATCAGAGTCGGGTGGACAGTCTCCTCGCTCCGGCTGCGTCTCTACGTTGTCGTGGTTGTGGTACCAGTGTTCTTCTTCATTGATAGTGATTTTCCAAAAAAATCCGAAATGTGCCATATTTCCTCCTCGTTCTGTCATTAGACTATGTAAATTTACTGGTCTGCTGCGGTGAGCCACTTTACTCAGTGACCACTAGCTTGTTTAACGTTGCCATGACAACGCCATTTTTGTGAACTTGTATTTATCAGGCCTCGAAATTATTTAATTAAAATACAAGTAAACGAAAGAGTAAAATTCCAAAAAAATTAAAAACAATCCACTAGACTTTGTTTCCAAAGTTGAAGACTTTTTTTCTTCCATCCAGGAAGCTTTTTCAATTCCAAATGTCAGAAATAGTGTTGAGTTTCAGGTTTTATACAGTAGCTCAACAAAGCCTTGATTTTGTTTAGAAAACATGCAAATTGTTTGGTTGACTAGGTAGAGAGTCCTTCCTAGTCTGGAAAAATTGTTTACTGCTGTATAAGAGGACCCTTTGTAAAGCAAGAGCAGCATATTTCTCCTCATTAATAGAGGAGAATGAGAATAATCCTAGATTTTTTTTTAATCTAGTTGCCAAACTCACCCAGAGCCATAGCTCTGTTGAACCGTCCATTCCACCTGCTCTTAGAAGTAATTATTTTATGGGATTCTTTATAAATAAGATTGATCTTATTAAAATAAGATCATTAGCACTCCTCTATCTGGTCAGCCTGCTGGTCATGTCTGCTTCTGTCTCCTTGAACACCAGTCGGCCTCAGTCTGGTCCGGTTGGGTCCGTCCGGTCCGGTCCAGCTGGCCGGTCTGGTCGGGGCCGCTTGGGTCCATCCGGTCCGGTCCTGTTGGTGGGGTCTGGTCAGGTCCAGCTGGGCGGTCTGGTCAGGTACTGTTGGGTCCATCCGTTGGAGTCCAGCTAGCCGGTCCGGTCAGGGCCGTCTGGTTTGGTCCGGTTGGTCGGGTCCAGCTGGCCGGTCTGGTCGGGTCTGTCGGGTCGGGTCCAGCCGGCCAGTCTGGTTGTTTCCGTCCGGTTGGTCAGGTCCGGCTGCGTCCATCCGGTTGGGTCCTGTTGTTGGGGTCTGGTCAGGTCCATCTGGGCGGTCTGGTCAGGTACTGTTGGGTCCATCCGTTGGAGTCCAGCTAGCTGGTCCGGTCAGGGCGGTCTGGTTCGGTCCGGTTGGTTGGGTCCAGCTGGCTGGTCGGGTCCGGTTGGGTCTGTCCGGTCGGGTCCAGCCGGCTGGTCTGGTTGGGTCCGTCTGGTTGGTCAGGTCCGGCTGGGTACATCCGGTTGGGTCCTGTTGGTGGGATCAGCCAAATCCCACAGGTTGCATCCAGTTGGCCAATCCGGTTGGGTCCGTCTGGTTCGGTCTGGTCGGGTCTGGTTGGGTCCATCCGGTGGGGTCCAGCTGGCCGGTCCGGTTGGGTCCGTCTGGTTCGGTCTGGTTGGTCGGGTCCAGCTGGCTGGTCTGGTGGGGTCCGGTTTGGGTCTATCTGGTTCGGTCCTCTGTTGCACCATGTAATGCGGTTCTGGGTGTCTCTGCAGCTGTATCCCAGGATCAAACCCAGGCAGAGGTCCTTGGCATGAAGGCCTAACCAGGAGGAAGAGGAGGAGGAAGAGGATGCAGTCAGCAGAGGAAGAGGAGGAGGGACCTTCACCCTCACAGGTGGCAGCAGACTGGATCAGAGAAGGTGATGGAACCGACCCGGAAGGACTTGTGTGACAGGCTGCTGGAAGACGACAAAGGAAGGAAACCAGTATGTGAAGAAAACGATGTTAATGTTCCGGTTCTGGTCCAAAAGTCAGAATATGGTGGTACCAGAACTCAGGCCATCTGCCAGATGGTTCTGATGCTTTATTCTCTTATTGTGTAGCTTTATTCTAACTGTTTAGTCACTTCCTGTGTTTCCACTGTGGGAACCTTCCACGCCTCGCTGCTGCCATCTGGTGGATGGTTCTAGTTTGTTTCATCTCTTTCTCTGCATGCTGACAGCTAATGTAGAAATATAATAAAAGAATGACCCCCACAGGAAGTAGAGGTGTGGAGTCTGTTTTAGCAGGTGGTTCTGATCACATGTTCTGCCTGAAGAAATGTCTGCTGGGATTTTCCCTGCAGACCAAAAATGAGGTCTGGATTATTTTTAATTTAACCCTGAAGTTGCTTTGAGATTCAGAATCTCTTTTCCAAGATACATCTGGTTGCGGTAATTTCTGCAAAAGCATACAGAATAAACATCAAATTATATTTTCATGGTAAAAGAATATATATATATATATATATATATATATATATATATATATATATATATATATATATATATATATATATATATATATATATATATACATATATATATAATCAGATTTTAAGAAGAACCAGAGAAGATCTCCTCATCGCAGCATTCTCTGCAGGAGTTTTAAATTCATTAATCAGGGTTTTTTGCTCTTTCTGTTTTTTCTTTCTTCCCCAAATTGCTGAATAAAAAAAACAGTTTTTATCCATCCGGTTGAAACTTGAGGCTCATTTTAAGGAACCATTAGAGGAAGGTTAGGAAACGGTAGAAGAGCAACCAGAGTGGAGGTCCCAGAGCTGCAGGGGAGGTTTGCCAGGTAAAGGTTCATAGATAAAGATATAGAAGTCCAACCAGTTAGATCAGCATGTAGTCTACCATCTATATCCCTATAATCTATGATTATGGAAGAAAAGCAGCTTCCACAAGTTTCTTCTGAGGTCCAACAGTAAATCAAAATTTGTTCCTGAAATAAAAGTCATGATTGACTTGAAGTTTCTGGACTAAAGCAGTAATGTGTTTATTAAAGGAGAACTGATTGTTTATCTAATGACAACGACCTGGACTACAGAGAGGAGGTGGAGCAGCTGGTGGTGCAGAGATAACAGCCTGATCCTGAAGGTGGAGAAGACCAAGGAGATCATGGTGGACTTCAGGAAGAAGCGGCCTAACCACGCTCCACTGCTCATCAACAGCTCAGCTGTAGAGGTGGTCAGCAGCACCACATTCATCACAGACACCCTCACCTGGACTGGAAACACCACCTCACTGGTCCAAAGGGCCCAGAAGCGCTTGGACTTCTCCATCCAATTCATTTAGGAAGATGGAAAACAGACTGGGTCCTAATGTTGAGCGACTCCTTTGGTTATCTCAAGAAAAACCTTCAGCATAAACACGGTACGATCTACGAGATCCTTCTGGAAGCAGGCAGCAGCCGTCTGACCTGAGCTTGGTCCATAACCATCCATGATCATCTTATCAAACACCTTCCAAACTGATAATGTTTTCTATCTTAGGTCAAACGATATCTTCAGCGGAGCTTTGATGGGGCTACGACCACTACTGAAATTATTCAGTAAATTTTTACTTTAGCTGAAATTTTCAGCTAAAGTTCTAAATAATTTCAAAATGGATTCCAAACATGAACATAGAGTTTGGATCTGGATGTTCTATTCGGTTCTGATGGCTCTCCAACTGTGTGGAGGAAATGCACAGCTTTAGAGCTTTTGGGGATGGAACTGAACTGAAGACTTCCACTGGAAGATGTAGATTATCTGGACCTGCAGATATTTATTGCTTAGTGTCTGTCATGGCAGAAATGGGATTAAAATGAAATTATTCCATTTCTCAGCACCTCGGTGCCAAGCTGTGACATCATCGACCTTTGAATCTGTCCTTCAGAGGACGCAGCGCCTGGATTGGAACTCAGGGACCGAGGGGACAGAGGGTGGAGGGACGGAGGGACAGGGGGACAAAGGGACAGAGGAATGGAGGAACAGAGGGACAGAGCGAGGGTCCACTTATGGAACCCCACGAAAAACCATGTGCATGTGAAACACAGCAGGAATCCATGTTGTAGATGAACTGATTTTCAAGCGTCTAGAGTAGTTTTCCTTCTTAACAGACGGAAAACGGCTGCTGCTGCATTACGTCACACTTTCAACATAAGAAACGTTCGACTTTAGATGCAAAATCCCATCATCACCGCAACATTTTTTTGCAAAATATTCAAACACAAATTCGTCAAATATAAGAGGAACATCGTAGTTTGGTTTAAAGAGAGCACTGCCTCTGCCACCGTCACCAGACAGTCCAGCTTCATGCCGACCAAGGAGCCGGCCCGCCTCATCAGTTTGTCCAGTCTGGACGTGTCCTTCTCGGATGTGCTGCCTCCCCAGCACACCACGGTGTAGAAGAGGACACTGGCAATCACAGACTGGTAGAACATATATAGTTTGCTGCAGATGTTAAAGGACCGCGGTCTCCTAAGGAAGTACATCCTACTGTGTACCTTCCCGTACAGGTTGCTGGTGTGTTTTGACCAGATATATAGTTACTGCATGCATCATTCAGGGAGTTAACATTGGATTACTGCTTATTCACTGTCACAGGTAGGAGCACCATGGTCGGGGCCGCTATGACCTGAGGAGGGCCGGCCCTGGAAGCCTGAGGGGCCGACATCCTAAATTTCTAGTGATTTTCTGTTTTTCTATGAAAACTGTTGATCTGGTTCTCAGGATCTGGAGCGGTTCTGTCCGGTTTGATCCAGAAATGATCCAAACTATGTTCTGACAGGTGAGAAAGGGAATAATGGTGACCAGATTTTATTCACTTTGATCTGTTATAGAGAGTGAATTAATTTAACAAACTTTAAAATAGAATCTGAATGAATAAAACATAATAATGTGGGACGGTCCATAACCTGTGGACTT
The DNA here is from genome assembly GCA_030533445.1 of Cyprinodon diabolis. NCBI lineage: Eukaryota > Metazoa > Chordata > Actinopteri > Cyprinodontiformes > Cyprinodontidae > Cyprinodon > Cyprinodon diabolis. Next base: position 250,405 of record CM060080.1, on the reverse strand, counting down.
TGGATGCTATAAAAGCTCCGCCTCTGGACTCACCTGGAGCAGCAGGTAAGTTCCACTCCGATCCAGCTCACTCTGCAGGGACTGGTTCTATAGAACTATTGGCTCTGTTTCTAAAGCTCAATGATTCTAAAGCTTTAATTTATTTGAACCTTCAGATCAGATCCAGTCAGCGCCGGAACCTTCAAAATAAAACTAAACAGAATCTTTTTTCATACAGACTTCTCTTCATTTTGTTATTTTCTTATTTATCTCCATTAATCATGTTTAATACAGACTAACAGAGTAAACAATATGTTAATGAAACCACATTTTTGGTGCTTTTGTTTTGAAGAGTTAAACGGAAGTGCTAGCTTATTCAGCTATAGGCTCCGAGTTTAGCACACAGCTACTAACTGCTAAAGTATTCTTAGTAAATATTTAGTTTCTGTCTGTAGTCGCAGCTTTTAAGGTTTTAATCATGATGATAAATCTTTAGTTTATTAATATTTAGTTTATTGTGACGTTTCATTAAAGGTGAGTCTATTTTCTCTGCTTTCTTAAAGTCTAACCGAGTTTAGCCTCCATTAACCGTTAGCTAGTCACCTGGAAATGCTACCTGCACCTCTAGGATCATTATTTTAATAAACCCGTTAAGTGTTATTAAAGAATTGCTGCTTTAATCCATAGAAATGTTAGAAGAACGCCCCTCTCAAGATGGCGTATACGTCAAGTATTCCGCCATATTGGAAGGGGAGATGTTTCTCACAGCAAGAATAGCTCATAAAACATTTAAATAGGTTAGAGCTGAAGGGATCCGCTGATACCTGAGATGAGGTCCTGTATCACTGATTGGAGGTGTTTCAACATGGCGGAAAGCAGAGAAATGGTTCTGCTTTCTGTTTGTAGCTTAAACAATGCTGTGACATATATATATATATATATATGTGTGTGTGTATTAAAAACATTTTAACTTGTTGCTTTTGAAATGACCGTTGTTATTATTAATCAGGCAGTCGATGCATTTGCCGCATCCTCTTCCTCCTTCCTCCATGTTTTCTCTCCTCCACCAAAGCAAAGCTCTTCAACACGATGGCTGCTGGTTTCTACTTCACCAGAGGTCAGAAATCTACGCTGCCCACATGAAAGATCATCCTCTATGAAATCAGCAGCTTTCTTTCCGCCTGCGGAGGAGGGGGCGTCTCCCACATTAACTGTCTCTGATGCTGAAGAGGGAAGCAGCGCTATCGATAGACAGCCTAGGAGGGATGAAATAGAGAAACCTAGAAATCTTTTTCTGAAAGAGTTTTCTAACTGTGGTCATCCTGAGAAAGAAACAGATCAGACAGCTAATTCTGTCTGTATTGCTGCTGATTCAGTTGCCTCCAGGTGAGGGGGCGTCCCAGCCTGCGCCTGAAGCTCCACAGGTGGATGATATGGAGTATGACAGTGAATCAGACCCCGTTTCAATCGCAGATTCCCAAACATACAGTGGTGACTTATATACTTTAGAAGAAATCAATGTTTTCCTTGATGAAACTTTTGAAAAACTTGTTAAAGTCAGAGATTATTTTCCTGATGTTGAAAAATGTATCAAGAGTGCACGGATTGGTACAGAAAACAGTTGGCTTTGAAATGCTTGATGAAAAGAAACGATTCCGTTTAAAAAAGCATATGAGAAACATCCAGACACAATTATTAGTAAATAAAGGACAAGGGTCAAAACGTTTAAAAATCCAGAAGTAAGGTTACGATTATCGAACACTGGGTGGTCTTTTCTTTACTGTCTTTGTCTGTCCTTCCTTTCTTTTCCACCTCCATGCATAATATCAGGGTGGGATCTTTAAACGTCAATGGCGGGAGGGATCCATATAAAAGAACAGTTAGTTTGGAGATGATCGTTCAAAAGAAGCTGGATGTTTTGTTTTCACAGGAGACACATACCGATCGTGAAAACGAGATCGAATGGCGTATCGGTTGGAAAGGGAATTATCTTTTGTCTCAAGGGACCAGGTCATCTGCTGGTGTAGCTATTTTATTTTCTCCAGGACTGATTGCTAACATCCAATCACAGACTGAGTTAGTGAAATAGAAGGCTTTTATCTTTGCTTTATTAATGTTTATGCACCAAACCAAGGGGTGAACAGGATTGAGACTTTTGAGAAGAACTTATTTGCAGCAGGGGGGGGGTTGTTGGAACTGCACTACTAACTTCACTACAGATAGAACAGGCGAAGAACCTCATCTTCCATCTTCCTTTAAGTTGGTTCAGCTGATTTTAGAGCTGAATGTAGTTGATGCTTGGAGGAATAAACACCCTCAAGATAAAAATGAAGGATGGAACTGTTAGTGGGACTAGATTATATGTATTTTATAGCTCTGATTTTTATAGAAATAGACTGTCCGACTGCCTAATTTGTCCAGTTGGTTTTTCTGACCATCATCTAGTCTGTATGGATTTGTGTCTTTCATCCACTATTAGAAGTAAATCTTATTGGCATTTCAATATTAAACTGCTTCAAGACGCGTCTTTCTGTCAAAGTTCTAGTAATTTTTGTCAGTTATGGAAAGAAATGAAGATTTTACATCTTCTGTCAACAATATACAAGTCATTCTACAACTAAAATTAAAAATGTGATTCAGAATTTAGAAAAAGAAATAACACAATTGGAAAATGACGTGCTCACAGATGTTAAAAATAATGATCAGCTTAAACAAAAGAAAGATCAGTTAAGTCGTTTTTTACATGAACGGGCTAAAGGGGTCCGGTCAAGGTTTATTAACATTAAAGACATGGATGCTCCTACATCCTTCTTTTTCAACCTAGAGAGGAACATCAGCCAAACGAAACAGCTGATTGGCCTTTGGCTTCCAGATGGAACTCTGACCCCTGACCCCTGACCCCAACACCATGAAGGAGCAGGCTGTGGCCTTTTATAGTGATGTTTTCAAGCGGCAGGACTGTAACAGACGAGGCTGATGTAGTCCTCTCTGCTCCCAGGTAGATCTCCTGGACCATGTCTCAGCATTTCCACCTGAACACTCCTCTGCTGGAGAGCGTCAGCATGTCCAAGCGGGTGGGGACCACCGTCTATTTGAAGATGGAGAACTGCCAGCCCTCTGGATCCTTCAAGATCAGGGGGATAGGACACCTGTGCCAGCAGGTGGGGCTGCTGAACATCTGTCCTGGACCTCCTCCCCCATGTATGATGTTGACTGACTGACCTGTTCTCTCAGCTTGCAGGACAGAGCAGAGGAATCGTTTGTTCTTCAGGTAACATCTGGATCAGGAACCAGCCTGGGGTTGTCCTGCTCTGGTACTGATGGGCTGTTTTCTCCAGGAGGGAATGCTGGTATGGCTGCAGCCTATGTGGCCAGAAGAATGGGGCTTCCAGCGACTGTGGTGGTTCCCTCCTCCACCCCTCAGCTGGTGGTCCAGAGGCTCCAGGACCAAGGAGCTGCTGTAAGGATTGTAGGGAAGGTAAGACCCTCTTTTCTTAGAAGGCAGCCAGACCCCCTCCACCGCCCTACCTGCACAGCCTCAGCCTCAGCTTCCATCACTGCTGGTCTCCATCAACCAGGACAACCAACAAAGACCTCCAGGCAACAGCAGCTGCTGCTGGAAGCTACATATCCTGTAAAATGCTGAACCTGGACACTTTGTTCTCAGCCTCCCTCTGAAGATCAGGATGTCTGTCAGATACTCCTGTTGCTCCTGATAATCCTTCCTTTGGCTTTTTCCTTGGCTCTACTTCATTCAGAATAGTCAGGATATCATCCTGATCTATCTCTATAGTTCTGCTGCTATAGGCTTAGACTGCTGGAGGACATAGGGACCCCTTTTTCATCATTCTGCTTCATTCTATCTCTATTCTCCCACTCTGCAGAATCTGTTAGTTCAATCTCTAACGTTCTGCTCTCTCTGCTTTTTCTCATAGTAGCTTCATCTGGTCTGTTCCTGTTTGGCTGTGACTCCATCCTGGAGAGAAATATCAGCTGTGCTGCTGCCGTCAACACCTTTGTTTCTAGATGTTGGAGCTTGGCCTGTTTTCCAGTGTAGTCCTGTTTCTCTGACTGTGACTAACTGGATGTGCTCTCTTCATCCTCTGACATGGGAGCTGGCTCGGAGCTCGTCTGCCTGGCTGTGTGTTTCCTGGACGGGGCCGCCTGTGGAGCTGGTTGACAGTTGCCTTTTGTATCTATGCTTCTTTTTCTATGTCTGCTTCTGTCTCCTTGAACCCCAGTGGGCCTCAGCAGATGGCCGCTCACACTGAGCCTGGTTCTGCTGGAGGTTTCTTCCTGTTCAAAGGGAGTTTTTCCTCTCCACTGTCGCTACAAGCATGCTTAGTGTGAGGGATTGCTGAAGAGTCAATGAGTCGATGCAATCAGCTGGTTTTCCTTAGATAGAAAACTTGGAATCAATCTGACTGGATGATCTGGTTGATCTGGATCTATAAAGTTACCTGAACTGGTTCAGACCGGTTCCAGGTGATCAGACCAACAGACTACCCTGTGGTAGAAGGTGGTGTTTCATGTGGAGGTACTGCCTCCTCCTGGTTGGAGTTGATGATGAAGTTTCGTAGGGTTGTATGATTCCAGCTGCTTAGAGGCCAAACAGAGAGAGATGTTTATGGATCCGACTTCTGGAGAAACTTTGCTGTTATTGTTGACCTCCAGGTCTGGGACGACGCCAATGCAGAAGCTCTGAGACTGGCAGAGACAGAAGGCCTGACCTTGGTTCCTCCGTTTGATCACCCTCTGCTGTGGTAGGAGCTCCTCTGTTCAGAGGATCATGTTTGCAGCCTGTGAGGAGCAGAACATCCCAGGATTTCTCTGAATCTTCCAGGCAGGGCCACGCCTCCTTGGTGGCCGAGGCTGCAGCCGCTCTGGGCCCCAACAGGAAGCCCGGCGCCATCCTACTCTCCGTGGGAGGGGGGGGACTCCTCTGTGGGGTCGTCCACGGTCTGAGGGACGTTGGCTGGATGGATGTGCCCATCATCGCCATGGAAACAGTGGGAGCCAACTGTTTCAACGCTGCAATAAAGGCGGGGAAGGTGGTGACGTTGGAGGACATCACCAGGTTGGTGCTTTGGGGTTTCTGAAGGTCCGTCAGGGGCTGGAAGTTCTGGTCCAGAGGAGGTCGGGTTTCCTGCTCAAACAGAGAAGACATGTTCTGGTTCCGGTTCTGATTCCTACCAGAAGGTTCTGCCAGAACAAACCAGAACCAAGTCATCAGTGGGTTGATCCACCCGCCTCTATGGACTCCCAGAGTTCTAGATGTACAACAGAATACAATTCAACTTTATTGTAATTAGAAAGCAACAAAATTCCCTCTCTGCATTTAACCCATCCACTTAGAGAGCAATGGGGTGGCAGTCTGTGGCTCTGGATTCATAGCTCTATGCTCTAACCACTTTGCTGCCGCTCCTCCTGTTTTTCTAGACAAACATTCAGGCTTTAGAAATCAGAGGAAATCCTCTGGAAAGTTTCCTCCTCAGGGAACTTCTCTAGTTTTGCAGAATCCCCCAGGGGTTCAGCAGCCTGCATAGCCGACTGGCAGTTTCAGGATAAACCAGGTCCTGATGGACGGATGCTGATGAAGATCTGATCTCTGGTCAGATTCATGTGGATCAGATGAGAGGAAGGTTGGTTCTGATTGGCTGCAGATAAGGATTAAAATGCCCAACAATCAATCTTTTATTTCTGTTTTTATTCATAGATTAGAAATAAATATTTAAGCAGCTTGTGAAACCAGCTGAAGCGAAAGACTCTAAGTGTTTGTATTTTATTTATTTAGCGTTTTTATCCAAAGTGACTTATAAAGCAGACGTTAGCATGAAGCGGACCCACCCTGGCAGCGGGGGTTCAGACCCAGGGCCTCCTCCACTAAAGCTAGACGCACTTTACATGAGAAATACTTAATATTCCAGGGTTTCTGAGTCTGAATGCTCCAGTAAGGGATTGATGATGATGTCATTCATGACCGATGCGTCCGCAGTGAAGCCAAGTGTCTGGGAGCGAAGACGGTCTGCCAGGCGGCCTTCGACTTCAGCCAGAGCGGCGAGCTGAACATCATCTCAGAGCTGGTGAGCGACCAGGAGGCGCTGAAGGCCGTCTGCACCTTCCTGGGTGGGTGACCTCCTCCTGCAGACGTCTGCCTAGCCCCCCCCCCCCCCCCCCGGCTCTGAAACACGCTCTGCTGCTTGTCTTGCAGATGAGGAGCGCGTTCTGGTGGAGATGGCATGTGGAGCAGCGTTGGCGGCCGTCTACAGTGGACTGATAGCCAGACTGCAGAACCAAGGCAGATAATCCTTCCTGGTTTGGATCAAACTGTTGGTCATGAAGGGCGTGAATACTTTCTGCTCATTCAGCCATTATTCAATAAAACCTCTTCAGACGTTGATTCCTGCTGCAGGAAGGTGTAGATCTAGAGCAGCCGGAGCTTTGGCCACATCTGAGACTCTTATCTGTGTTTCAGGTGGTCTGTCGACTCCCCTGGGCCCCCTGCTGGTGGTGGTGTGCGGCGGCAGCGGCATCAACATGGAGCAGCTGGACAGCCTGAGGCAGAAGCTGCTGAGCTGAACCAGTGGATACTGGGACCAGTTCAAAGCTGGAAACTAGAAGCTCTGAATGACAGTGTGATTTACTTTAGTTGGGAGTTTAATGGAGGCCGTGGAGACGCTTGATGATGATGATGATGATGAGATGGACCTGGCCAAACCTGAAATCTCTGCCTTGGATCAGAACCTTCTTCCTGCTTCATGTGATTAAGACCTGAATTAAAGCAAAGTAGAAATAAAGAATGAGAAGAATCTGGGCTGGATGAGCTTCGCTGGTGAACTTTGACCCCTCAGGATCAGATGCTTCTGTATCTGCAGCGAGCGTCGTCATCATCAGCACATGGAGTCTGTAGAAGATGAAGATAGTTGAGAATCTGAGCTCAGTTTCTCCTTCTGTGGATGTTTGAGCGTATCGCCATGGAAACAGTGTAGAAAGTTGTGCTTAAGGTGCCGAATGTGTTACAGTTGGGGCTGATAAACATGGAGGCTCAGAGCGAAGCTTAGAGCCGCAGCAGAATAATCAACTTAATAAAGAAAATTAGACGTATAATCAAAAGATTTGTTCTTTATTCCTTGTTTCTGTGCAGATCTGAAAACTTCTAGATTTATTAAAGAGTCTTTGACCTGGTTTTATTTCCACTCATCTTGCCATCATCGTCTGATGACCTCAAGGGACACAACGATCCTTCAGCTCCACGTTCACAGACCTGCCGTCTCCCCCTTTATTGGAGAGTCTTTATGAGACCGACCGACTTTACCAGACTGCCTTCATTGGACCCAGAGTCTTCATCGCACCTTCTTTATCGGACCGCCTTTATCGGACTGTCTTTATCAGACCGTCTTCATAGAACCGTTTTCATTGGACCTTCTTCATTTGACCATCCTCATCAGTAGACCATTTTAGTAGACCATTTTCATCGGACCCACAATCTTTAGCAGACCGTCTTCATCGGAACGCCTTTATTGGACCGCCTTTGTTGGACCGTCTTTGTCGGACAGTCTTCGTCGGACCTTCTTCGTTGGACTGTCTTCAATGGAACAACTTTACTGGACCGTCTTCATCGGACTGTCTTTATCGTAGTGTCTTCATCTGACCATCTTTATCGGACCGTCTTCTTCGGACAGACTTTAGTGGACTATCTTCATCGGACCGACTTCACTCAACCGTCTTCATCGGACCGTCTTTAGCGGACCGTCTTCATTGGACCACCTTTATCGGACCTTCCTCTTTGGACTGTCTTCATTGGAACAGCTTTACTGGACCGTCTTTATCGGACCGTCTTCTTCGGACAGACTTTACTGGACCGTCTTCATGGGACAGACTTTACTGGACCGTCTTCATCGGACCGACTTTACTGGACCGTCTTCATCTGATTGTCTTCATTGGACCGTCCTTATCGGACCTTCTTCTTCGGACAGTCTTTACTGGACCTTCTTCATCGGACCGTCTTTAGCAGACCGTCTTCATTGGACCACCTTTATCGGTCAAGAGATGGTTTCTGAAGCAGAGGTTTAATTCCAGCAACCTTAAAAGCTTTAGGTACATATCCCTGTAACAGAGATAGATTAATCACATCTAAAATGGAGGAGGAGATCAAAGGGAATACCTCCTTAAATAACCTGGTTGGAACTGGATCTAACATACAAGTTGAAGGCTTAGATGAAGACAATAGTTTTGCTAACTCAGAAAGTTCAACTGGATCAAAGCAGTCTAAACCCGGTTCAGATTCCATGACTAGCTCAGGTACAATCGCGGATAGAGGAGTGCTTATGATCTTATTTTTAATAAGATCAATCTTATTTATAAAGAATCCCATAAAATCATTGCTGCTAAGAGCAGGTGGGATGGACGGTTCAACAGAGCTATGGCTCTGGGTGAGTTTGGCAACTGTATTAAAAAGAAATCTGGGATTATTCTTATTCTCCTCTATTAATGAGGAGAAGTATGCTGCTCTTGCTTTACAAAGGGTCCTCTTATACAGCAGTAAACCATTTTTCCAGACTAGGAAGGACTCCTGCAGGCCTGTGGAGCGATATTTTCTCTCCAGTTTCCTAGCATTTTGCTTCAAAGTACGCAGCTCTGCATTAAACCAAGGAGCAAGCTTTCTATTTTTAACGGTTTTCATTTTCAAAGGAGCTGCGTTGTCTAAGGCAGTACGCAGAGAACTAGCAACCCCATCAACAAAATCATCAACCTGTGAAGGGGAATAAGCTAAGCTTTTGCACTCTGCAGCATTGCATAAATCCAGAGCTATGTCATCATCACAGACATCTAACTCACACCTATCTCATATCTACCTCACACTTACCTCACACCTACCTCACATCTACCTCACATCTACCTGACATCTTCCTCACACCTACCTCACGTCTACCTCACACCTACCTGACATCTTCCTCACACCTACCTCACGTCTACCTCACACCTACCTCACATCTAACTCACATCTAACTCACATCTACCTCACACCTACCTGACATCTTCCTCACACCTACCTCACGTCTACCTCACACCTACCTCACATCTAACTCACATCTACCTGACATCTACCTGACATCTTCCTCACACCTATCTCACATCTACCTCACACCTACCTCATATCTTCCTCACACCTACCTCACGTCTACCTCACACCTACCTCATATCTTCCTCACACCTACCTCACGTCTACCTCACACCTACCTCATATCTTCCTCACACCTACCTCACGTCTACCTCACACCTACCTCACGTCTACCTCACACCTACCTCATATCTTCCTCACACCTACCTCACAGCTAACTCACACCTACCTCATATCTTCCTCACACCTACCTCACAGCTAACTCACACCTACCTCATATCTTCCTCACACCTACCTCATATCTTCCTCACACCTACCTCATATCTTCCTCACACCTACCTCACGTCTACCTCACACCTACCTCATATCTTCCTCACACCTACCTCATATCTTCCTCACACCTACCTCATATCTTCCTCACACCTACCTCACAGCTAACTCACACCTACCTCACATCTTCCAAGCAGCAGCAGCGATGATGTGCCTCAGTGTCCAGCACCACAGACAGCCCTGTCTGTTTAAAGCCGTAGACCATCTGCATGCTACAACTCAGAAGGATATCTTCCTCTATAAAGCATCTTAAAATGAAGCGTAGAAAATTACTTCTTATTAAATATATTTACTGGTTAACAAAATTGTATTTATTTACTAAAGTTAGTTTGTATTTGTTTTTTACGTCTTCATTATGTGAGGAATAAATGGAACATGTAATCATCGGACCTCCATCCTTCGTCTTTAACATCCCTGGTGGTTCCAGTATCCCGTTTTGGGAATTCCTGACTTACAGGATTTATGGCAGTGATTGACTCTAAAGGTCGGACAACTAAATATTAGGTTAAAGAAAGCATCATTTCAATCAGGGCCTGTTTGTGACATTATCTTCTTATTCTCTTAAAGACTTGTTGAAAATCTGGCTTTTATCTGTTCTTTTTCAAATAATTTTGATAGATTATTACTTTAGTCAGATTCAGTATTTCTGTGACCATTGTGGATTCTTCTGTCATTAATAGAATTTGGGCATCAACCAAGTAGAACTGAGTTTTCTAATTTCTCTCCTCCTCCTGTTTTGAAGGAAGTGCCACACTAGTGTTTAAAACTAAATGTGGGGGTTTTATGTTTTAGGAACAGAAAGTGTTTTTCACACCGAAGGCTCAGAAGGCCTCTAATTTCCTTCTCATGGATTCTGGAGCTCTGCTGTCCATGGACTCCTCAGCCCTGCGCTTCATGACCAGCTGTAGCTTCATCTCTTGTTACCATGGGAACAGAGACAGCTGATCATTTGGCGTCTTGACCTTGACCGATGATTGATGCTGCCTGTTTGGGTATTTTATATTTCTTTTGCTGCCATCTTTGCCAGCTCACTCTGGAAAAGATCTTTAAATCTCACTCATTCATTTCCCTACATGCTGCCCTGTCCTCTCTGAGCGGATGGGTTCCTTCCTCCTCTGGATCAGCTGGGAGACGGAGCAGCTGGTGGATGAAGCCACCTGTTTCTATGGCAACGGGAAGGCAGGGAGGCGAGTGGCAGCTATTAATAGGAGGAAGTCAGCAGGAGCGGATGGAGAAGACGGTGTTTACCTGCACGCATTGTTATCACCATGGTGATAAAAGGTTGTTAGAAAATGAAAATCCCCAAATGAGTTTAGGTTTTGAGCAGAGAAGCAGCTCAGCAGCCATTTTATTTCAAGGCAAGAAATGACAAAAGGATGCAGGAAAATAAAAGGCAGTTGGCAGTTTAATCACCGTAATGTTTTTTTTCTCCATTTTAATGTTTTTTAATGTTTTCATCATTTTAATGAAGATGAGATCTGAAGTCACTAATAAATGTTTTCTTTCCAAAATAACATTCCTGATCTATATTAAAATATTTAGCTGCTCTAATCTTTGGCTCTGAGTCACATGTTTAATAAAGTTATTGTTATAAAATGAAGTTAATATCAATGAATTTAGATTGTATTAATCATGAATGTTTTAAATTAATTAATTAAGATGAACCTTAATTGTTTCTGGTGATAAAATCATCTTTCTGCGGATTAAAAGTGTTCATCAAATAAAAGCAGAGAATCTTAAACCGGACCGTACCATCAGCCGCCCCCCCGCCCCGGCCACAGTGGACCGCTCCATCCCTTGTGTTCCGCCCTCTGGATGAAGCCAAACAGACCATGATGGCGATGGATGGTAAGTAGGTCTCTGCTCTCCGCTTTCATTAGGTCCTTTTGGAAGCGGTTCTGGTCCCGGTGGAACCTGGAGGCTTAGAGCCTTATTGTCCAGGTTTCTGACACCTGGTTCCGGTTCCGCTCAGAGGATCTGTCCTGGTTGTGAAAAGCGCTGATTTTCCGTCCGGACTGTTAGTAACGGTGGTGCTGAAAGGACAGCTCCTGCGGTTCGAAACTCAGAGAACTTAAAGTGATTGAAAGGGGGCGGAGCTTCCTGCTGCCCTCTGCTCCTCGGTTCTTACGCAACCTGCCCGGTTCCGATCGGTTCTGAAGGTTCTGCTAGGATTGGACTCTAACGCTGTGCTCATTTTCTCTGGACCTCCAGGAATCTTTCCTCTATCTTCAGAACCATCTCGGTTCGGTTTGTGTTTCACTCAGAACTGCAGACATGTGGGTCCAGTTCGGATTGTCCAGGTGCGGAGGAGGATCAGTCTGATGTTAGAATCTCTGGTGGAGAAATTTAAACAACTTTAACTATTCAGCAGTAAATCGGGTTTTTTTTATTACAGAGAAAACAAATCAGAACATCTCAGCAGGTTCTGTTTTTAAAGGATCCAGATCAGCCCAGACACAGAGCAGTTTGGAACCAGGTCATCCTTAATGGGGGAAGAGGCTGGTTTTCCCAGCATGCCTCTGGGTTGGTCTCTTTTTCAGCAGGAGTTTAAGTTTTTCTTTTCTGATCAAAGATGATAAATAATAAATCAATTTGCTGGTGAAGAAGATCAGAAATAGCGTTTAGTTCCAGGTTTTATAGAGTGGACCAAACAAAGTCTTGTTTTGGCTCAGATTGAGAGCGAAGTGCTCTGTTAGGAACATAAGGAACAATCAGATCTCTGATATAAGATGGAGCTTGGCCATTTAAGGCTTTATATGTGAGAAGGAGGATTTTAGATTCTATTCTGGATTTAACAGGAAGCCAATGAAGAGAAGCCAGGATAGGAGAGATATGATCTCTCTTTTTCACTTTCATCAGAACTCTGGCTGCAGCATTTTGGATCAGCTGAAGGCTTTTAACTACAGTTTGTGGACTTCCTGATAGTAAAGAATTACAATAGTCCAGCCTTGAAGTAACAAATGCATGGACTAGTTTCTCAGCATCACCCCTGGACAGGAGATTGCTCATTTTTGATAATTATGTTCCAAACAGAGCACTTTGCTCTCAATCTGCAGGTTTACTAGTGGTTCCTAGAATTTCATAGGAACCCCTTTTTCATCATTCTGCTTCATTCTATCTCTATTCTCCCACTCTGCAGAATCTGTTAGTTCAATCTCTAACGTTCTGCTCTCTCTGCTTTTTCTCATAGTAGCTTCATCTGGTCTGTTCCTGTTTGGCTGTGACTCCATCCTGGAGAGAAATATCAGCTGTGCTGCTGCCATCAACACCTTTGTTTCTAGATGTTGGAGCTTGGCCTGTTTTCCAGTGTAGTCCTGTTTCTCTGACTGTGACTAACTGGATGTGCTCTCTTCATCCTCTGACATGGGAGCTGGCTCGGAGCTCGTCTGCCTGGCTGTGTGTTTCCTGGACGGGGCCGCCTGTGGAGCTGGTTGACCGTTGCCTTTTGTATCTATGCTTCTTTTTCTATGTCTGCTTCTGTCTCCTTGAACCCCAGTGGGCCTCAGCAGATGGCCGCTCACACTGAGCCTGGTTCTGCTGGAGGTTTCTTCCTGTTCAAAGGGAGTTTTCCCTCTCCACTGTCGCTACAAGCATGCTTAGTGTGAGGGATTGCTGAAGAGTCAATGAGTCGATGCAATCAGCTGGTTTTCCTTAGATAGAAAACTTGGAATCAATCTGACTGGATGATCTGGTTGATCTGGATCTATAAAGTGACCTGAGATGACCTGAGATGTACTGGTACCTGTCATCTCATGTCCTCTCAGGGTGTATGCTGGTACCGATCGTCTCATGTCCTCTCAGGGAGGACGCTGGTACCGATCGTCTCGTGTCCTCTCCGGGAGGACGCTGGTACTGATCATCTCGTTTCATCTCATGGAGGAAGCCGGTACTGATCGTCTTGTGTCCTCTCAAGAAGGACGCTGGTACCGATCGTCTCGTGTCCTCTCAGGGAGGACGCTGGTACCGATCGTCTCGTGTCCTCTCCGGGAGGACGCTGGTACTGGTCATCTCGTTTCATCTCATGGAGGAAGCCGGTACTGATCGTCTTGTGTCCTCTCAGGGAGGACGCTGGTACAGATCATCTCGTGTCCTCTCAGGGAGGACGCTGGTACCGATCGTCTCGTGTCCTCATGGAGGACGCTGGTACCGATCGTCTCGTGTCCTCTCAGGGAGGACGCTGGTACCGATCATCTCGTGTCCTCTTAGGGAGGACGCTGGTACTGATCATCTCGTGTCCTCTCATGGAGGAAGCCGGTACCGATCGTCTCGTGTCCTCTGAGGGAGGACGCTGGTACTGATCATCTTGTGTCCTCTCAGGGAGGACGCTGGTACCGATCGTCTCGTGTCCTCTCATGGAGGAAGCCGGTACCGATCGTCTCGTGTCCTCTCAGGGAGGATGCTGGTACTGATCATCTCGTGTCCTCTCAGGGAGGATGCTGGTACTGATCATCTCGTGTCCTCTCAGGGAGGACGCTGGTACTGATCATCTCGTGTCCTCTCAGGGAGGAAGCCGGTACCGATCGTCTCGTGTTCTCTCAGGGAGGATGCTGGTACTGATCATCTCGTGTCCTCTCAGGGAGGAAGCCGGTACCGATCGTCTCGTGTCCTCTCAGGGAGGATGCTGGTACTGATCATCTCGTGTCCTCTCAGGGAGGAAGCCGGTACCGATCGTCTCGTGTTCTCTCAGGGAGGACGCTGGTACTGATCATCTCGTGTCCTCTCATGGAGGAAGCCGGTACCGATCGTCTCGTGTCCTCTCAGGGAGGACGCTGGTACTGATCATCTCGTGTCCTCTCAGGGAGGACGCTGGTACCGATCGTCTCGTGTCCTCTCAGGGAGGAAGCCGGTACCGATCGTCTCGTGTCCTCTCAGGGAGGACGCTGGTACCGATCGTCTCGTGTTCTTTCAGGAAGGACCTTGGTACCAATCGTCTCATGTACTCTCAGGGAGGCTTCTCAGGTTCTCCTCTCAGCGCCATCCTGTCCCCGTCCACTACTCTAATGTTCAGTCTGTGTTCTGTTCGTGTTCTGTCTGGTGTCCTCCACCACATTCAGACTGCCCTGTCTTTCCAGGTGGGGAGCGTCACTGTGGACTTCATGAGCTGATCTGCATCAGGAAAGGTAGAGTCCACTCCTGCACCGCACCTCCATCACATGTCCTCTCCTGTCCTGTCTTTCTTTTCCTGATGACATTACTGTCCAGTGTCTTTGATTCTTATCGGTAGGAGTTTCTCAATGTTGATAACATCTGAAGCTCCCATAAAATGTCACCCTGTCCCATCGATAGAACATCACCGTGTTCCATCACTAGAACGGCTCCTTGTTTCATCAGTAGAGCGTCACCTTGTTCCATCAATAGAACGTCACCTTGTTCCATCAGTAGAGCGTCACCTTGTTCCATCAATAGAACGTCACCTTGTTCCATCAGTGGAGCGTCACCTTGTTCCATCAGTAGAACGTCAACTTGTTCCATCAGTAGAGCGTCACCTTGTTCCATCAATAGAATGTCACCTTGTTCCATCAATAGAACGTCAACTTGTTCCATCAATAGAACGTCACCTTGTTCCATCAATAGAACGTCACCTTGTTCCATCAGTAGAGCGTCACCTTGTTCCATCAATAGAACGTCGCCTTGTTCCATCAATAGAACGTCACCTTGTTCCATCAGTAGAGCGTCACCTTGTTCCATCAGTAGAACGTCAACTTGTTCCATCAGTAGAGCGTCACCTTGTTCCATCAATAGAACGTCACCTTGTTCCATCAATAGAACGTCACCTTGTTCCATCAGTAGAACTTCACCATGTACCATCAATAGAACGTCACCTTGTTCCATCAGTAGAACGTCACCTTGTTCCATCAGTAGAACTTCACCTTGTTCCGTCAGTAGAAAGTCACAGTGTTCCATCAATAAAACGGCACCTTGTTCCATCAATAGAGCGCTGCCTTGTTCCATCAGTAGAACGTCACCATGTACCATCAATAGAACGGCACCTTGTTCTATCAATAGAATGGCACCTTGTTCCATCATTAGAACGTCACCTTGTTCCATCAGTAGAACGTCACCATGTTCCAACTTTTTCCATCAAGTCACCTTGTTCGATCAATATAATGTCATCTTGTTCCATCAGTAGAACGTCACCGTGTTCTATCAATAGAACGTCACCTTGTTCCATCATTAGAACGTCACCTTGTTCCATCAATAGAACGTCACCGTGTTCTATCAATAGAATGGCACCTTGTTCCATCAGTAGAACGTCACCTTGTTCTGTCAATAGAACGTCACCTTGTTCTATCAATAGAACGTCACCTTGTTCTGTCAATAGAAAGTCACCTTGTTCCATCAATAGAACGTCACCGTGTTCTATCAATAGAATGGCACCTTGTTCCATCAGTAGAGCGTCACCTTGTTCTGTCAATAGAACGTCACCTTGTTCCATCATTAGAACGTCACCTTGTTCCATCAATAGAACGTCACCGTGTTCTATCAATAGAATGGCACCTTGTTCCATCAGTAGAACGTCACCTTGTTCTGTCAATAGAACGTCACCTTGTTCCATCAATAGAACATCACCGTGTTCTATCAATAGAACGTCACCTTGTTCTGTCAATAGAACGTCACCTTGTTCCATCAATAGAACGTCACCTTGTTCTGTCAATAGAAAGTCACCTTGTTCCATCAATAGAACGTCACCGTGTTCTATCAATAGAACGTCACCTTGTTCCATCAATAGAACGTCACCGTGTTCTATCAATAGAACGTCACCTTGTTCTGTCAATAGAGCGCTGCCTTGTTCCATCAGTAGAACGTCACCATGTACCATCAATAGAACGTCACCTTGTTCCATCAGTAGAACATCACCTTGTTCCGTCAGTAGAAAGTCACAGTGTTCCATCAATAAAACGGCACCTTGTTCCATCAATAGAGCGCTGCCTTGTTCCATCAGTAGAACGTCACCATGTACCATTAATAGAACGTCACCTTGTTCTATCAATAGAATGGCACCTTGTTCCATCATTAGAACGTCACCTTGTTCCATCAGTAGAACATCACCATGTTCCAACTTTTTCCATCAAGTCACCTTGTTCGATCAATATAATGTCATCTTGTTCCATCAGTAGAACGTCACCATGTACCATCAATAGAACGTCACCTTGTTCCATCAGTAGAACGTCACCTTGTTCTGTCAATAGAAAGTCACCTTGTTCCATCAATAGAACGTGACCGTGTTCTATCAATAGAATGGCACCTTGTTCCATCAGTAGAGCGTCACCTTGTTCTGTCAGTAGAACGTCACCTTGTTCTGTCAATAGAACGTCACCTTGTTCCATCAATAGAACGTCACCTTGTTCTGTCAATAGAAAGTCACCTTGTTCCATCAATAGAACGTCACCGTGTTCTATCAATAGAACGTCACCTTGTTCCATCAATAGAACGTCACCGTGTTCTATCAATAGAACGTCACCTTGTTCTGTCAATAGAACGTCACCTTGTTCCATCAATAGAACGTCACCGTGTTCTGTCAATAGAAAGTCACCTTGTTCCATCAATAGAACGTCACCTTGTTCTGTCAATAGAAAGTCACCTTGTTCCATCAGTAGAACGTCACCTTGTTCTGTCAAAAGAACGTCACCTTGTTCTATCAATAGAACGTCACCTTGTTCCATCAGTAGAACGTCACCTTGTTCTGTCAAAAGAACGTCACCTTGTTCCATCAGTAGAGCGTCACCTTGTTCCATCATTAGAACGTCACCTTGTTCTGTCAATAGAAAGTCACCTTGTTCCATCAGTAGAACGTCACCTTGTTCTGTCAATAGAAAGTCACCTTGTTCCATCAGTAGAGCGTCACCTTGTTCTGTCAATAGAACGTCACCTTGTTCCATCAGTAGAACGTCACCTTGTTCCATCAGTAGAACGTCACCTTGTTCCATCATTAGAACGTCACCTTGTTCCATCAGTAGAACGTCACCTTGTTCCATCAGTAGAGCGTCACCTTGTTCCATCAGTAGAACGTCACCTTGTTCTGTCAATAGAAAGTCACCTTGTTCCATCAGTAGAACGTCACCTTGTTCTGTCAATAGAAAGTCACCTTGTTCCATCAGTAGAGCGTCACCTTGTTCTGTCAATAGAACGTCACCTTGTTCCATCAGTAGAACGTCACCTTGTTCCATCAGTAGAACGTCACCTTGTTCCATCAGTAGAGCGTCACCTTGTTCTGTCAATAGAACGTCACCTTGTTCCATCAGTAGAACGTCACCTTGTTCCATCAGTAGAACGTCACCTTGTTCTGTCAATAGAAAGTCACCTTGTTCCATCAGTAGAACGTCACCTTGTTCTGTCAATAGAAAGTCACCTTGTTCCATCAGTAGAGCGTCACCTTGTTCTGTCAATAGAACGTCACCTTGTTCCATCAGTAGAACGTCACCTTGTTCCATCAGTAGAACGTCACCTTGTTCCATCAGTAGAGCGTCACCTTGTTCTGTCAATAGAACGTCACCTTGTTCCATCAGTAGAACGTCACCTTGTTCCATCAGTAGAACGTCACCTTGTTCTGTCAATAGAAAGTCACCTTGTTCCATCAGTAGAACGTCACCTTGTTCCATCAGTAGAACGTCACCTTGTTCCATCATTAGAACGTCACCTTGTTCCATCAGTAGAGCGTCACCTTGTTCCATCAGTAGAACGTCACCTTGTTCTGTCAATAGAAAGTCACCTTGTTCCATCAGTAGAGCGTCACCTTGTTCTGTCAATAGAACGTCACCTTGTTCCATCAGTAGAACGTCACCTTGTTCCATCAGTAGAACGTCACCTTGTTCCATCAGTAGAGCGTCACCTTGTTCTGTCAATAGAACGTCACCTTGTTCCATCAGTAGAACGTCACCTTCTTCTGTCAATAGAAAGTCACCGTGTTCTATCAATAGAACGTCACCTTGTTCCATCAGTAGAACGTCACCTTGTTCTGTCAATAGAAAGTCACCTTGTTCCATCAGTAGAACGTCACTGTGTTTAATTCAATTCAGTTTATTTCTAAAGCTCCAATTCATAACACATATCATCTCAATGCACTTTACAGTTCACCAGATCATCCATTGTTTAATCAATAGAATAGATGTGGGTTGTTTCAGGGTTAATTTTGAATCTTAAGAAGTTGTTGGAGGTGTTAGAGGGTCTTTGGGAGTGTGACCTCACATAGACCAACAGTAGGGGAAAACCCCCAAGAGGCGAGCGGGCCTGAGGCAGCTGCTGCTGGGGATTCCCAGTGACAGCGCAGCGCCGGTATGTGGGGGTCTGAGCGGCTCCCACAGAGAAATAATCTTTGAAGGCAGGATGGTAATCTTGATGAACTGACTGCACAGACCATGTTTTCAGGAGGACTTTCTCACTTCAACATAGATTCTAACTACTTTCTACCCGCTGATCACAGCTAATATAGCAAAGCTGCTCTCTGGCATTGAACACAGGAGCAGCAGAAGCATCTGGACTCACTTTACTGGACGTCTGACCTTAATGAGGATCAGAAATTAAGCAGCAGAACCTTCTCTGATGGCGTTTGTTGTGAACGTAGCATTAGGGTATTGATGGAGGGTCTCCTGCACATTGCTGGATACTGGTCCATCAGAATCCTGCCGGTGTGTGGTCTTGGTTCTGATGCATGGATCTAAACTGGAATGAATGGAGAAGGTCCAAATAACCTCTTGTTTTGCTAAAGTATGAACTACATGGGATGAAGCGCTCCATTTCTGGGCTGCTGGTTGGAAACAGCTGTAACTGGTTGGAATGACAGTCTCCTCACAGCCACTCTTTAAATTCACCTAAATGACCCTAATCAGAAACCAAGTAGGTCACTGCTAACACCAGGAACACCAAGCTTCTTTTCAGAGTGTCTTTTTGCCATTTGATTTCATCCTAACTTCTTGTTGAGGTTAATTCCAGGGAAATGTTCCCATGTGTGAGCAGACCTGTGGAGTCAGTGTTTGTCTGGGCAGGTGGGAGTGGGTTGGAAGTGTGTGGGTTTCTCTGTGGCATTTACACTCAACATGGAGACTGTTTCCATGCAGACTGCAGTAAAAATGATGAGGATGAAAGCGCTGCTGATGAAGAGATGTTGCTATAGCTTAATTGTTCTGTTGACTGCAGGGACCAGGCTAAGGGACTGTGCTGCTGATCATCTTATCCTGATTCCTGGCTGTACAGCTGGTTTCATTCATCAACACACCTGTCAGCTCCTCCCCATTCCCAATCAGCTTCCATCAGATTCACCTGCTCACCTGACTATATAAGCGGCTGTCAGGCCACTCACTGGTGCCAGATTATGAGCCATCTGTTAGTTTACTCCAGCGTTCTGGTTACCTGTCCTCCTGATTTTATGTTATTGACATTTTTTTCGAGGGGGGGTTAAGGTGGCTCTTTTTTTTTTTGGAGTCCAGTAGGCTAACATGAATGGGGGTATGAGCAGGGAGAGAAATGCTGATTCAAACCCGGGTCAGCCGAGGACTAAGGCCTCTGTACATGGGTGGTGTGGGATAACCACTGCGACACCGAAGCACGCCCGCTGTCCTCCTGATTTTGAGCAGATTCTACCTCCTGATTCTCTGCCTGAACCCTGTCAGTCAACTTTGGGCATGGGGGAACAGTCCCCACCAATAATTTCCGCCTTTTTCCTCCTTTCCGTGGATTTCCTTCAGCTAACAGTAACTGGGTGCAGCTGTCTGTGTTCAGACTGTTTTCACTTCTTGTTTTTTCCTCGTATCTCCCGCTGATCTCAAGTCTCTCCTCTCGGTGAAATATCATCAGATCTGTCCCTTGGGACATAATATTATTGGGGTCGCATCTCACTGCGTACAGGGTCGCTACGAGGGTGAGAAGAGATACCGGATATGGCAAGACGTTTTAACATACAGTCATTTTAACATTTTAACATTTTAACATAAATCCACAGCAGTACTCAGTGAATTTTAACCAGCAGCTACTCCATTATATGTATAAGTAAAAGTTAGGAGACAGGTTGGTTAAAAAAATCAGAGATGCTACCGAAAAAAGACCTTTTTCAGCTAAAAAAGGCAGGAGATTGTGCATTTATGAGTTAAAAAAGCTGGGCTTTTCAGAGGACCATTACTCAGAATTACAGATGTAAATGAACAAATATCTGTTGTTTTCTTATTGAACAGAGAATCAGACTGCAGAGCTTCTAGAGATCCTGAAAACATATGGAATGCTATAATAAAATTCAACATATAATTGTCTTTTGTAGTTCAGCGAGACTCAGAAATAGCTGCAACCCAGAGAGAGACAGACTCACAGGACACAGACTTAAAATTAAACTATAAGAAACCTACAAGAATTAAAGCACAAATAATACAAACCAGTGTATAAATTATTTTTTAAATATAAGGTTGAATATATAGACTTTGGCTGTCAATGACATATGGGACAAATTTCTAAATTAGATTAAGCTGCTTGTGAAGGAGGAAACTCACTGCTACAGCTTAAAGGGAAGCCATGGATGGATGGAAAGTGAGGTGCTGTCTGCCATCCATCAGACCCACGCGTTCTACCTAAAGGTTACTGTCAGCATTTTAATGGCCTACATTTGGTAAATGTGACCACGCATCAACCCTCTCAGCGCTGGGTCTGCAGAGGAAACACATTCAGCTTAATAAATGTTTTAAGTTTTTTTTTTTTTCTCGCTTTTTCACATATTTGTGAGATTTGTTCTTCTTAGCTGATTTGAAAAAGATGCAGAAGAGAATCATTGTTGCTCCATCTGGGCTGTGAATAATTTAGGCGGTAAAGCTGGAAGGGTGGAAACAGAGGAAGGCGCCTTCTGTGGTCAGACTCTGTGGAACCAGAACTAAACCTTTAAACTCCGTCTTTATCAAACAATTCACATCTGGATGTAAAAATTTATTTTAACATTTCAATCGTCTGTTTCAAATGTCTGTTCAGGAAAAGCTGCCTCCCATTCAATAGATGATGGATGGATGGATGATGGATGGATGGATGGATGATTGATGGATGGATGATGGATGGATGGATGGATGGATGATGGATGGATGGATGATGGATGATTGATGGATGGATGATTGATGGATGGATGATGGATGGATGGATGGATGATTGATGGATGGATGGATGGATGATGGATGATTGATGGATGGATGATGGATGATTGATGGATGGATGATGGATGGATGGATGGATGGATGGATGGATGATGGATGGATGGATGATTGATGGATGGATGATGGATGGAAGGATGGATGGATGGAAGGATGATGGATGGATGATGGATGATTGATGGATGGATGGATGGATGGATGAATGATTGATAGATGGATGATGGATGGATGGATGGATGGATGGATGATTGATGAATGGATGATGGATGATTGATGGATGGATGATGGATGGATGGATGGATGGATGATTGATGGATGGATGATGGATGATAGATGGATGAATGATGGATGGATGGATGATTGATGGATGGATGATGGATGGAAGGATGGATGGATGGATGATTGATGGATGGATGATAGATGGATGGATGGATGATTGATGGATGGATGATGGATGGATGGATGATTGATGGATGGATGGTGGATGATTGATGGATGGATGATGGATGGATGGATGATTGATGGATGGATGGTGGATGATTGATGGATGGATGATGGATGGATGGATGGATGAATGATGGATGGATGGATGGATGGCTTGATGATGGATGGATGATGGATGGATGGAAGGATGGATGGATGATGGATGGATGGATGATGGGTGGATGATGGATGGATGATGGATGGATGGATGGATGGATGATGGATGGATGGATGATGGATGGATGGATGATTGATGGATGATGGATGATTGATGGATGGATGATGGATGGATGGATGGATGATGGATGGATGGATGATTGATGGATGGATGATGGATGATTGATGGATGGATGATGGATGGATGGATGATGGATGGATGGATGATGGATGATTGATGGATGGATGATGGATGATTGATGGATGGATGATGGATGGATGGATGATGGATGACTGATGGATGGATGGATAATGGATGATTGATGGATGGATGATGGATGGATGGATGATGGATGATTGATGGATGGATGATGGATGATTGATGGATGATTGATGGATGGATGGTGGATGGATGGATGGATGGATGGATGATTGATGGATGATGGATGATTGATGGATGGATGATGGATGGATGGATGGATGGATGATTGATGGATGGATGATGGATTGATGGATGATGGATGGATGATGGATGGATGGATGGATGATGGATGGATGGATGATGGATGATTGATGGATGCATGATGGATGATTGATGGATGGATGATGGGTGGATGGATGGATGATTGATGGATGGATGGATGATGGATGGATGGATGATGGATGATTGATGGATGATTGATGGATGGATGATGGATGATTGATGGATGGATGGATGGATGATGGATGGATGGATGATTGATGGATGGATGATGGATGGAAGGATGGATGGATGATGGATGGATGGAAGGATGATGGATGGATGATGGATGATTGATGTATGGATGGATGGATGGATGGATGGATGGATGGATGAATGATTGATGGATGGATGATGGATGGATGGATGATTGATGGATGGATGATGGATGATTGATGGATGGATGATGGATGGATGGATGGATGGATGATTGATGGATGGATGATGGATGGATGGAAGGATGATGGATGGATGATGGATGATTGATGTATGGATGGATGGATGGATGGATGGATGAATGATTGATGGATGGATGATGGATGGATGGATGATTGATGGATGGATAATGGATGATTGATGGATGGATGATGGATGGATGGATGATGGATGATTGATGGATGGATGATGGATGATTGATGGATGGATGATGGGTGGATGGATGGATGATTGATGGATGGATGGATGATGGATGGATGGATGATGGATGATTGATGGATGATTGATGGATGGATGATGGATGATTGATGGATGGATGGATGGATGATGGATGGATGGATGATTGATGGATGGATGATGGATGGAAGGATGGATGGATGATGGATGGATGGAAGGATGATGGATGGATGATGGATGATTGATGTATGGATGGATGGATGGATGGATGGATGGATGAATGATTGATGGATGGATGATGGATGGATGGATGATTGATGGATGGATGATGGATGATTGATGGATGGATGATGGATGGATGGATGGATGATTGATGGATGGATGATGGATGATGGATGATGGATGGATGATGGATGGATGATGGATGGAATTGATGATGGATGGATGGATGATGGATGGATGATAGATGGACGATGGATGGATGGATGATTGATGGATGGATGATGGATGATTGATGGATGGATGATGGATGGATGGATGGATGATTGATGGATGGATGATGGATGATGGATGATGGATGGATGATGGATGGATGATGGATGGATGGATGATGGATGGATGATGGATGGACGATGGATGGATGGATGATGGATGGATGATGGATGGATGATGGATGGATGGATGATGGATGGATGGATGATGGATGGATGATGGATGGATGATGGATGGATGGATGGATGATGGATGGATGATGGATGGATGGATGGATGATGGATGGATGATGGATGGATGGATGGATGATGGATGGATGATGGATGGATGGATGATGGATGGATGGTGGATGGATGGATGGATGGATGGATGATTGATGGATGATGGATGGATGGATGGATGGATGATTGATGGATGGATGATGGATGGATGGATGATGGATGGATGATGGATGGATGGATGGATGATGGATGGATGGATGATGGATGATTGATGGATGCATGATGGATGATTGATGGATGGATGATGGGTGGATGGATGGATGATTGATGGATGGATGGATGATGGATGGATGGATGATGGATGATTGATGGATGATTGATGGATGGATGATGGATGATTGATGGATGGATGGATGGATGATGGATGGATGGATGATTGATGGATGGATGATGGATGGAAGGATGGATGGATGATGGATGGATGGAAGGATGATGGATGGATGATGGATGATTGATGTATGGATGGATGGATGGATGGATGGATGGATGGATGAATGATTGATGGATGGATGATGGATGGATGGATGATTGATGGATGGATGATGGATGATTGATGGATGGATGATGGATGGATGGATGGATGGATGATTGATGGATGGAAGGATGATGGATGGATGATGGATGATTGATGTATGGATGGATGGATGGATGGATGGATGGATGGATGAATGATTGATGGATGGATGATGGATGGATGGATGATTGATGGATGGATAATGGATGATTGATGGATGGATGATGGATGGATGGATGATGGATGATTGATGGATGGATGATGGGTGGATGGATGGATGATTGATGGATGGATGGATGATGGATGGATGGATGATGGATGATTGATGGATGATTGATGGATGGATGATGGATGATTGATGGATGGATGGATGGATGATGGATGGATGGATGATTGATGGATGGATGATGGATGGAAGGATGGATGGATGATGGATGGATGGAAGGATGATGGATGGATGATGGATGATTGATGTATGGATGGATGGATGGATGGATGGATGGATGAATGATTGATGGATGGATGATGGATGGATGGATGATTGATGGATGGATGATGGATGATTGATGGATGGATGATGGATGGATGGATGGATGGATGATTGATGGATGGATGATGGATGATGGATGATGGATGGATGATGGATGGATGATGGATGGAATTGATGATGGATGGATGGATGATGGATGGATGATAGATGGACGATGGATGGATGGATGGATGATTGATGGATGGATGATGGATGATTGATGGATGGATGATGGATGGATGGATGGATGGATGATTGATGGATGGATGATGGATGATGGATGATGGATGGATGATGGATGGATGATGGATGGATGGATGATGGATGGATGATGGATGGACGATGGATGGATGGATGATGGATGGATGATGGATGGATGATGGATGGATGGATGATGGATGGATGGATGATGGATGGATGATGGATGGATGATGGATGGATGGATGGATGATGGATGGATGATGGATGGATGGATGGATGATGGATGGATGATGGATGGATGGATGGATGATGGATGGATGATGGATGGATGGATGATGGATGGATGATGGATGGATGGATGATGGATGGATGATGGATGGATGATGGATGGATGGATGATGGATGGATGATGGATGGATGGATGGATGGATGATGGATGGATGGATGATGGATGGATGATGGATGGATGATGGATGGATGATGGATGGATGATGGATGGATGGATGATGGATGGATGATGGATGGATGATGGATGGATGATGGATGGATGGATGATGGATGGATGATGGATGGATGGATGATGAAAAGCCATAACCAATGAGATGATGCAATGATCCAGTTTAGCTGGACTTTATGTTTGAAAACCAAAGTTGATGTTGAAGAATTTGGGATGAGAGCAGGGGCAGATCTAGAAAAATATTTATGGGGTGGCAAGAGGGGGGCAGGAATTTTTTAGGGGTGGCAACATATGGCATTTGTTTACACTGAATTTAATCACAGTTATCACAGTTTGGTGAGAATAGTATGTACAGTAAGTGTTTCATGTGAAACAGTTCATATTAATAATACATCGTACAATGTGATCTAATAGGAGATAGAAGAATGATAACACTACTTCTAGAGGGGCCTTATGACAGGAAAGGTATTAAGGTAAGACACAGGTGCTGAGTCGCAGATGTGTGAGATTGACTGTCAGAGAGGCAGCCATTTGTTCCTCAGGAACTTGACATACAGCAGTTACGGCAACATGAAAGGGACATTTCATGCATGTAGATATGCTGTAGATAGAGCTGTATATGGAGGACCAACTCTGCCATATTTAAAAATAAATACAGAAATAAATAAATGCTCAATAAAAAAATAAGCATACAATTAATTGCCACCAAAAATACAATCAACAAATAAATGTAATTAGAAATTATATTATAATGGCAGGCAGAAATGTTAAAAGGGCAGGCAGAAAGAAAGAGCGGCGAAGAAATAACTAGGGTAAAAAAATACAAAGGAAGAATAAAACAGACAAAAATATGATAACATGCACATAAATAAATACTTAAAAATATAAGTAATTAAAAAATGAAGTTGAAGGTAATAAATGACAAAAAATAAATAAGGTAAATATTAAAAAGGCAAAGAAATAAAGAAGCCAATTAAAAGAGTTATATACCTTTATGACTAGCTGTATAATTTAATTTCTACTTACATTTATTTGTTGTTTGTATTTTTGGTGGCAATTAATTGTATGCTTATTTATTTATTAAGCATTTATTTATTTCTGTATTTATTTTTAAATATGGCAGAGTTGGTCCTCCATACTGCTGTATCAACAAATCAACAAAAAGGCGGGTTCTGTATGTTACATCAAAATCTCCACAAATCTGAAAAGAAGCAACATAAAAATACATTTTGCTTGTGAGTAGGTTCATACAGGTCGTTTCTGGATAGTTTCATACTATATATACAAAAAAGAAACAACAACACTGCTTCATATTAAGCAGGATTCACACCAGTATCACATTTTTAACTTTTAACACTTTTGGTTTTATTAAAGGAAATATCAGATTTTCTCAGGTGCCAAAGCAAAATGTAGCAGCTCTGTAAAGGCTCAGCAGAGAGCAAACATAAAGTTAACATGACTATAACAGCTGAATGCAGTGATTTCCATGTTGCTCAGCAAAACGCTTCACTAATGTATTTAGATCCAAAGCCTTTGTGCGTTTTGATTTGAGTTCAACCAAACTTGATCGTCTCTTTTCTGTCATAGTTGACCGAAAATATGTCTTTATGAGCCTGAGACGTCAGGCCTAACAACACATCATAGAAAGAGAAATAATTTTCTGCAACCTGAGTTTTATCATCATAAAATCAGCATTGCAGCTATGCTAGCAACATTGTGCTTTCATTATGATTTCATTTCTCGATAGATAGTTAATCAGTGTTTACCTGTTTCATCCCGTGTCTCCTCTCCCCATGACCCCTGGCTCCCTCGCTTTGCCCCATTCGGTTTTCAAAACAATCAGTCCCAGTCGCTCTCTGTCATCTCGTGCTGCATTCACTGCAGTCCGACATTGGAAATAAGCGGTCGTAATTCTCAAATGATCCATAATTTATAAGCCTCGCCACCCCTACCGCCAACTGGGGTGGCAGCAGGGGTGGCAAGGCTGTCATTTAGGGTGGCATTTGCCACCCTATGCCACCCTAGTAGATCCGCCTATGGATGAGAGGCTTATCTGCTGCAGAACATCATCCTGCTGCAGAACATCGTCCTGCAGAAGAACATCGTCCTGCAGAAGCACATTGTCCTGCAGAAGAACATCGTCCGGCAAAAGAACATCGTCCGGCAAAAGAACATCGTCCGGCAGAGGAACATCGTCCTGCAGAAGAACATCGTCCTGCAGAAGAACATCATCCTGCTGCAGAACATCGTCCGGCAGAGGAACATCGTCCTGCAGAAGAACATCATCCTGCTGCAGAACATCGTCCGGCAGAGGAACATCGTCCTGCAGAGGAACATCGTCCTGCAGAAGAACATCATCCTGCAGAAGAACATCGTCCGGCAGAGGAACATCGTCCTGCAGAAGAACATCATCCTGCTGCAGAACATCGTCCGGCAGAGGAACATCGTCCTGCAGAAGAACATCGTCCGGCAGAGGAACATCGTCCGGCAGAGGAACATCGTCCTGCAGAAGAACATCATCCTGCAGAAGAACATCGTCCGGCAGAGGAACATCGTCCTGCAGAGGAACATCGTCCTGCAGAAGAACGTTGTTGTGAACGTAGCATTAGGGTATTGATGGAGGGTCTCCTGCACATTGCTGGATACTGGTCCATCAGAATCCTGCCGGTGTGTGGTCTTGGTTCTGATGCATGGATCTAAACTGGAATGAATGGAGAAGGTCCAAATAACCTCTTGTTTTGCTAAAGTATGAACTACATGGGATGAAGCGCTCCATTTCTGGGCTGCTGGTTGGAAACAGCTGTAACTGGTTGGAATGACAGTCTCCTCACAGCCACTCTTTAAATTCACCTAAATGACCCTAATCAGAAACCAAGTAGGTCACTGCTAACACCAGGAACACCAAGCTTCTTTTCAGAGTGTCTTTTTGCCATTTGATTTCATCCTAACTTCTTGTTGAGGTTAATTCCAGGGAAATGTTCCCATGTGTGAGCAGACCTGTGGAGTCAGTGTTTGTCTGGGCAGGTGGGAGTGGGTTGGAAGTGTGTGGGTTTCTCTGTGGCATTTACACTCAACATGGAGACTGTTTCCATGCAGACTGCAGTAAAAATGATGAGGATGAAAGCGCTGCTGATGAAGAGATGTTGCTATAGCTTAATTGTTCTGTTGACTGCAGGGACCAGGCTAAGGGACTGTGCTGCTGATCATCTTATCCTGATTCCTGGCTGTACAGCTGGTTTCATTCATCAACACACCTGTCAGCTCCTCCCCATTCCCAATCAGCTTCCATCAGATTCACCTGCTCACCTGACTATATAAGCGGCTGTCAGGCCACTCACTGGTGCCAGATTATGAGCCATCTGTTAGTTTACTCCAGCGTTCTGGATGATGGATGGATGATGGATGGATGGATGATGGATGGATGGATGATGGATGGATGATGGATGGATGATGGATGGATGGATGGATGATGGATGGATGATGGATGGATGGATGGATGATGGATGGATGATGGATGGATGGATGGATGATGGATGGATGATGGATGGATGGATGATGGATGGATGGTGGATGGATGGATGGATGGATGGATGATTGATGGATGATGGATGATTGATGGATGGATGATGGATGGATGGATGGATGATTGATGGATGGATGATGTATGGATGGATGATGGATGGATGATGGATGGATGGATGGATGATGGATGGATGGATGATGGATGATTGATGGATGCATGATGGATGATTGATGGATGGATGATGGGTGGATGGATGGATGATTGATGGATGGATGGATGATGGATGGATGGATGATGGATGATTGATGGATGATTGATGGATGGATGATGGATGATTGATGGATGGATGGATGGATGATGGATGGATGGATGATTGATGGATGGATGATGGATGGAAGGATGGATGGATGATGGATGGATGGAAGGATGATGGATGGATGATGGATGATTGATGTATGGATGGATGGATGGATGGATGGATGGATGGATGAATGATTGATGGATGGATGATGGATGGATGGATGATTGATGGATGGATGATGGATGATTGATGGATGGATGATGGATGGATGGATGGATGGATGATTGATGGATGGAAGGATGATGGATGGATGATGGATGATTGATGTATGGATGGATGGATGGATGGATGGATGGATGAATGATTGATGGATGGATGATGGATGGATGGATGATTGATGGATGGATAATGGATGATTGATGGATGGATGATGGATGGATGGATGATGGATGATTGATGGATGGATGATGGATGATTGATGGATGGATGATGGGTGGATGGATGGATGATTGATGGATGGATGGATGATGGATGGATGGATGATGGATGATTGATGGATGATTGATGGATGGATGATGGATGGTTGATGGATGGATGGATGGATGATGGATGGATGGATGATTGATGGATGGATGATGGATGGAAGGATGGATGGATGATGGATGGATGGAAGGATGATGGATGGATGATGGATGATTGATGTATGGATGGATGGATGGATGGATGGATGGATGAATGATTGATGGATGGATGATGGATGGATGGATGATTGATGGATGGATGATGGATGATTGATGGATGGATGATGGATGGATGGATGGATGGATGATTGATGGATGGATGATGGATGATGGATGATGGATGGATGATGGATGGATGATGGATGGAATTGATGATGGATGGATGGATGATGGATGGATGATAGATGGACGATGGATGGATGGATGATTGATGGATGGATGATGGATGATTGATGGATGGATGATGGATGGATGGATGGATGGATGATTGATGGATGGATGATGGATGATGGATGATGGATGGATGATGGATGGATGATGGATGGATGGATGATGGATGGATGATGGATGGACGATGGATGGATGGATGATGGATGGATGATGGATGGATGATGGATGGATGGATGATGGATGGATGGATGATGGATGGATGATGGATGGATGGATGGATGATGGATGGATGGATGGATGATGGATGGATGATGGATGGATGGATGGATGATGGATGGATGATGGATGGATGGATGATGGATGGATGATGGATGGATGGATGATGGATGGATGATGGATGGATGATGGATGGATGGATGATGGATGGATGATGGATGGATGGATGGATGGATGATGGATGGATGGATGATGGATGGATGATGGATGGATGATGGATGGATGGATCATGGATGGATGATGGATGGATGATGGATGGATGGATCATGGATGGATGATGGATGGATGATGGATGGATGATGGATGGATGGATGATGGATGGATGATGGATGGATGGATGATGGATGGATGATGGATGGATGGATCATGGATGGATGATGGATGAATGATGGATGGATGGATCATGGATGGATGATGGATGGATGATGGATGGATGGATGATGGATGGATGATGGATGGATGGATGATGAATGGATGATGGATGGATGGATGATGGATGGATGATGGATGGATGATGGATGGATGGATGATGGATGGATGATGGATGGATGGATGATGGATGGATGATTGATGGATGGATGATGGATGGATGATGGATGGATGGATGATGGATGGATGATGGATGGATGGATGATGGATGGATGATGGATGGATGGATGATGGATGGATGATGGATCCGTGAGGTTCTGATGTTCCGATCTCAGACTGATTGAAGGATCGGTCGGTTCTCTGTTAACTCCTGCATGACCTTGAATCCGGAGCGCTGTAACGCCTGGAACTGTTCCCATGGTAACCAGCAGGTGCTCTGTGAGCCTCTAACCCACAGCTGCAGGTTTCTTTCCAGCCAAGCAATAGAACACCAGACTCCATTTATTTCATCCAGTCATCATGTTCAGATTGGACTCCCTTGATTAGATGACTGGAGTCTGGAGCTATTGCTTGGTTGGAAAGAAACCTGCAGCCACACGGCCCTTTCTGGAACCAGTTTGACACCCAGGGCCGGAGTCAGTAAACCCGATCAGTCTTGAAGCTGACGAAGCTGAAAGCTGATTCTCTGAAACTGGTGTTTCTGGTTTGTTCCCAGTTTCTCCAGAGGTGCTGGGCTTTCTGACAGCCATCGCACTCTTCATCATCCTCATGACCTTCCTCTTCTGGTATCTCAACAACACGCTGGTTCTGGAGAACCCAGGGAGCCTTCAGGGCCTCGATGACTTCAGGAAAAACTCAGAGCTGCCAGGTGAGTCTGATTAACTCCTCATCTTCACCAAATTATCTCTTCCTGCTGATCTCAGACCATTCTGACTTTAGTGTGACAGAAAATCCTGCCTCAAACTTTTTGTTTAGTAGTAAACTCTGAGATCTGAAGTGATGCTGGAAGAACCATACAGATGTTCTACTGTATGAAGTTTAACCATCAGATAATGTCTTCGTTCCAGCAGCAGCTCCTGATGCTAAACGTGGCGTCTAGTGATGCTATGATGACAGAAGCATGCAGCGTTTCAACCAAAAGAGGACAGAATGAGACAGTAAAGAGCAATAAAGCATAAACTAAAACAAATCTCAGATAAAAAATGTATTAAATATACGTAGAATAGCAATAATAGACTCAGTTTACAGAGTTCAAAGCATAAAAGTGGATTTATTTTGGGGGCGGAGCTAAGCCTGCTCTGAGGTCAGAGAAAAGTGAACACCCTCTGTTACACAGCATGAAGCCCACCACCAGGTTTAACCAAAAGCTCTGCTGTCCCCTGCTGGATGAAAAGAAAAACTACATGATGAGATTTTTCTCAGTTTGTTTATTGTTATAACTGAATGCATGTGATGTCAGATAAGATATAACCTAAAATAAAACCACATCAGAGTTCTTGTTTTTTTAATTTTTCATGACTTCTAGTTTTTTTTTAGAAATTTGCCTGGAAAAACTGATTTCTGCTTTGTGGTTGAATTGAACTGTAATCTGATTCTATTGATTATTTTTTCTCCAGATGCAAAGTATTTATATTATAAAGTATTAGATATGTTGTTTTTTTCTTCTTTTTCTTATTCTGGTATTTTTATACACTTTTTAGGGTCCACACCTGTGGGACCACTTTTAGTGTAATCTTTTTCTTTTGCTGTGACGTCACAGTTTCCCCATATTAGGACAATAAAGGCATTTTCTATTATTTTAAGCAAATAAAATGTTCTTTAGAGAAGTTCCAGTTTCCATAAATACATTCCTGTTATTTAGCGAGTAATGTTGCATAACGTAACTGATCGTTTAGGTTTGACTGGATAACTGGGTCGTGTTCAGATTGTCACATACAGTTTATGAACACGCCACCTACTGGTTGTTTGTTAGAACAAACTAGTATGGAATAAATTCACCAACTTCCTTTCAAATATGAGTTTATTAATAAAAATCATTCAGCTTCAAGTCAAACAGATCCGACTAAAACTAGAGAAATTAAATTACACTATTATGAACACAGAGGAAGGAAAAGCCATAACCAATGAGATGATGCAATGATCCAGTTTAGCTGGACTTTATGTTTGAAAACCAAAGTTGATGTTGAAGAATTTGGGATGAGAGCAGGGGCAGATCTAGAAAAATATTTATGGGGTGGCAAGAGGGGGGCAGGAATTTTTTAGGGGTGGCAACATATGGCATTTGTTTACACTGAATTTAATCACAGTTATCACAGTTTGGTGAGAATAGTATGTACAGTAAGTGTTTCATGTGAAACAGTTCATATTAATAATACATCGTACAATGTGATCTAATAGGAGATAGAAGAATGATAACACTACTTCTAGAGGGGCCTTATGACAGGAAAGGTATTAAGGTAAGACACAGGTGCTGAGTCGCAGATGTGTGAGATTGACTGTCAGAGAGGCAGCCATTTGTTCCTCAGGAACTTGACATACAGCAGTTACGGCAACATGAAAGGGACATTTCATGCATGTAGATATGCTGTAGATAGAGCTGTATATGGAGGACCAACTCTGCCATATTTAAAAATAAATACAGAAATAAATAAATGCTCAATAAAAAAATAAGCATACAATTAATTGCCACCAAAAATACAATCAACAAATAAATGTAATTAGAAATTATATTATAATGGCAGGCAGAAATGTTAAAAGGGCAGGCAGAAAGAAAGAGCGGCGAAGAAATAACTAGGGTAAAAAAATACAAAGGAAGAATAAAACAGACAAAAATATGATAACATGCACATAAATAAATACTTAAAAATATAAGTAATTAAAAAATGAAGTTGAAGGTAATAAATGACAAAAAATAAATAAGGTAAATATTAAAAAGGCAAAGAAATAAAGAAGCCAATTAAAAGAGTTATATACCTTTATGACTAGCTGTATAATTTAATTTCTACTTACATTTATTTGTTGTTTGTATTTTTGGTGGCAATTAATTGTATGCTTATTTATTTATTAAGCATTTATTTATTTCTGTATTTATTTTTAAATATGGCAGAGTTGGTCCTCCATACTGCTGTATCAACAAATCAACAAAAAGGCGGGTTCTGTATGTTACATCAAAATCTCCACAAATCTGAAAAGAAGCAACATAAAAATACATTTTGCTTGTGAGTAGGTTCATACAGGTCGTTTCTGGATAGTTTCATACTATATATACAAAAAAGAAACAACAACACTGCTTCATATTAAGCAGGATTCACACCAGTATCACATTTTTAACTTTTAACACTTTTGGTTTTATTAAAGGAAATATCAGATTTTCTCAGGTGCCAAAACAAAATGTAGCAGCTCTGTAAAGGCTCAGCAGAGAGCAAACATAAAGTTAACATGACTATAACAGCTGAATGCAGTGATTTCCATGTTGCTCAGCAAAACGCTTCACTAATGTATTTAGATCCAAAGCCTTTGTGCGTTTTGATTTGAGTTCAACCAAACTTGATCGTCTCTTTTCTGTCATAGTTGACCGAAAATATGTCTTTATGAGCCTGAGACGTCAGGCCTAACAACACATCATAGAAAGAGAAATAATTTTCTGCAACCTGAGTTTTATCATCATAAAATCAGCATTGCAGCTATGCTAGCAACATTGTGCTTTCATTATGATTTCATTTCTCGATAGATAGTTAATCAGTGTTTACCTGTTTCATCCCGTGTCTCCTCTCCCCATGACCCCTGGCTCCCTCGCTTTGCCCCATTCGGTTTTCAAAACAATCAGTCCCAGTCGCTCTCTGTCATCTCGTGCTGCATTCACTGCAGTCCGACATTGGAAATAAGCGGTCGTAATTCTCAAATGATCCATAATTTATAAGCCTCGCCACCCCTACCGCCAACTGGGGTGGCAGCAGGGGTGGCAAGGCTGTCATTTAGGGTGGCATTTGCCACCCTATGCCACCCTAGTAGATCCGCCTATGGATGAGAGGCTTATCTGCTGCAGAACATCATCCTGCTGCAGAACATCGTCCTGCAGAAGAACATCGTCCTGCAGAAGCACATTGTCCTGCAGAAGAACATCGTCCGGCAAAAGAACATCGTCCGGCAAAAGAACATCGTCCGGCAGAGGAACATCGTCCTGCAGAAGAACATCGTCCTGCAGAAGAACATCATCCTGCTGCAGAACATCGTCCGGCAGAGGAACATCGTCCTGCAGAAGAACATCATCCTGCTGCAGAACATCGTCCGGCAGAGGAACATCGTCCTGCAGAGGAACATCGTCCTGCAGAAGAACATCATCCTGCAGAAGAACATCGTCCGGCAGAGGAACATCGTCCTGCAGAAGAACATCATCCTGCTGCAGAACATCGTCCGGCAGAGGAACATCGTCCTGCAGAAGAACATCGTCCGGCAGAGGAACATCGTCCGGCAGAGGAACATCGTCCGGCAGAGGAACATCGTCCTGCAGAAGAACATCATCCTGCAGAAGAACATCGTCCGGCAGAGGAACATCATCCTGCAGAGGAACATCGTCCGGCAGAGGAACATCGTCCGGCAGAGGAACATCGTCCGGCAGAGGAACATCGTCCTGCAGAAGAACATCATCCTGCAGAGGAACATCGTCCGGCAGAGGAACATCGTCCTGCAGAGGAACATCGTCCTGCAGAAGAACATCATCCTGCAGAAGAACAGCGTCCGGCAGAGGAACATCGTCCGGCAGAGGAACATCGTCTAGCAGCTCTATGCTATTAGCTAATGCTGTCAGAGTGTGTCGGGTACTTGCTAACAAAATCTGAACTGTGTCAGCAGATAAATCTTCATTTAAAGGTAAATTAAATATTAGGGTATTAAATAATTAGAGCAGCTTATCTTCTATATTCAGCCTGGAAGAGGGAATCTGCTCCTTCCTTTAAAACACTGCAGCATCCATTATTTATTTATCTACAGTATCTGGCTGTCATCATACCATCCAATGTCCTGCTTACTGTCCAGCTGGGATATTTCACATATCAGAGGTTTCTACACACATCAATAACAAGTGAGGGTCAAATAAAGCTGCTGATTCCAAATGTGTTCCTGCCTTCTCCCTCAGACAAAGCGTCCTCTGATGCCGACCTGCTGGACTCGTCCTCAGACAGTGAGGACGAGTTGATGGGTCAGTATCAGGAAGCGGTCAGCCGCTCGCAGGGTCTGCGCGTTGGAGCCACGGCGGCCTGCAACGGCAAACACCTTGGAGGGTTCAGATGGGAAGGCCGCCAAAAGTACAGCCCTCTGACTGCAGGTTATGATGGATACAGCAGCGAGGCGTCTGCAGATGATGGTAGGTCCTCCACACGACACGCTTTGGCACAAATGCAACCCCAGCAGAAAAGCAAGAGCAGTCGGAGGAGAAGAAGGGCAGGCAGTAAACTCTCCTCCAGGACTCTATGCTCCTTTAGATCCATCAGGACGTCCATTAGAGGCGTCCAAGATCAGAGCTGGCAGTGATCCAGGTGTTTCCATCCCATAGTGATGTCAGAAAGGCTGCATGGAGTCAGGACAGAGGCCTGGAGCTGCTACAGTAACCCAGACAGATCTACTGTGGAATGATAAGATCCCACACATGTTGACAAACTATTAATCCCAAAGAGAAATTAAATGCAGCACTAACTACCAGTTCAATCTGAAAAACTCACACGAAGAGAAAAGACAATTAGGAGAAATTTATTGATACAATTACTTTAGTCTTTGGCGCTCAGACCTCAGCAGGAAACAGCGCTGAATTTTGATAGATCTGCATGAACAGGAGTAAAGAACAGGGCTGTTTCCCCTCCAAGCCTGAAACTGGTGGTGGAGTGGAGATAGATGGAGTTGGTCAGTCCATAGACTGCTGGTTGGTGAGACGGTCTGCTGAGCTTTATGGGGAGATCCAGTGGACTGCGTGAGCTGATACTAGAGCTTCACTCAGGGACCTGGAAGGTGGAAGTCCAGTTGGATAACGTAGGTTAAGAGAACCTGTCAATGATGAGCAAGCATGGAGCGACAGTGGAGAGGAAAAACTCACCGTTGGGAAGAAACCTCTAGCAGAACCAGGCTCAACATGGTGGTCTTCTGCTGGACCAGTTAAGATGAGACAGGGAACGCAGTAAGAGTCCAGGAGGAATGACGCTCTGATGAAGCTTTAGCTAGGATGGTGGAGGAGGGGATGGAGGGGGGGTCGTAACAGGGTCATCTAGATGAAGTCACAGCGTATCCCCCGCCCACGCACAGGAGCAGAGAGGTGCCTTGGGTGCTGATTGGCTTTCATGGAGGTGTGGTTCAAAGCTGATTAGCTGTAATCACCTTTGTTTTCCTGGAGGAGGCAGACTTTAAACTGCTGATGTGATACAAGGAGTTTGTGTCGTTAAGGGAGAACATCTAGTTCAACCTGATTTAAGAGGCAGAGTGGGCCGGGCTGTCGGTGAACCGACCCTCGCATGGAGGCACAGTAGGCCGGGCTGCCAGTGACCCGAACTTCAAACATAGGTAGAGTGGGCCAGGCTGCCAGTGACCCGACCCTCAAACAGGGGCAGAGTGGGCCGTGCTGCCAGTGACCCGACCCTCGCATGGAGGCAGAGTGGGCCGTGCTGCCAGTGACCCAAACTTCAAACAGAGGCAGAGTGGGCCGGGCTGCCAGTGACCCGACCCTCAAACAGAGGCAGAGTGGGCTGGGCTGCCAGTGACCCATCCCTCAAACAGGGGCAGAGTGGGCCGGGCTGCCAGTGACCCGACCCTCAAACAGAGGCAGAGTGGGCCGG
The DNA here is from genome assembly GCA_030533445.1 of Cyprinodon diabolis. Lineage (NCBI taxonomy): Eukaryota > Metazoa > Chordata > Actinopteri > Cyprinodontiformes > Cyprinodontidae > Cyprinodon > Cyprinodon diabolis. Next base: position 212,416 of record CM060080.1, on the reverse strand, counting down.
GCTGCCAGTGACCCGACCCTCAAACAGAGGCAGAGTGGGCCGGGCTGCCAGTGACTCAAACCTCAGAGGCAGAGTGGGCCGGGCTGCCAGTGACTCAAACCTCAGAGGCAGAGTGGGCCGTGCTGCCAGTGACCCAACCCTCAAACAGGGGCAGAGTGGGCTGGGCTGCCAGTGACCCAACCCTCGCATGGAGGCAGAGTGGGCCAGGCTGCAAGTGACCCGACCCTTAAACAGGGGCAGAGTGGGCCGGGTTGCCAGTGACCCGACCCTCAAACAGAGGCAGAGTGGGCCGGGCTGCCAGTGACCCGACCCTCAAACAGGGGCAGAGTGGGCTGGGCTGCCAGTGACCCAACCCTCGCATGGAGGCAGAGTGGGCCAGGCTGCAAGTGACCCGACCCTTAAACAGGGGCAGAGTGGGCCGGTTTGCCAGTGACCCGACCCTCAAACAGAGGCAGAGTGGGCCGAGCTGCCAGTGACTCAAACCTCAGAGGCAGAGTGGGCCGGGCTGCCAGTGACTCAAACCTCAGAGGCAGAGTGGGCCGTGCTGCCAGTGACCCAACCCTCAAACAGGGGCAGAGTGGGCTGGGCTGCCAGTGACCCGACCCTCAAACAGAGGCAGAGTGGGCCGAGCTGCCAGTGACTCAAACCTCAGAGGCAGAGTTGGCTGGGCTGCCAGTGACCCGACCCTCAAACAGAGGCAGAGTGGGCCGGGCTGCCAGTGACCCGACCCTCAAACAGAGGCAGAGTTGGCTGGGCTGCCAGTTACCCGACCCTCAAACAGGGGCAGAGTGGGCCGGGCTGCCAGTGACCCGACCCTCAAACAGGGGCAGAGTGGGCCGGGCTGCCAGTGACCCGACCCTCAAACAGGGGCAGAGTGGGCCGGGCTGCCAGTGACCTGAACCTCAAACAGGGGCAGAGTGGGCCGGGCTGCCAGTGACTCAAACATCAGAGGCAGAGTGGGCCGTGCTGCCAGTGACTCAAACCTCAGAGGCAGAGTGGGCCGGGCTGCCAGTGACCTGACCCTCAAACAGAGGCAGAGTGGGCCGGGCTGCCAGTGACTCAAACCTCAGAGGCAGAATGGGCCGTGCTGCCAGTGACCCTACCCTCAAACAGAGGCAGAGTGGGCCGGGCTGCCAGTGACTCAAACCTCAGAGGCAGAGTGGGCCGTGCTGCCAGTGACTCAAACATCAGAGGCAGAGTGGGCCGGGCTGCCAGTGACCCGACCCTCAAACAGAGGCAGAGTGCGCCGGGCTGCCAGTGACTCAAACCTCAGAGGCAGAGTGGGCCGTGCTGCCAGTGACTCAAACATCAGAGGCAGAGTGGGCCGGGCTGCCAGTGACCCGACCCTCAAACAGAGGCAGAGTGCGCCGGGCTGCCAGTGACTCAAACCTCAGAGGCAGAGTGGGCCGTGCTGCCAGTGACCCAACCCTCAAACAGGGGCAGAGTGGGCTTGGCTGCCAATGACCCAACCCTCGCATGGAGGCAGAGTGGGCCGGGCTGCAAGTGACCCGACCCTTAAACAGGGGCAGAGTGGGCCGGGCTGCCAGTGACCCGACCCTCAAACAGAGGCAGAGTGGGCCGGGCTGCCAGTGACCCGACCCTCAAACAGAGGCAGAGTGGGCCGGGCTGCCAGTGACCCGACCCTCAAACAGGGGCAGAGTGGGCTGGGCTGCCAGTTACCCGACCCTCAAACAGGGGCAGAGTGGGCCGGGCTGCCAGTGACCCGACCCTCAAACAGGGGCAGAGTGGGCCGGGCTGCCAGTGACCTGAACCTCAAACAGGGGCAGAGTGGGCCGGGCTGCCAGTGACTCAAACCTCAGAGGCAGAGTGGGCCGTGCTGCCAGTGACTCAAACATCAGAGGCAGAGTGGGCCGGGCTGCCAGTGACCCGACCCTCAAACAGAGGCAGAGTGGGCCGTGATGCCAGTGACCCAACCCTCAAACAGGGGCAGAGTGGGCTGGGCTGCAAGTGACCCGACCCTCAAACAGGGGCAGAGTGGGCCGGGCAGCCAGTGACCCGACCCTCAAACAGGGGCAGAGTGGGCCGGGCTAACAGTGACCTGAACCTCAAACAGGGGCAGAGTGGGCCGGGCTGCCAGTGACTCAAACCTCAGAGGCAGAGTGGGCCGGGCTGCCAGTGACCCGACCCTCAAACAGAGGCAGAGGGGGCCGTGCTGCCAGTGACCCAACCCTCAAACAGGGGCAGAGTGGGCTGGGCTGCCAGTGACCCAACCCTCGCATGGAGGCAGAGTGGGCCGGGCTGCAAGTGACCCGACCCTCAAACAGGGGCAGAGTGGGCCGGGCTGCCAGTGACCCGACCCTCAAACAGAGGCAGAGTGGGTTTCGCTGCCAGTGACCCAGACCTACAGAGGCTGTGGTCTACACTGCAGGTTTGGGCCCCTTCCCCCTAGATGATGACCTTCATCCACAAAACAGAGAAGAAGAAGAAGAAGAAGAAGAAGAAGAAGAAGAAGAAGAAGAAGAAGAAGAAGAAGAAGAAGAAGAAGAAGAAGAAGAAGTAGAAGAAGAAGAAGAAGAAGAAGAAGAAGAAGAAGAAGAAGAAGAAGAAGAAGAAGAAGATTTTTGATTTTTAACAAAACATTTATTGAACAATGATTTAACAACAATCAGTTTAAAAAAACAGGTCGACAATCAGACCATAAACACTCAAACTTATTTTCTGAAGGAGGGGTTCCAGGGAGAGTGCGTAGAGCATCCCTGAGAATCCTCGCTGAACCCAAACCCTCTCATGGTTTTCCAGAGGAAGCCGTGCTCAACGCGGTCAAACACCTTTTCTTGATCTAATGAAATGAAGCCGGCTTGTAAACCCAATGAACCAAAACATCAGACCTCCAAAACATCTCGAATTAGGTAGATGTTATTTACCATGGACCTGCCGGGGACGCAATAGGTCTGATCTTGGTGGATGACCTGGTCCATAGCTTTTCCCAGCCTCACGGCCAGAGTCTTGGAGAGGATCTTGTAATCGGTACAGAGGAGGGACACAGGGCGCCAGTTCTTGATGTCTTGCAGGTTACCCTTTTTGAGCAGCAAGGTGATGAATGCCCTACGGCAAGACAAGGGGAGCGAACCAGCGAGCAGACTTTCCTTGCAGATGTCTAGCAGGTCTTTTCCCAGAAGGTCCCAATAGGCCTTGTAGAACTCGACGGTGAGTCCGTCAACGCCCGAGGACCTCTAGCCCTGCATGCTGAGGAGGGCTGTGTGGAGTTCCTGGCCTGCTGGCTGGCCTTCTGGCTGGCCTGTTTGCCTGCCTGCTGGCTGGCCTGTTTGCTGGCCTGCTTGCTGGCCTGCTGGCTGGTCTGTTTGCTGGCCTGTTTGCCTGCCTGCTTGCTGGCCTGCTTGCTGGCCTGCTGGCTGGTCTGTTTGCTGGCCTGCTTGCTGGCCTTCTGGCTGGCCTGCTTGCTGGCCTGCTGGCTGGTCTGTCTGCTGGCCTGCTGGCTGGTCTGTCTGCTGGCCTGCTGGCTGGCCTGTTTGCTGGCCTGCTGGCTGGTCTGTTTGCTGGCCTGCTGGCTGGCCTGTTTGCTGGCCTGCTGGCTGGCCTGTTTGCTGGCCTGCTGGCTGGTCTGTTTGCTGGCCTGCTGGCTGGCCTGTTTGCTGGCCTGCTGGCTGGCCTGTTTGCTGGCCTGCTGGCTGGTCTGTTTGCTGGCCTGCTGGCTGGTCTGTTTGCTGGCCTGCTGGCTGGCCTGCTTGCTGGCCTGTTTGCCTGCCTGTTTGCTGGCCTGTTTGCCTGCCTGTTTGCTGGCCTGCTGGCCGGCCTGCTTGTTGGCCTGTTTGCTGGCCTGTCTGCTGGCCTGCTGACTGGCCTGCTTGCTGGCCTGCTGGCTGGCCTGTTTGCCTGCCTGTTTGCTGGCCTGTTTGCCTGCCTGTTTGCTGGCCTGCTGGCCGGCCTGCTTGTTGGCCTGTTTGCTGGCCTGTCTGCTGGCCTGCTGGCTGGCCTGTTTGCTGGCCTGCTGGCTGGCCTGTTTGCCTGCCTGTTTGCTGGCCTGTTTGCCTGCCTGTTTGCTGGCCTGCTGGCCGGCCTGCTGGCTGGTCTGTTTGCTGGCCTGCTGGCTGGCCTGTTTGCTGGCCTGTTTGCAGGCCTGCTGACTGGCCTGTTTGCTGGCCTGCTTGCTGGCCTGCTGGCTGGCCTGCTTGCTGGCCTGCTGGCTGGCCTGTTTGCTGGCCTGCTGGCTGGCCTGTTTGCTGGCCTGTTTCCTGGCCTGCTGGCTGGTCTGTTTGCTGGCCTGCTGGCTGGCCTGTTTGCCTGCCTGCTTGCTGGCCTGCTGGCTGGCCTGTTTGCTGGCCTGTTTGCTGGCCTGCTGGCTGGTCTGTTTGCTGGCCTGCTGGCTGGCCTGTTTGCTGGCCTGCTGGCTGGCCTGTTTGCTGGCCTGTTTGCTGGCCTGCTGGCTGGTCTGTTTGCTGGCCTGCTGGCTGGCCTGTTTGCCTGCCTGCTTGCTGGCCTGCTGGCTGGCCTGTTTGCTGGCCTGTTTGCTGGCCTGCTGGCTGGTCTGTTTGCTGGCCTGTTTGCTGGCCTGCTGGCTGGTCTGTTTGCTGGCCTTCTGGCTGGCCTGCTGGCTGGCCTGTTTGCTGGCCTGTTTGCTGGCCTGCTGGCTGGTCTGTTTGCTGGCCTGTTTGCTGGCCTGCTGGCTGGTCTGTTTGCTGGCCTGTTTGCTGGCCTGCTGGCTGGCCTGTTTGCTGGCCTGTTTGCTGGCCTGCTGGCTGGCCTGTTTGCTGGCCTGCTTGCTGGCCTGCTGGCTGGTCTGTTTGCTGGCCTGCTGGCTGGTCTGTTTGCTGGCCTGCTTGCTGGCCTTCTGGCTGGCCTGCTTGCTGGCCTGCTGGCTGGTCTGTCTGCTGGCCTGCTTGCTGGCCTGCTGGCTGGTCTGTTTGCTGGCCTGCTTGCTGGCCTTCTGGCTGGCCTGCTTGCTGGCCTGCTGGCTGGTCTGTCTGCTGGCCTGCTGGCTGGCCTGCTGTCTGGCCTGTTTGCTGGCCTGCTTGCTGGCCTGCTGGCTGGTCTGTTTGCTGGCCTGCTGGCTGGCCTGTTTGCTGGTCTGCTTGCTGGCCTGCTGGCTGGTCTGTCTGCTGGCCTGCTGGCTGGTCTGTTTGCTGGCCTGCTGGCTGGTCTGTCTGCTGGCCTGTTTGCTGGCCTGCCGGCTGGCCTGTTTGCTGGCCTGTTTGCTGGCCTGCTTGCTGGCCTGCTGGCTGGTCTGTTTGCTGGCCTGCTGGCTGGTCTGTTTGCTGGCCTGCTTGCTGGCCTTCTGGCTGGCCTGCTTGCTGGCCTGCCGGCTGGCCTGTTTGCTGGCCTGTTTGCTGGCCTGCTGGCTGGCCTGTTTGCTGGCCTGCTTGCTGGCCTGCTGGCTGGTCTGTTTGCTGGCCTGCTGGCTGGCCTGTTTGCTGGTCTGCTTGCTGGCCTCCTGGCTGGCCTGCTTGCTGGCCTGCTGGCTGGTCTGTCTGCTGGCCTGCTGGCTGGTCTGTTTGCTGGCCTGCTGGCTGGTCTGTCTGCTGGCCTGCTGGCTGGTCTGTTTGCTGGCCTGCTGGCTGGTCTGTTTGCTGGCCTGTTTGCTGGCCTTCTGGCTGGTCTGTCTGCTGGCCTGCTTGCTGGCCTGCTGGCTGGTCTGTTTGCTGGCCTGCTGGCTGGCCTGCTTGCTGGCCTGCTGGCTGGTCTGTCTGCTGGCCTGCTTGCTGGCCTGCTGGCTGGTCTGTTTGCTGGCCTGCTTGCTGGCCTGCTGGCTGGTCTGTTTGCTGGCCTGCTTGCTGGCCTTCTGGCTGGTCTGTCTGCTGGCCTGCTGGCTGGCCTGCTTGCTGGCCTGCTGGCTGGTCTGTCTGCTGGCCTGCTGGCTGGTCTGTTTGCTGGCCTGCTGGCTGGTCTGTCTGCTGGCCTGCTTGCTGGCCTGCTGGCTGGCCTTCTGGCTGGCCTGTTTGCCTGCCTGTTTGCTGGCCTGCTTGCTGGCCTGCCCCTCCTGCTCTCCCTGCACATCATCTCTCCCCACCTGCGCTCTCACCCTCACCACCATTCACCCCATCACCACACAGCACCGTGCTCCTATCCTTCCTCACACACACAATCATTTTCAAAGTTTTACATTTTTTCATGACTGAGCCTCAACAGGCTCCTCCACCATGGGCTCCTCCGCACCCGCCGCAGGTCCCTTCAACACCACCGTGGCACCCCCGCAGCAGCAGCGGGTTCCTCCGCGGCGGCAGCCCCACTAGGAGGGGGCCCCATCTGCTCAGCAGCAGCGGGCCGCCACCCGGGCCCATCGTGCACACTTTAATGACATGTCCCTCCTGTCCACATCCAAAGCACTTCATGTTAGTGGAGGTTGCAGAAAGCATGTAGTCGAATCCCTCCAGTCTAACATGAAAGCTCAGGTTCAGTTCCTCATCTCGTTTGTTCAATATCATGAACAGTTGTCTCCTATGGGAGACAACATGCTTTAGCAGAGGTGATTTAGACCCTGACATCATCTTCCTAATAGGTGAAACCACCTTACCGTGCAGAGACAGTTCTTTGATCAGGAACTCGTCACTGATGAACGGAGGGACGTTTGATAAAGTAATTTTGGTTGCAGGCAGCGTCATTGGGGAAACCTGTAGAAACAACCTATTGACAGATATGCTGAGCCTGCTCCACTCTCTCCACAAACAAAACGACAGCTCCACTCATGCGAGCTGCCGACATGATGGACCCATGTCCAATGACCTCCCCCACAGCCAAACACACCTCCTCCACGCTGCACGGAGAATCAGCATCCACCTTGATGCCGTTCTTCCGTGTCAGCGTGGAGAAACCTGCAGCACTCACCACCATGGTGCTAGCAGCTGCTAGCCACCTGGGAAGGCCTGATGGCCATGTCCCAAACAAACTCTGTGAAACACTAAGTTATCCCAGAAAAACAAACAAACCAATAATAGATCAATTCTCTCCCCTAAGCAGCCAACTGCATCCAGAGGATGAGGAGGACGCCGCCCTTGGATGAGCTCCAGCCGCCTCCCTATCAGGATGAGAACGGTTCTCCCAGGATGTCCTGCACTCTGTCCGATCTGAGCGACGCCAAATGCGATGTGTCCGTGACCAGCGGCAGTCCACACTTGTCCTTTGGAAAGTGTCTCAGTGACGGCAGTGATGACCAAGAGAGCGAAGGTTACTTCAATAAAGGCTATGAAGAAGACGTCCCCAGCGACAGCACAGCTGTCCTAAGCCCAGAGGTAAACACCCGTCATGACAGGGATGATTGACGTTTATGTGGGACTCTGACCTTCTCTGCTTCCTGCAGGACTTATCTGCTCGTGGGTCGAACGTTCACTTCCCAAAGGGCTACGAACCCGACGGCATGGCTAAGTACGGCACCTTGGACATTGTGTTTGACTACGACTCAGAGGAGCAGCAGCTCACCGTCACCATCATGGCCGTGACTGACCTGCCCTCCATCAAACGCACCGGGAACATTTCCTGGCAGGTCCACCTGGTTCTGCTGCCCACCAAGAAACAAAGGGCAAAGACGGGGATCCAGCTGGGCCCCTGCCCCATCTTCACAGAGGCCTTTCGTTTCAGCCACGTGGAGTCGGAGATGATCGGAAACTACGCCATCCGATTCCGTCTGTACAGCATCCGGCGGATGAAGAAGGAGAAGGTGTTTGGAGAGAAGGTGTTCTACCTGACCAAGCTCAACCTACAGGGCAAAGTTTCTGTGCCAGTAATCCTGGAGCCATGCTGTGCACTGCCGGTAAGCTGCATCAAAGCTTCACCTCATTAATGGTTCCTTTCTTCACTCATCTTTCCTCCTGTTGGATAACGTTCAGGGACTAAGGCTAATCCTCACGCAGCTTTAATCCCGCCGGGTTAGACGCAGCGGGATGGGCAGGCAGGGGTCTGGATGACGGCGAGGCTTGGAAGGTCAAAACGTTTATCTTTGTCTGGAAACTTTAAAAACAAACAACTATGATGTGAAACTTTTAAAGTAAGATCCTCACTAGTATGGCTAACTGAATATATGTCAAAAAGCTGCCCTCACCACTCATCAAAGGCGGGAATCGCCATAGCAACCTCTGAGTGGGAGGGCAGATCAGTATTAGTTCTGCTGGCTGCGGAATTTCCATCATTGATAAATGAGAAATGTTTGATGTTTGCAGGGCGGTGAATCCCAGCTCAGCCTCTCTGATCTGACCTGCAGTGAAAGCGCCTCATCTTTCCCATCTGTCAGTCAGACTTCTGCTCCAGAGATCCTTGTGGGCCTGGTGTACAACGCCACCACGGGCCGCCTCTCTGTGGAGATCATCAAAGGCATCCATTTTAAGAACCTCGCTGCAAACAAGCCACCCAGTAAGTTCCCTAAAAGGTTTGCTTGGGAACAGCAGGACGTGCTGAAGGTCTGATGCTTCATTGGAGATCTGGGATCATTTCCTCAGCTTCTTCTTAAAGATGGCTGCCAGTTAGGGCTGGGCAGTAACCCCGTTCTATCACTGTGCTCCTGTTCAGGAAGACTTGATCAAACTTGTCTGAGGTTCCCTTCAGCCTCTGACCCACAGAATCAAACCATCCAGTTACTTTGAAGGCCATCGACAGCCAGACCATTTGCTTCCGTCTATTGTGCCTTTGTTTTTAATGCGAAGGTTGGTTTCTGTTGAGGACCTCTAGGACTCGCTGAACTTCCGACTGATTTGTGTTTTGTTTTTTTACAACAGAAGGGCCTGTTTTAATTCCACTTTTAGCTTTAGCATTAGCTGCACATTAAACTCCAGCCGAAATGAATATTCAGAGAATCAAGTTTATCAAAGTAATTTCTGTGGATGATCAGATATTGAAGCCCAGCCCTACTGCTGCTATCGCTCCTCATTTTCATCAATTTGCCTCATTTCCAACTTTAAGGAGCTTCAGCAGCAAAATCCAACAGAAATCCACTTGTTGTGAACTTTGTGAAATGTTTCTGATATTCTGACCCTATCTTCTTCCCTTCCTTTGTTGGTAATGTTATGTCTGCTCCTGATATTCTTCCCTGCCGCCTTTTTCACATCTCGGTCCGCTGTTTCTCTTACTGCTGTCCAACCCTTGTTGTCAGATGGGCTGTTCTGTTGTCTGAAACACTTGATAGGTGGACAGGTTTATATTATCAGAGGTGAGTCTCCTCGCCGTCCCAAACTGAGCCACCGTTGGTGTTAAACCCCGAACCTTTCTATGTCTTCATGGATGCAGTTTTAAAGAATTTATCTTTTAATTAGCAGATCAGCTTAAAGCTTAAATCAACCAGCGGTTTGTATGGGAGAATTATCCTGCCATAATGCAAGAGCACATAATTTCAATTTGAGAAAAGAATTTCATCTTCTTGCTCTCAAAACTTATAATGCTCACACTAAAACATGCGCTCTCTCTCAAATATTTTCTCTTCTCTCTCAAATCTTTGTTTCTTCTCTCAGATTTAATGCTTCTTGCACAGATATTTTCTCCTCTCGCTTGCCTCCTTCTCTTCGTGCACAAACCGCGCTCTGCTCAAGTCTCAGTTACGCTTGCAAACCCAGATGCTCTGCTTGTGGATTTTTTTTGCTCTCTCTCAGATTGGATCGGATCGTCGCCTAGCAACCTTTCCAGCCAATAGAACGACAGCCTTGGAAAGGGTGCGCTTGTCTAATTCTACTGAGTGTGCCTGTGATAAACCTTACCGACAATAAAATGGCTTTTTAATTTAAAAGCTATTAAAATAAGAAGCTGAAAAACAACAACAATCACGAACATAAAAAAAGGAAATAATAAAGGGCGATTCAAGAATCACCAATGAAAAGTCACTTAATTTCTGCTGGAGGTAGAATTAGCATCTGCCCTGACTAGCAAACTTTTTTTTTTTTCTGACGAGCAACTTTGAGGCGGAGTTTTCTGTTCACATCACGTCACGTCTGAAGATGGATAGCTTTTAAATTAAAAAGCCATTTTATTGTCGGTAAGGTTTATCACAGGCACACTCAGTAGAATTAGACAAGCGCACCCTTTCCAAGGCTGTCGTTCTATTGGCTGGAAAGGTTGCTAGGCGACGATCCGATCCAATCTGAGAGAGAGCAACAAAAATCCACAAGCAGAGCCTCTGGGTTTGCGAGCGTAACTGAGACTCGAGCAGAGCGCGGTTTGTGTGCGAAGAGAAGGAGGCAAGCGAGAGGAGAAAATATCTGTGCTAGAAGCATTAAATCTGAGAGAAGAAACAAAGATTTGAGAGAGAAGAGAAAATATTTGAGAGAGAGCGCATGTTTTAGTGTGAGCATTATAAGTTTTGAGAGCAAGAAGATGAAATTCTTTTCTCAAATTGAAATTATGTGCTCTTGCATTATGGCAGGATAATTCTCCCATAGGTTTGGTAGCTTCTAGTCTTTTCTGTCTAAAGGTAGAATCTGCTGTCACACCTGTGGCTTTGTTACCAAACAATGAAACTTAGCAGAGCCGAGGACTAAAACACTACTTAGGCCTTCTTTAGATCATTTATGTTTCACATTAACTTTAGCCTGTCTTCATCTTCTATATCTACTTTAGTTTTCTTTTTCTTCTACATCTACGTTAACCGGTGTCCCAGTCAGTGACTGGATGCGGTCACTGGTTTACTAACCAGTCTAAGTGTTTTGGATCTATAAAGAGCCTGTAAGTAACGTGTTGTTAATTGATCCCATTGAACTAAACAGGATTGAATCAAAAAGTCCAACTTTCTATTTGAGGCTTAGTAGAAATGTTTGATTACTGCTTTATTTCCTCTTATTTCATTTGGTTTGCAAACATCCAGCCTGTTTGTTTCACATATCAATAAAAGTAATTGAATTAAACTGAAAAGTGAAATAAGGGTGAAAAGATGAGCGTCAGAAGAACAGCCTCCGTTCATTAAACATGAAAACGTTTGGCTGCCATCAACTCATCCATGAAGATCAGTAAATATTGTTGCTGAGTTTTTCCTTCCTCCCATGCATGAGATCCAGAACCTTTCCCTTTTTATCCTCCTGCTGTTTGTGCTTTTCTTTAACTGTTCCAGTCTGAAGTCAGATTTTTAGTTTGCAGGGTTCCTACACACTCTTTACATGTATAGAGATGAAGGTTTGTCCTTCAAACTGGGACCAGTGCTAGTTCACACCAGAACAATCACTACTTCACCGACGCACACTGAACTTTCCTATTCCAGAGATTAGAACTGCTGGTTGGAGGCTCTTCCAGTTCAAACTGGAGATGGACTGGTTTTAAACTGGAAGAAGCTGGGAGGGAAATCTGTCATCACCACAGGCTGGTTTCTCCACCAAAGCAAGCCTCCACCTGAGGAGGCGGACCAGTTTAGACCCAGTATCCTACCAGTTCAGACCAGATTTGTGGATTTGGGAAGTGGAGCTTCGGTTTCCCTTCACAATGTGAACATCTGGTCTGAAAATGAGAAAAATGAGAAAGTGAGAAATGTGTAGAAACCCTGCAGGACGGGTTGAGCCGCAGCATGCTTGGGGTGGGGCCGTGTTCCTGGCATGTTTTGGTGAGGAGATGTTCTCATCAGAAAGCTCAACCAGGTCAAGGCACTGGTCATTATTTCATTCTGCTTGATTATGAGCGAGATGGAAACCCGACTTTAAGGGGAAGATCACATGTATGAGTAGTTCTGTTGTTTCTGGTGAGGACGTGAAATCACTAAAATATGTGTGAACTGACGTCACATCCTTCAGCACACGGCCGTCCGTGTGACTCGCACTCTGCCCTCTCATCTCTAAACATCTGACTTGGATTTAAAGGGACCAGTAACCTGATTCTTTGTGCATTCCTGACAGGCTCCTCCATAGCCTTCAAACAGGGGAATAGTCACATCTGCTAACGCTGAAAAGACCTTTGTGCAAAATACTCATTCAGGTCTTGATTGACTTTGTGCATCTCACAAAGTGGAAGCGAGACGTGAAGCACTTTCAAAGCTCCAGCGAGCTGACGAGTCGAGTCAATCACCAGCCGCAGAACGTCCCACTTAGCAGCAAAGAGCCGCATCAGCGCCACTGACCACTTAATACATGCACAGCTCTGCACAGCCCATTCAGCAGCAGTCAAAGAGGAAATCAGGCCTTTTTTCTCTGCCTTTATGTCAAAGAGAGCAGCTGAATGTGTGATTGAAGGCTCTAAGCTGAGCACTGTTTAGCAGCTGGCACTCCACAGCATTAAAGCCTCAGCAGCTCCCAGTCAGACAGGAGGGGAGGGGGGGGGGGGCACTGTCACAGCTAGTGTGATTCCCATTCACGTGCTGAACTCATCAACAAGTCGAGCACGTGTCGAGATTTCTGCATTTCCAATGCAGCTAATCTGAAAACATGACGGACGGTAAAAAGAAATCAACCCAAATGTTCTCCATCCCATGCTACATTCAGTTATATTTCACATAAAATTATTTCTGGCCCACAAATAACATTTTTAAATCAATTTCCAACACAATAAAAAACACTTAAATTCTTTGATGGAAACATTTCAACCATATAGCAAAATAATTAAACCTCCTTCAAATCTCAAAACTACATGAAAAATGCCTTCCAGCCACCAAGCGGAACCACAAGGAGGCGACCGGGCCAGAGGCTGCTGTTGAATGGGATTCCTACAGACAGCGCCCCGCTGGTATGTGGGGGTCTGAGCTCCGACAGAAATAATATTGGAAGGCAGGATGGTAATCTGGATGAACTGACTGCAGTGATTAAGTTTTCAGGTGGATTTTCCCACTTAAAAACAATAAAACTACTTTATTCTCACTGATCAAAGCAAATACAGCTGCAGGATAAAGAAAGGATAGGGTAGCTCCGCCCAACGCGCCTCAGACCCACTTTACCACCGTGCAGCCAGAGCAGCAAAGATGCTTCAGCCACGCGTCAGAACTAAACTTGTACAAGCATCAGAAATGAAGTAGCAGACGCGTTTTTGCTGCTCCTGCTGCATTTGGTGTGAACGCAGCTTTAGCCTCGCTATATGCAGTTAGCCTCGCTGCAGGCAGTTAGTCCCGCTGCATGCCGTTAACCTTGCTGCAGGCAGTTAGCCTCGCTGCATGCCGTTAACCTTGCTGCAGGCAGTTAGCCTCGCTGCATGTAGTTAGTCTTGCTGCAGGCAGTTAGCCTCGCTGCAGGCAGTTAGCCTCGCTGCAGGCAGTTAGCCTCGCTGCATGCCGTTAACCTTGCTGCAGGCAGTTAGCCTCGCTGCAGGCAGTTAGCCTCGCTGCATGTAATTAGTCTTGCTGCAGGCAGTTAGCCTCGCTGCAGGCAGTTAGCCTCGCTGCAGGCAGTTAGTCTCGCTGCAGGCAGTTAGCCTCGCTGCAGGCAGTTAGCCTCGCTGCATGCCGTTAACCTTGCTGCAGGCAGTTAGCCTCGCTGCAGGCAGTTAGCCTCGCTGCATGCCGTTAACCTTGCTGCAGGCAGTTAGCCTCGCTGCATGCCGTTAACCTTGCTGCAGGCAGTTAGCCTCGCTGCATGTAGTTAGTCTTGCTGCAGGCAGTTAGCCTCGCTGCATGCAGTTAGCCTTGCAGCAGGCAGTTAGCCTTGCTGCATGTAGTTAGCCTCGCTACAGGCAGTTAGCCTCGGTGCATGTAATTAGCCTCGCTGCATGTATTTAGCCACAGTGCATGTAATTAGCCTTGTTGCAGGCAGTTAGCCTTGCTGCATGCAGTTAGCCTTGCTGCAGGCAGTTAGCCTTGCTGCATGTAGTTAGCCTCGCTGCATGTAGTTAGCCTTGCTGCAGGCAGTTAGCCTTGCTGCATGCAGTTAGCCTCGCTGCATGCAGTTAGCCTCGCTGCATGCCGTTAGCCTCGCTGCAGGCCGTTAGCCTTGCTGCATGCCGTTAACCTTGCTGCAGGCAGTTAGCCTCGCTGCATGTAGTTAGTCTTGCTGCAGGCAGTTAGCCTCGCTGCAGGCAGTTAGCCTCGCTGCAGGCCGTTAGCCTCGCTGCATGCCGTTAACCTTGCTGCAGGCAGTTAGCCTTGCTGCAGGCAGTTAGCCTCGCTGCATGTAGTTAGTCTTGCTGCAGGCAGTTAGCCTCGCTGCAGGCAGTTAGCCTCGCTGCAGGCAGTTAGTCTCGCTGCAGGCAGTTAGCCTCGCTGCAGGCAGTTAGCCTCGCTTCATGCCGTTAACCTTGCTGCAGGCAGTTAGCCTCGCTGCAGGCAGTTAGCCTCACTGCATGCCGTTAACCTTGCTGCAGGCAGTTAGTCTCGCTGCAGGCAGTTAGCCTCGCTGCATGCCGTTAACCTTGCTGCAGGCAGTAAGCCTCGCTGCATGCAGTTAGCCTTGCTGCATGCAGTTAGCCTCGCTGCAGGCAGTTAGCCTCGTTGCATGTAATTAGCCTCGCTGCATGTATTTAGCCACAGTGCATGTAATTAGCCTTGCTGCAGGCAGTTAGCCTCGCTGCATGCAGTTAGCCTTGCTGCAGGCAGTTAGCCTTGCTGCATGTAGTTAGCCTCGCTGCATGTAGTTAGCCTTGCTGCAGGCAGTTAGCCTTGCTGCATGCAGTTAGCCTTGCTGCAGGCAGTTAGCCTTGCTGCATGCAGTTAGCCTCGCTGCATGCAGTTAGACTCGCTGCATGCCGTTAGCCTCGCTGCAGGCCGTAAGCCTCGCTGCAGGCCATTAGCCTCGCTGCAGGCAGTTAGCCTCGCTGCAGGCAGTTAGTCTCGCTGCAGGCAGTTAGCCTCGCTGCAGGCAGTTAGCCTCGCTGCATGCAGTTAACCTTGCTGCAGGCAGTTAGTCTCGCTGCAGGCAGTTAGCCTCGCTGCAGGCAGTTAGCCTCGCTGCAGGCCGTTAGCCTCGCTGCATGCAGTTAGCCTCGCTGCAGGCAGTTAGCCTCGCTGCATGCCGTTAGCCTCGCTGCAGGCCGTTAGCCTCGCTGCAGGCAGTTAGCCTCGGTGCATGCAGTTAGCCTTGCTGCAGGCCGTTAGCCTCGCTGCAGGTAGTTAGCCTAGCCTTGGAGCTAAACCAGGTCCTTGAAAAAGGACCTATTGAACCGTCTCCATCTGTCTTTGGTTTGATGATTAATGTTGATGTTCAGCTGATCAGGTCCAAACAGTTTCACCTCCAGCTTCTACTGGTGACTCTGCTTACATCCCGCGACTTGACCTGTCAATCAGCCGCACTACGACTGTGATGTCACTTCCTGTCACCTCAGGGCATACCTTACCTGTGCCCAAAGCTCTCCTATCCTTCTGTATTGCTGAGGAACTGCTGTGCATGGACAATTAGTAACCAGAGTTAATGTGCAAAGATTTTTGCGCCCTAGAGAGGAAATACGTCACCAATCTGACAAAAAACAAAACAGCTTTTCTCATCCTTAAAGAATAAACATTTATCTTCAATTCAATTCAATTCAGTTTATTTATATAGCCCCAAATTCACAACACATGTCATCTCAAGGCACTTTACAGTTCAACCAGATCATACAGTCAAATTGATACAAAGTTTTCTATCTAAGGAAACCAGTTTATTGCATTGACTCAAATACAATCCCTCACACTAAGCATGCTTGTAGCGACAGTGGAGAGGAAAAACTCCCTTTTAACAGGAAGAAATCTCCAGCAGAACCAGGCTCAGTGTGAGCGGCCATCTGCCGAGGCCGACTGGGGTTCAAGGAGACAGAAGCAGAGACACAAAAAGCAGCTGTAAAAGGCGGCCCCGTCCAGGAAACACACATCTTGCACATCTAAAAAATGTATATCAATATGTTTTTAAATATTTCAATTAAATAATAATTTTATGTCTTAATCAAGGTCATTAGGTTTGTGGGGCGGCGCCGTAGCGACCTCTTTTGGCCAGCCGCCACTGCTGAGGTCAGAAACACCTGGATTAATTAGTTTGGATGTTGAGTATTTCTTGATGAGATACTGAGGTTATCCTGGCATAATCTAATCATACATGATAACAAATAATAATAATAACTCTACCAATGATAACTGATCAAAGTAATAAAGATATATCGGTCAGGTTGCACTTCTTTAGTTTCCTGTTTTTTTGCTCCCATGATGACTAAGAGGAGACGGTCAGACACAAGGACTTAAATACATGGGTTAAAAATAGCCAAAGATGCTCAACGATCTTTCAAACTGTTCCTGGCTGCTTGAATCCCAAACGGCAGGCAGTGAAAGACGGTCTGTGCCGCAGCAGAGATGGAGGATGTGGGAAAGCCACTGTATCAGAGGCGGTTCCTGAATCCCTTAAGCATCTTTTCTATGACTCCAAGCTGACATGTCACTGACTCTAAAAACTGATCTGTTTTATCATTTAACATAATTTGCTCATTCAGGTTAGACATGCAGCTGTTGCTTAGCAACAGGAATAAAGTAACGCTCCTTGCACCCTTTGAGTTCTTGCTCTGTTATCGTGAGCTCTCGTAGCTGTGCCTCATGTTTCATCCTATGTGGTCTTGATCTCAGCTGCAGTGCCATGATCTCAGGAGCAAACGGTTTAGCCGGAAAATAGGTCGCAGCGCTTTGTGTTGATTCTGATGGGGGAATATTCACTATGCCCTAATGCTCAGTTATCTGCTGTGAATGTCTGAGTTCCTCTGTAAACATCTTACATACCTGCTTCCTGCCAGATACCTACGTGAAGTTGACCCTACTCAACTCCATGGGCCATGAGATGTCCAAGTGCAAGACGTCCATCTGCAGAGGTCAGCCCAACCCCACCTACAAAGAGACCTTCATCTTCCAGGTGGCCCTGTTCCAGCTGTCCGACGTCACGCTCATCCTCTCCGTCTACAACAAGCGCAGCATGAAGCGGAAGGAGATGATTGGCTGGATCTCTCTGGGCCTGAACAGCTCCGGGGAGGAGGAGCTGACTCACTGGACCCAGATGAAGGAGTCCAAAGGACAGCAGGTCTGCCGCTGGCACAGCTTGCTGGAGTCCTAACCGTCACAAGGGGGGAGGTTATGAGGTAGAAGAATGCTTTGGCTGTTCAGCGTCATGCTTTTATCACGTAGTTTCTAAAATTCCTGACAGCCAAACTTCGGATCAATCAGCAGAGTCCAGAAAGGAATCACACAGCCTCCTAGTGATCCGCTGATAGGATCCTCACCAGAAAACCGGATCCTCCCTACAAACATATTCTTCCACACCTTTTAAAGATATTTTTATTCTCTTGTGAATGAAAATAGACAGTCCTAATCCACAGCCTGAATCTGGGAGGACCTTCTGATCCAGGCCCTTCCTCCACGTCCTACCTTGGACAGCAGGGTTTCCCAAAGTGGAGATCCAGAGGGTCAGATTGGACCCGATCATCTATGACTGATCTAAAAACTACAGGATTATTAATTAGGGTTAAAATAAACATTGCAGCTGCTGATGTTGTTTGTTTAATTAGCTTCTAAACAGGCAACAACTGCTGCAGCTCTGCTCTGCTGACGACCGGGTGAGCATCAAGGTATCAATGCTGCAGTCCTTCAACAAAAACCCAACCTCTCCTAAAGTCTCAGAAAGTACAAACATCAGTACGAACAACAGTACGAACAACAGTACGAACGACAGTACAAACATCAGTACGAACAACAGTACGAACGACAGTACAAACATCAGTACGAACAACAGTACGGACAACAGTACGAACGACAGTACAAACATCAGTACGAACAACAGTACGGACAACAGTACGAACAACAGTACAAACATCAGTACGAACAACAGTACGAACAACAGTACGAACAACAGAACAAACAACAGTACGAACATCAGTACGAACAACAGTACGAACATCAGTACGAACGACAGTACAAACATCAGTATGAACAACAGAATGAACATCATAACAAACATCAGTACGAACATCAGTACAAACAACAGTACGAACATCATAACAAACATCAGTACGAACATCAGTACAAACAACAGTACGAACAACAGAACAAACAACAGTACGAACAACAGTACGAACATCAGTACGAACATCAGTACAAACAACATTACGAACATTGGTACGAACAACAGAACAAACAACAGTACGAACGACAGTACGAACAACATTACGAACATCAGTACGAACAACAGTACGAACAACATTACGAACATCAGTACGAACAACATTGCGAACATCAGTACAAACAATAGTACAAACATCAGTACGAACAACAGAACAAACAACAGTACGAACATCAGTACGAACAACTTTATGAACATCAGTACGAACAACATTACGAACAACAGTATTAACAACATTACGAACATCAGTACGAACAACGTTACGAACAACAGTATTAACAACATTACGAACATCAGGACGAACAACATTACGAACATCAGTACGAACAACAGTACGCACAACAGTACGAACAACAGTATTAACAACATTACGAACATTAGTATGAACATTGATACGAAGAGTATGAACAACAGAACAAACAACAGTACGGACAATAGTACAAACATCAGTACGAACAACAGAACAAACAACAGTACGAACATCAGTACGAAAAATAGTACAAAAATCAGTACAAACAACAGTACGAACATCAGTACGAACAACATTACGAACATCAGTACGAACAACATTACGAACAACAGTATTAACAACATTACGAACATCAGTACGAACAACATTACGAACAACAGTATTAACATTACGAACATCAGTACGAACAACATTACGAACATCAGTACGAACAACAGTATGCACAACAGTACGAACAACAGTATTAACAACATTACGAACATTAGTACGAACATCGATACGAACAACAGTACGAACAACAGAACAAACAACAGTACGAACATCAGTACGAACATCAGTACAAACAACAGTACGAACAACAGAACAAACAACAGTACGAACATCAGTACAAACATCAGTATGAACATCAGTACAAACAACAGTACGAACATCAGTACGAACAACAGTACGAACAGTAAGAACAACAGTACGAACAACAGAACGAACATCAGTAAGAACAACAGTACGAACAATAGTACGAACATCTGTACGAACAACAGTACCAACGACATTACGAACATCAGTACAAACATCAGTACGAACAACAGTACAAACAACATTACGCACAACAGTACGAACAACAGTTTTAACAACATTACGAACATCAGTACGAACAACATTACGAACAACAGTGTTAACAACATTACGAACATCAGTACGAACAACATTACGAACATCAGTACGAACAACAGTACGCACAACAGTACGAACAACAGTATTAACAACATTACAAACATTAGTACGAACATCGATACGAACAACAGTACAAACAACAGAACAAACAACAGTACGAACATCAGTACGAACAACAGTACGAACATCATAACAAACATCAGTACGAACATCAGTACAAACAACAGTACGAACAACAGAACAAACAACAGTACGAACAACAGAACAAACAACAGTACGAACATCAGTACGAACATCAGTACGAACAACAGTACGAACATCAGTACGAACATCGATACGAACAACAGTACAAACAACAGAACAAACAACAGTACGAACATCAGTACGAACAACAGTACGAACATCATGACAAACATCAGTACGAACATCAGTACAAACAACAGTACGAACAACAGAACAAACAACAGTACGAACAACAGAACAAACAACAGTACGAACATCAGTACGAACATCAGTACGAACAACAGTACGAACAACAGTACGAACAACAGTAAGAACAACAGTACGAACATCAGTACGAACAACAGTACGAACAACAGTAAGAACAATAGTACGAACATCAGTACGAACATCAGTACGAACAACAGTACGAGCAACAGTACAAACAACAGTACGAACAACAGAACAAACAACAGTACGAACAACAGAACAAACAACAGTAAGAACAACAGTACGAACATCAGTACGAACAACAGTACGAACAACAGTAAGAACAATAGTACGAACATCAGTACGAACAACAGTATGAACAACAGAACTTCCTGTCGAGCTGGAAACTGAACCCATTGCTTGCATTTTCTGTTAAAACTCAGACAGTGAAAACAGATTATCTTCTCTTGGATTAGACAACAGAACAAACAACAGTACGAACATCAGTACGAACAACAGTACGAACATCAGTACGAACATCAGTACGAACATCGATACGAACAACAGTACAAACAACAGAACAAACAACAGTACGAACATCATGACAAACATCAGTACGAACATCAGTACAAACAACAGTACGAACAACAGAACAAACAACAGTACGAACAACAGAACAAACAACAGTACGAACATCAGTACGAACATCAGTACGAACAACAGTACGAACAACAGTACGAACAACAGTAAGAACAACAGTACGAACATCAGTACGAACAACAGTACGAACAACGGTAAGAACAATAGTACGAACATCAGTACGAACATCAGTACGAACAACAGTACGAGCAACAGTACAAACAACAGTACGAACAACAGAACAAACAACAGTACGAACAACAGAACAAACAACAGTAAGAACAACAGTACGAACATCAGTACGAACAACAGTACGAACAACAGTAAGAACAATAGTACGAACATCAGTACGAACATCAGTACGAACAACAGTATGAACTACAGTAAGAACATCAGTACGAACAACAGAACTTCCTGTCGAGCTGGAAACTGAACCCATTGCTTGCATTTTCTGTTAAAACTCAGACAGTGAAAACAGATTAACTTCTCTTGGATTAGACATAGGAATATAGTGACCTAAATTTATTCAGAATAATTTTTGACCTAGTTGATAAAAAACTACTTCCAATAAGTGTTAGGAAACAGACTGATACGGTGTATTTACCATTTACCCGGTAGTAAGAGCTTTTGCTTCGATGTAAAAAGTGATGTATGTTCGATGTCTTATATTAATCAGCTGCTAAAGATCTGATGAAACATCTGAAATAGTCAAAGGTTACATCAACGTACAAACACATTCTTTTAAACCTGCTACAACATAAACATTTCTTAACTATAATATTGTATGATATAACCAACTTATTACATGTTAATAACTTAGCTATTACCTCATGGTTCTATTAAATAACTGCTAAGCTCTGACAGGAAGTGCCCCCAAACACTTCTAAGTTTAGTGTATTTAGGATATAAATACAATATTTTTGAAATAAGGAGACTAAATATTAACAGCAGTTTCAGGATAAACTGTTTAAAAAATCCTAATGGGTCAGAAGCTCTAGGAAAGTCTGCTGCTATAAAATCAGCTCTGAGCTGCTCACAGGAGCGTAGGCCTTAAATTCCATCATATGTGTGAAAACATCCCCGCTCTGAAAGAACATTAATCAGTCAGGATGCCACAATGACTCAGCATAAATCCACAATGACTCAGCCATGATGCAGCCATGACTCAGTGTGCTGCAGTCATAGCACAGCCATGATTCAGCATGGCACAGCCATGGCACAGCCATGACTCAGCAAGCTACAGCCATGACTGGGCCAATACTCGGCCTGCTGCGGCCATGACTTTACATGAGTCAGCATGATGCAGCCATGACTCAGTATAATGCAGCCATGACTCAGCCATGACTCAGAATGAGTCAGCAATGATGGAGCCATGATTCAGCCATGACTCGGCATGATGAAGCCATGAGGCAGCATTGACTCAGTCTTGACTCTGCTATTACACAGCCATGACTCATTAGCGACTCAATTCAATTCAATTCAGTTTATTCATATAGCGCCAAATTCACAACACATGTCATCTCAAGGCACTTTACAGATCAACCAGATCATACAGTCAAATTGATACAAAGTTTTCTATCTAAGGAAAACCAGTTGATTGCATTGACTCATCGACTCAAATACAATCCCTCACACTAAGCATGCTTGTAGCGACAGTGGAGAGGAAAAACTCCCTTTTAACAGGAAGAAACCTCCAGCAGAACCAGGCTCAGTGTGAGCGGCCATCTGCTGAGGCCGACTGGGGTTCAAGGAGACAGAAGCAATGACTCAGTATGTTGCAGCCATGTCACAGCCATGACTCGGCCATGACTCAGTGTGCTGGAGCCATGATTCGGCCAATACTCAGTATTCGGCCAATGACTCACCATGACTTAGCATAATGCAGCCATGACTTGCCCATGAGTCAGCATAATGCAAGCTTGACTCAAAATGAGTAAGCCATGACTCAGTCAGGATGCATCCCTGAAACCAGGAAGCACAGCTGCTGCAGCAATGCTTATGATTGTCACCCAGGTTCCATCTGCAGTTCATAGAACTCCGTCTATAGTTCCTGTTGTGAACACTGTTGGTGATGTTTGGGTGTGTGTGTATGTACTTTAGCTGAGTGAGAACATATTTTTTGTATTTTATCAGTGAAGTGAGGACCTTTCTTTGACCAAGAACTTTGGTTTAGGACCAAGGTGTTATTGTTTGGGTTCTTCTTTCTATCAGTGAATGTTTCTGAACTATTTTTGTATCAACATGTGAACATTGTGAAAAACAGAGAAATGTTCTGGCTTGGTTCTGATCTTATTTACTGGGACCATCCCAGCTCAGGTCCGATTAGTATCCCTTCCTGTAGAACCAGGGAAGGATGTTTAGGAGACCAGAAGAGCTCACCTGTCCAGCTCTCCCTGCAGCTGGTACAGGTGTGATGTTGGTGAAGCAGGGAGACTCTACTGGTGGGGACCCATTAGAACCAAGTTAAACCAGGAGCTGTCGGTCAGAGAGCAGCACCGATCTCAGAACAACTGGATCACAGAACCACAGGTCCATGTCAGGTAAGTAGATTCTCAGCCAGTTCAGGGTTGAAGGTCAGGACAGGAAGGGACTGTTTGGGAAGATTTAAAGAGCAACATGGCTGCAGTTCTTTGGTTCCCTGCAGTCCAGTGGCCTGGCCTCCTTTAGGCTATTGGTACGTCCAGCTCACCCTGGTTCTGTTTTTGCTCCATCTATGAGTCTGTTGAGAGACTTTATAAGTCCAGAAGCTCATAGAGTGGATGAACTTTCTATCTGGTCAGAACCCTGAAGGAATGTTCTGATCAGATCATCGGTGGACCCAGATTACCAAGGGAACACCAGGCAGTTACCTCCAACAGTGGAGGCAGACACAGAGGAGGCCTCCTGGAGGATTGAGAAGGTGCTTCTACTGGATGGAGGTCCTGCTGGTTTTGTCCACAGGTCCTGCATCCAGATCTCCAGCTGATCCAACCATGGATCCAGCCATCAGAGACAGACTGAACCACCTCCCAACCACTGGACACAAGGTATCATGGGAGATCTTAATGCCTTGTCTGGAATCTTTACTGTTTGGGTCAGTGAGTTTATTTTTGTTTAAGAAGCAGCTCCCCTGCTGATCCGTTTAGGTCGGGTTTTAACTCCAGACGGCATCAGTGCCTTAATGTGTTCACCTTCTGTCACGGTGTCTTAACCTCCCTGGAAATTAACATTTCTGCTCTGATCTCGTTTGTAAAAAATTTTTAGAATTTCTATGTGAATATTTCTATGTGTTATTGATTAAAAAAATACCAACAGAAAAACTTGTCTGACATCCGTCTGGTTCCTTATGAGGTCATAAGTGTCCATCTTTTGGTGTTCTTGCACTGCCGAAAATCAACCAGCAGGTGGCGCAACACTGTGGTTTGCTGCTCGGCGTGTTTAGTGAAGCAGAGTTCAGGTGTTTTCTCCGCGCGTTTGACGTCATTTTCGTCTCCACCGACCTGCATTTGAATGCTGCTGCTGCACCAATGTCTGCGGGATGTCCAGCGAGCTGTGGTGCCGTCTCTTCAGAGTCATGTTGCCTCCAGTGCAGAGCTTGCTTAGCAGATAGATTGAGCGCTGTCAACTGGAAAACATTTGACCATTTTGAAGGTTGGATGCCAAAAAGTGTACAGCTCATGGAAGCTGCTCCTCTGAAGGTTAACGGAGCAGCCTGTGGTCCTGTAGCAGCATTTAAAGTAGCTCAAGCCCATCTGCCTGTGACCTCAGCATCAGCATCAAAAGACCAATAACTTCTAGATCATAATTTCTAGTGTTTCTCCAAGCATTCCTCAAAACAAAGCGGATGGAATCAGGTCCAGTAGCCGCTGGTGAACCAGACAGGAAATGCAGAACAGATGCACCCTCCCCCTGGAAAAAAATCTGATGCTACGCTCCAAGTCCAAGAGAGGTTTAAGGAGGGCCTGCTGAGGCAGATCAGACGGGTCCTTTCATGGCTGCTGACCTGAGACCACGAACCAGTGCAGTTAACCAGAACTAAACTGATAACCAGTCGCAGTGAATTGCATAGCAGAACATTGATGTCAACAACCAACTCCTCACTTTATGGAAAACAGAGGGATCAAAAGCAGGAAAGGTATGGCAGGCCGTCTGTCCATTTATTCAGCTGTTGGTCCCTCTGGTTCAACATGTGGATGGGTCCTTTTACAGCGAGACAGCCGCTTTAGACAGCAGAGGATCGGTGTCCATTTCCAACCAGTGGGATGTTTGGGGTAAAATCATCTCCGCTGTGCTTCTTTGCTGCTTCAATGGCTGCTTCCTGGTCCTCCTAAGTAGAGGAGGTGGCTCTAAATGTAATGTGTGGATGAACACACCTTCCTGCTCTCTACCGCTGTAAATAACCTTAACCCTTCACTAAAATGATCACCACAAACAAACGTACGAGACAATGAGGATACATAGTTGCATAAAACAGTGGCGGCTGGTTTAAAAATATTTTTGGTGGGGCTGATATAGCCTAGTGTATGTCTCCAACTAATCCGGAATAAGAATTCAAATAAACAATTGGACAATACATACAATTTAACAGTAATGATTTAATTTACTATATAATAACAGTAACAGTGATGATTTGGGTCACTGTGACGGGGTTCTTTGGCCTCCAAGAATCCAGGCTCAGTCGGGTTACCAGTGTTGGTGATTTATTGTGCTCAAAAACTCAAAACAGGGTGCAAAAGAAACTAAACATATACAAGATCCTCTGGGCCTCAGCCTCCCTCCAGTTACCAGCAATGTAACAAAGAAACAGAAAACAGAAATGGCCGCTCTTCTTCCCACAGCCCTCATTAAATAGTTTAAGCCCCTCCCCTCAGGCTCTCTTATTTCTGATTTCTTCTCATAAATCAGTTTTGTCCATATATTACCTCCACAAACAATTGATGTACAAAAACAAACAAATAATTTTTACAACTTAATTCTTTTACACAGATTCATTGACTTATTCAATTACACCAAACTGGGTTTGAACCCAGCAAAGACGCAGCCAGACTGAAGATGACAAGTCCCCGTAGCACACACCCACACACACACACACACACACACACACACACACACACACACACACACACACACACACACACACGGCTAACACCACTGAAATATTAAGTGTGCACCCTCAATACGCCAGCAGGTAACCAGGACAGCTTGTGTGTTTTAAGTTAATGGAGCTACTGGGCTCAGCGCGAGCGGATTGGTCCTCACAAGCACAGGATAACAGGAATGTGTGTGTGGCGCGCAAAGTTAGAGGATGTGGATTCGTCACAGTCACAATAACCATGACAGGAAATTTTCATATCCTACAACAGGGATGTTCTTCTGGCAAACGGGTAGATAAATAAGGATCTCACCGAATTTGGTGGAAGCTGCATCTCGCTCGTTACGTTCGCCATCATCCCTCTAATTGTCTGCACCTGCGCTTGGGTGCAGAAGCCTGTTAAAGCGCAGTATTTTCAGAGCCCCAAGACCATAACGTTCTGAGACGCTGATTGGCCATTAAATTCCCCTAGCAATAGTACATGATTGACAGATTCTCTGCAAATATGGGGCAGTCTGATCACAGCCCCAAGACAGAGACGGTAGGAGTCTGTCTGTGGAAATCCACAAATGAATGACAGTAGGTAGGGAAATGTAGTTTATATAATTTGTTTTGCTTATAGGTACACACTTTAGAGAGTAAAACTGACATTTATGAGTTAATTTCTAAAAATATATTTTACGTTTCTCTCTTCTTATCAGGGAGGGCGGTGCCCCAGCGCCCCCTATGGGCCGGCCGCCACTGGCATAAAAATATATCAACACATATGAATGAAAAACCAAAGAAAAAGAAAGCTGGAGTTAGTTTAGGCAGTAGGTAGCTTCAGCAATAGGTAGCTTTAGCAGTAGGTAGCATTAGCAGTAGGTAGCATTAGCTATAGGTATATTTTGCTGTAGTTAGCTTTAGCAGTAGATAGCATTTACTGGAGTTAGTTTAGGCAGAAGGTAGCTTTAGCAGTAGGTATCATTAGCTGTGGGTACTTTTATCTGTAGGTAGCTTAAGCAGTAGGTAGCATTAGCAGTAGGTAGCTTTAGCAGTAGGAAACTTCAGTTGTAGGTAGATTTAGCAGTAGGTAGCATTAGCTAGAGTGAGTTTAGACAGTAGGTAGCACGAGCTGTAGATGGCATTAGCTAGAGGTAGCACTAGCTGCAGGTAGAAACTGGAGTTAGGTTTGGCAGTAGATAGCTTTAGCAGTAGGTAGCTTTAGCAATAGGTAGCATTAGGTGTAGGTAGCATTAGCTGGAGTCAATTTAGGCAGCAAGTAGCTGTAGCTGTAGGTAGCTGTAGCAGTAGGTAGCTTTAGTTGTAGGTAGCTTCAGCATTAACTGAAGTTAGTTTAGACAGTAGGCAGCACTAGCTGTAGATGGCATTAGCTACAGGTAGCACTAGCTGAAGGTAGCATTAACTGTAGGTTGCATTAGCTGAAGTCGGTTTAGACATTAGGTAGCTTTAGCAGTAAAATGTAGGTTGTATTAGCTGTAGGTTGCAGTAGTAGTAGCATAGACCTGACCAGTTAGCGGCTAAAGTCGCTCCTAATCCTCCAGATACCTGACCAGCAGTGTTGGGCGCATTACTTGGAAAAGGTAATTAGTTATAGTTACTAGTTACTTCTCCCAAAAAATAACTGAGTTACTGTACAATAAAAGTAACTAATTACCAGTAAAAGTAACTGTTGCGTTACTTTTGCGTTTCTTGCCCCCGTAACCCTCACCACCCAGCCCCCACCTTCTCGCCGTGTGTTTCCAAAGCCAGCTGAATAGAGTGGACGACAAAGACAAGAACCTGCAGAGAGTTTAGCATTTATTGCAACTCAACGTAAATGACATCAGGCGGGAACGCCATCTGACGGGGATTATAGGCCCCTGCTTAACATGGGGGGAACGCTATCTGACATGCCTATAAACCCCGTCAGATAGCGTTCCCCCTGCTTAACATGGGGGGGAATGGTATCTGATGCGGTGTAAATATCATCAGGCTGCATTACCTCTACTCATGGGTGTGAAGTTTTTTAACAGGACATTCAGATCCATCCATCCATCCATCCATCCATCCATCCATCCATGCATCCATCCATCCATGCATCTCTCTTTCTCCATATAGGCTCATGATCGTTCACGCTCTCCGTAGTTCCCCTGTGGCGTGAGCACAGGTCGGCTGTTATACGCCTTTAGCGAGCATGCGCGTTTCCTGTCGCTTGCGCGGTGAATCGTGTCGCCTGCACTGTGCGGAGATGCAGGGGAAACCGTATCTGATGGGGAAACGCAGCTCGACGTAACACCGGTATTTCCATGTGGAAAACGCTGTTTTGCTGCTGGAGTCCTCCTCACTCTCCATCTCTCTGTGTGTGCTGTACGTTAACACTAGAGACTGACATGGGAGTGGATTTTCACTCCCGTCCCGTCCCACTCCCACAGAAAAAAATTGTGTCCCGTCCCGATCCCGGGCCAGAGTAGAAATTTAAATTCTGTCCCGTCCCACTCCTGGTGAAATTACTCCCACTCCCATCCCGCTCCCATTCAGAATGACTCCCGCTCCCGCACCACTCCCATGCTCTGTTCGAAAACCTAGGATGCGTCCTTAGAAGGCCAGATTCGGAGTACGATTACGTCATAGTGCGGCGCTGAGGTCTGGTCGGATTCCAAGAGTCCTCGTTATGCGGCCTTAAAATGCGTCCTTCTTTTAGCCCGATTTGAAGGACGGGTGTCGATGTATCCTCGCTATCCTTGGTTTACCCAGGATTCATTGCGAGACCAAGCAAGCCGTGATCAGAGGAAAGCTTACAGCGCCGAACAGTGGTGAAAATTGGAAGTTCAGTTTAATATAATCCAGTCTGTGAATAGTTCCGTCTGAAATGAATGAAAATAGTTGTTTTAATGGTTATAGAGTCAGATATGTGGCGGTAATGTTTGATTTATCTAAAGGTTTTAATCTGTTACTGATTAAATGAGTTTGGCTGTAATTTAAGGACAGATTCTAATAGATCTGCAGGGTGGGGGCTATAAATCTGATAGTTTTATCTTTTTATTGCTGTTTTGCACAATAGGCTTAACTAAGATTTTTTCTTGTTTAATATTAGAGATTTTGCAGATATGTTTTGAATACATACATTGTTTAGATTTACTTATATCTTTCTACCCCTTTTATAGAATAGAATAGAAAATCCCTTTATTGTCCCACAATGGGCAAATTTACAGCAGCAGAAAGATTATTGAAAATGGTCACACAAATGTGGACCTTAGAAAAATGTATAAGAATAACATAATAGGGAAGAGTTAATATATATATATAAAAAAAAAAATACAATTCTGTAAAGTGTTTTAACAATATAAAACTGGAGAAAAAATAACCAATATGCAGCTATGGACATTTTTACAGTAATTTGAAAATAGCAGCAACATCAGAGATGTGCAGAATGACAGCAGCAGGTTATTTAACTGACTAAGGTTTCTATCATTACATTTGATTTGATTGGTTCCTGCTCCCGCTGGTTGGAACCTTTATTCCACTCTGGATTCTCATCAGTCTTTGTTCACTTTACAATAAAAAATAAATAAATAAACCAACAGTTTTGGAAACTTCGGTTTTCATTCTTTTCCTGCTTTGTGTGTCAACTTTCGCGGTTGCTAAGCAACAGACCTTACGGGCGATAAAACCCGCTGAAGGGTAGACCTGGTCGAATTCACAGCCAAAACTCTTCCGGTCTCCTTATTTTCACGGACTTCAAGGGATCCAGTCTAAGTAGACCGCGTCCTTGGAGGATCCAGTCTAAGTAGACCGCGTCCTTGGAGGATCCAGTCTAAGTAGACCGCGTCCTTGGAGGATGCAGCCCAGGATTTCGAACAGAGCCCCATTCTTGTTGTTTTTGAGCGCGGGTGAAAAACTCAGAGCGGAAGCACTGTTGGTTTTTGGGTCGTGTAGTTTTTTTGACTCGCATTATAGTGTAGGCTTAAAGGAAAAAAACTACAAAATGGCGCCGCGCCAGTACTGGATTTTTTTTCTTTCTATTTTATTTAATTTTATTTTTTGGCATCGATCCTAGTTTTTTTTTAGTTATTATCGGTTTGCTCCCGCTCCCGTCTGCTCCCGTTAATGTTTAATCCTGTACCGTCCCAATCACGTGATCGTTACTAATACTGACTCCCATCCCACGGGAATCCCACGGGAATCCCGTGACCCATGGGATTCCCGAAAAAATGTCAGTCTCTAGTTAACACGGACCAGCAGAAACACCCACCTACCCAACTGACAGACGGAATCTCTCTATACATCAGCCAATCTCCTCCTCCCCTCTCTCATGACAAGGCGCGCACGAGTCCTATCATGAAAAAAGGTTAATTGTGCGACCTGAGTAACGCGCAGTAACGGGGTGTCTGCAATGGTAACTGCGTTATAGCTACAGTCAAAGTAGTTAGTTAAATTATCTCGTTACTAAAAAAAGGTAACGGCGTTAGCATGGGCGTAGGTTTGCATAGGGACCATAGGGACATGTCCCTACCAAAATTTTGGACCGATCTATTTGTCTCTACCAATAATTCGGTTTGAATAACATGTTTATAATTTACAGTTCAGCGTGGTGGATCACACACAGCCATTGTGTGTGATCACAGCCAATTATTTTCCTCCCGCAGCTCCGCAGCCTAGTAGCTGCAGCTGCTGCTCCATCTGAGTCCTGTCCTTTAAATCAGTAACTGTGCTGTTTAACTCCACTCTCATTGGTTGTTCGACCTAAAGTTCCGCCTTCCCTCTTCCTGATTGGCTGTTTACTAGTCTGTATGCCGTATGCATGCTTGGATTTATTTATTTTATTATTTATTTATTTATTCACGCTAGTTACTTCGAATAATATTAGGCTACGAAAAAAAAACTTAATTCTATCTACAGTAAAACTTTTAGTAATTGTTAAGAGTTATTTTATACTGAAATAAATTTAGTGTCATTCTTAGTATTGTGTTTTGTAGATCATGCTACTAAATGTAAATACAATAAATTTATTTGCGTCCCTTGAATCTGTTATTTTGCGTTGTTTCATGATACAGAGAGAGCATTTATAAAATAAGAGTGTTTCACCCATTTACCTTTGCACAATTCTATATCTTCAAAAGAAAATACAGGATAAATCCACATATAACGGGCATATTTAGACTATATTTGGTTAAATAGGCACATATTTACCTACTGTTTTAGTCACTGCACTTTAAATGCAAACCTTTTCAAAGTGGAAAAAAGTCATTCATCATTCATCAGAGCCGGTGATGCTTCAAACATTGATAAACAGCATCTAGTGCGTGTAGTGCTTATAAAATTTGTATAAATGTAGCAAGAAATGTTGCTTTTCTCTTTAAACCAAATGCAGCCTGATGCTCACGTCAATTTTGCAAAGGTAAAATTACATTAATGAAACTTAGGAGCAATAATGTTCCTACCAAAGTGGAAATCAAACCTACGCCCTTGGGCGTTAGTAAAAAGTAAAGTCACTCTGTCCATCCTGAGACCTGACCAGTTAGCAGCTAAAGTCGCTCCAGCGGCGCTGAAACAGCTGCAGGGATTAAATCTAAAAACCTCTTGCCATAAACTTAAACTGATCAGCGTAGCTGGCTGGAATGAGGAGGAGGAGGAGGAGCAGGAGCAGGAGGCGCTGCATGCCGCACATCAGCTCCTGCCTTCAGCCCGAACACACACAGCTGGTCTGGGTCCGAACCGTTCAGAACTGATCCTCCATCTCCGAACCCAGCTGTGGATCAGAACCGAGTGGGAGGAAGGCGCTCCTTTTATTCCTCTTCTGGGTTCCGGTCCACGTCCCAGAGCTCCGGGTCAAGACAGAACCAGCAGGGTGAGTGACTCCCTGCTGTTTGCTTTCATGATGGACTAACGGACCGGGTCCGGTACGCAGAGCAGAACCAGTTAAGAGTTCTGGTTTCCTCCTGGATCAGAGCACCTGTTGCTCCGCTGGTTCTGGATCACCTTCTTCTACTGGATCCGTCTCTGCTGGCTTTTAGGCGACTAGTCCCGGTTCAACTGGACCAGAACCAGTTCTGGGTTTCCCTCCAGGTCCTCTGGATGAGTCTCTGTTCCCAGAATGAAAACCTGCTGCGACCCGCAGGTTGTTCTGAAAGGAGCCTTTCATTGCAGGTGGACCGGTACAGGGTCCAAATGCCCCCCAACCCACCTTAAGTTTACTTCCGGGAAGGAATATTGTTTGTAAATCAAACATTTTCCTTGATGTTATTTGATCTATTTTTTTTCTGACGTCACCTTGAAGGAGGATCCAGCAGCTGGTCCAGATTCTAATCAATCCTTTTAGAACCAGAATCATGAAAAACGGGAGGAAATTAGAAAACATCCCGGTTTACAGAACCGCAGAACATTAATGGCAGCAGCAGAGAAACAGGAGGATGAAGAGCAGATCCATGACTCATCATCATCATCATCATCGGGGGAGGAAGCAGCTCTGTAAAGAAGCATTTGAACTTTGGCTGCTAAGGAGAAACACAAAGCAATCCTCCGCCACCACCGTGCTTCACAGCTGGTCTGAGCTCTGTGTTCCGATCCGCTGGCTGTGGTTCTGTCCATCATCGTCCCTGATCCATGGTCCATCATGCTGACCTCAGTCCTGCATATTGAACAGATCCAGCTCGTTCTAATAGACTTAATGTGGGACTGAAATAGTTAGAACCGTCGTTCAGACGCATTCTGTGCCGGCGTGCTTCTGTCTGGGATCTGATTGATTGACTATTGATCTCACAGTGGAGAAAATGACTCATTCCATCAGCTGAAATAGTCAAAAAGAAGAAGAAGGTGCCAAAGGAGGAAAAGGTGCATGATATATATACAATATATACAGTTTTTTATATATTTTTATTTTATAGCAGGATCATTATACTGGATACAGGCTGTTTCCATGGGGATTTGTATAGATGGATATTGATATATATAGTTATTGCTCTGGGTGTCAAATACAGAGAAACAGGTGATTGCACAGCGTATTAAATAGTAATTATTCTCCATTGCAGAAGTTAGTGTTGAAGCGTCTCATTGTAGAGTCTGGTTGCAGCAGGAATGAATGACCTGCAGTAGCGCTCCTTTTTCCTAACAGGCTGTAAAAGTCTCTGACTAAAGGAGCTGCTCAGCTCCTCTCCAGTCTGCTGCAGAGGGTGGAAGGTGGCGTCCATGATGGATGGATGCTTGGACAGCAGCCTCCTCTCAGCCACTGAGTCCACTGAGTCCAGGGTGCAGCCTAGGACAGAAACGGCCTTTCTCACCAGTTTGTTCAGTCTCTTTCTGTCCCGCTCTGCGCTGCCAGGGGCCCAGCAGACGACAGCGTAGAGGAGGGCTGAGGCCCCCACAGAGTCAGAGAAGGTTTGAAGCAGGAGCCGCTCACTCCAAAGGATCTCAGCCTCCTCAGCTCTGGCCCTTCTTCTACAGGGCGTCGCTGTTATGAGGGCAGTTTATTCATGGCGGGTATTAATGGCCGTTCACACACGTCGCATTTGAAAAGATCCGATTCGTATCGGATTCAGGACCACATAGCCAAGTGGCCTGGGTCGCATTGGAAAAAATCGGATCTGTGTTGTTCAGACAGCCATGAAAAGATCACATTCAGGTCGCATATGGGCAAAAAAATCAGATTTGGGTCACTTCAGGCCCCTGGATGTTCACGAGGGGATGAGGTGGGGGTCTTCTCCTCAAGTCCATCACCATCTCCTCTGTCTTACTGGTGTTCAGCCACTGGTGGTTCTCCTCACACCAATCCACAAAGTTAATGACGATCGATGGATCCTCCAGCTCCTTCCCCTCAGAAACTCAGCCTGCAATGGCCGAGTCATCGGAGACCTTCTGGAGATGGCAGCTGTCCGTGTTGGAGGTGAAGGGTGAAGAGGAACAGAGACAGATCGGTCTGGGGGGCCGCAGACCTCTGACTGACAGCCGTCCCATCTTTGCCTCCCTGATCCTCCATTGGAGCTCTCCTGAACTCTACGCTGCTCTGTCTGGTTCAGGAGGACTTTCAGCTCAGGAGTCATCCAGGGGGGGTTGTTTGGAAAGCTCCGTAGCCGTGGCGTGGATACAGTCCAGAAGGTCACGTAGTCAGTGATGCATTCAGTCAGGCTGATGATGTCATTACCACAGGCATTCATTTCATTTGTTTCCTCAAAGGTTTCATAAAAAGCTGGAACAGGGAGTCGATGACGGCAGCCTGCTGTCTGTGGAACACATGCTGGATCCATTAGAGATTCTGCAGAGCAAAACGTCTAAAGTTACAGGAAAGCAGGCCAACCATCCCATCCTGAAGGTTTTCCTTCCTTGGAAAACATCCTGAAAATCAGCTTCTAAGCAGCTGTAATGTCTGAAACAGAATCAGAAATACTTTAATGATCTCAGAGGAATTATCTCTGTTACAAACAACATATTTATCATCTAAAGAAATAAAATACAACACAAAGAAATACAACTTTCCACTCTAAAAATAAAAATATATACACATTTAACTATAATATATACATACTTAGATCAAACTTACAGGTAATAATAGAGCAAAAGAATTAATAATTGTCAATAATTCTATAAATCTGAGTCTGATTTACAGGGCAATGCAAACAGTTGCATTAGCCTGGATGCAGAAATGTTTTAGTCCAATGAGATGTGTTTGACGTTACCATGTCAACCAGAGGCTGAATAAAAAACAAAGATGGGATTTCTGCCTCAGTGGATGGAAAGACGTTCGCTGATTCCTCCTGAACAGATTTGGTGAGACTTTGATTCATCAGGTAACTCTGCTGCTGTGATTGGCTGAAAACATGGGAGGCTGCAGAGCTTCATGCAGACGGAGATGAACTCAAACATCTGCTGCAGCTTTTAGTTTGGTTCTCACTGATATCCAATCAGCTTCACTGGTTGGTTTAATCCCTTCCATTAAAGATCAGGAATGTTTAGAAGCAACGTCCTCCTGCTGCTTCCATTAAAACCAGTTTGGTGTCTGGTGGAGCTCAGTGGTTTTTCTCGCAAACTGTTTGTTTGGATTTTTTAAAAATAGAGGAATATGTAGAAACGAGCTGCAGACGGACTGATCTTCTCTAACCTGAGGCTTCCTCCTCTCTCTGACCTCGGTGATGGAGAGCTGGCTCGGCTGTGGTTCTGGTTCCGTTCAGATCCAAGCGGGTTCTCCAGGTCCATCGTACTGCAGGTTCTGAATGCATCTCTGCTGCATCCAGAACCTGCAGCTCAGTCGATCTGGAGATCACGCCTTTAGGTCCAGAACCTTCAGAACCACTTATTAAAGGTTCTGCCTGTTGGTACCGCTGTGGCCCAGTGGATCAGTTTGCTGTCTAAACATTTCTACATGGAAGTGAATGAGGAAAGTTCCAATTAAGGCCCAATATGAGTGAACAGAACCTTTAAACCTCAGTTCATCCGACTGGTTCCATCTTTTGTGACGTTCTGTTGTAATGAGCAGAACCAGCGGGTTCTAATTGGACCTCTGCGGGTTTTTCTTCAGAACTGAACCAAGGATGACCCTGGTTCTGTCAGTGAACCCTTTCCTGGACCCAGAGGGAGATGCTCCGCTTTCTGCTTACCCCCCCATCTGGGGCACGGATCGAAGCAGGGAGACCCGGCTGGCCCAGCCGGACCCGGCCTGCAGCTCTCCAGGTGCAGAATCATTCCTGAATGTGATTTTAGGTCCCAGACTGAAGATGATCTGATTCCTTCTCCTCTGAGCAGAAGCTTCCTGTAGAAGAGGTCCTGATCGGGGCTCCAGGTCCAGATCCGCCTACTTCAAGAGGAAGTTTGCTGCTGATGATGAAGATCCTCTCCTCAGCTTTCGGACTTACTGCCAACCTGTAAGTATTTAGGTGATATTACCTGTAAGTATTCACCTTCCAGAACCCAAACATTAGAGCTTAGTTTCTACAGTTCCCCCCAGCGGACCTGAACCCGACGCGGTTCTATTAGTTCTGGAGCCTAATGCACTAGTCCCAACTGGAAATAGATCACAGCACCCAGATGTTCAAAATAAATCATCAACATGTCTGAATGTGGTGACACACTAACCTGACAACAGCCAGATGCATGTCTCGCTCCGCCTAGCTCCACTCACATACATCTGGGAACCCGCTCATTGAAAGTGATTTCCCCAACCGAATTTATGGTCTGGCCAATCAGGACGCAGGGCGGGTGTGTCCTGCATGTGACGTAGTGGAGAAGCGAGTTCTGTAAGTTGTTCATCTATAATTTTTTGGTTGGCTTCTTTTTTTAAAATAAGTCTGCTGTGCACAATGTTGCCTTTTATCCGCACATTTTCATGGCACAAACGACATTGATCATTTACCGACATTGCGCTGATTCCACTGTTGCTACATCCAAGATGTCGGCTGTTCTGTTTTGTTTTTTTCCTGCGTAGCTCTCACAGCTTCGGTGTGAGTGGTTGAAATAGCACGTCAATAAAGATGACAGACAAGTGGCTTATCCAATCATATGCAAGGAGTTTTGATAAGGCCCAGCCTTCAGTAAAGGCAATTCCTATGGCGGTGTCCCAGATGTATGTGAGTGGAGCTAGGCGGAGCGAGACATGCATCTGGCTGTTGTCAGGTTAATGACACACAGCTGCCTGCACACATCTGCACTGAACTGCGCTTCTCTGCATGTACCAGACTTAGCTGCAAAAACAAAGGAGAAGCAGTTTGAAATGGAGAATCGGGGAGAATCTGGGTCTTCTCACACCCCTGTTCTCCAGCTGCCGCCCGGAGTCTGGGGCCTGGAGGAAGAGCAAGCCACCTGGTCCGTGGTTTTGGCTGGGGCCGGCTGTGGGGCCTAGGTGGCCTGCCGGTGGCGGGGCTGTCACCACTGCTCTCCCCAAAGAAGGTTAGAAGGTTGGATGGAGTGGCATGAAGTGCCTGGTTGAAGCGTTTTTTTTTGTTTTTTTTTCCGGGGGGGGGGGGGGGGGGGGGGGTTCTGGTAGGGTGGCCCGCGTGGGATGGGTGGGCGGGGTCCGTGTGCGGGGTGGGGGGCCGGTCTTGAAGCAGGAATGAGATGGGTTGGTGTGGTGGTGTCGCCGCTCCCCTCCCCCCACATCCGGATTTTAGGTTCACTTATTGGGTCATCCGATAGTCCCGGGAACAAGCACCGGTGTCACCGGGTTTTTGGTCCTGGTATTATTGGATGTGAGTGTTATGTGTGAATGTGTGTCCGCGTTATTTTCTTTATTTATTATTATTATTATTATTATTTTATTTTATTTTTTTTTTTCTCTGTGGTACGAGTGGGGGCACTAGGGAGGGAAGGCATGATTGAGATGGTGTGTTTTTTTTTTGTTTTTGTTTTTTTCTTTCTCCCAGGTTGGGGTCTCAACCGCACCCTCTCCCAAATACATCTCAAGTCTCCGCTAAGTGCGGAGCCCATTCCCCCCCGTCCTGCTCTCCCTCTGCTGGCTGGCGTCGGGGGTCACCGGTGCACTGGTGGAGCTCGGGGTCTGGGGGTTGGATGCCCGGGGGGCTGCTGGCTCATTCCTGGCGGCCTCTCCGCTGGCCC
Organism: Cyprinodon diabolis; assembly: GCA_030533445.1. Lineage (NCBI taxonomy): Eukaryota > Metazoa > Chordata > Actinopteri > Cyprinodontiformes > Cyprinodontidae > Cyprinodon > Cyprinodon diabolis. The sequence continues at coordinate 175,704 of CM060080.1, read as the reverse complement.
CGGCCGACCGGGGCTTTGCTGGGGCTCCTGTCTGGGGGTCGGGTGCCCTTGGGGCCTCGGATCCCTGGGGCCCGGGACTGGATCCACTTTGGGGTGGGGCTGGGTGTTGTTCGGGGATTTTCGGTGTCGGTGCCGGTGCCTTCGCTACGATATCGGTTCCTGGGCGGTGTTTTTTTCCTATGCCAGTTCTGTGGTATCGGTTCGGGGGGGAGCTGCACGGCATGGTGGGGTGCGAGTCTTGGGTCCTGTTTTGGGCTCCGGTTTTTCCGCTCGCATTTCTCCTCTTGCATATTTATTTACTTCGTCCGGTGGGGGAGCGGCGTGATTCGCTGCGCTCTGGCTTTGTGCTGCCCCTCGGGCTGCTGGGGGGGGGTGATTGCGCCGGCTGCAGTCTGCTCTTCTTGCGGTTTTGCGCCGGGCGGCTTTTCTGCTCTTCGGTTGATTATGTGCGCGGTGTGTTGCGTTGCGCGCTGTTGGCGTCAGTCTTGGTGGGGTGGGCCTGCGCTTTTGGCGCTTTTCGGCCGGTTTGTGGCAGATGCGCGTGGGCCCCGGCCGCAGGCCTGTGTGTTTTTCCTGGGTGGTGCGGTCGCGGTGGGTGTTGCGGCCGGTTGCCGGGGCTTGGTGCCGGGGGGCGGGGCGTGTTTCGGTGCTCTGTGGGGCTGGGGCGTTTCGGTCGGTGCCGTGGGGGGGCCGGTGTTCGGTGCCCGGCCCTACTTCAGGGTGGCCGGCGGGGCCCGCGGACTCGTCCCCGCGGCTCCCCGGGGCGCCGGCATGGCGGTGGCTGGGGCGCTTCTTCGTGGCTGTCTCTCCTCCTCGCTTGGTGGGGGTCTGATTTCCGGGGCTGGCCCCTCCTTGGTGCGCTGGACTCAGTGCTCTGGGGGGGGCGCCTCTCCGGCTCTCTACAACCACTATTGATCATTTTTTTCTATGGTTAAAACTTTACATGCACAAGTTCACCCTCACAAACAACTACAGGTGCTAGGCTTCAGGTACTTAGAGATTCACTTCCAAACAGAAACCCCACATTCATATCTTCAGGTAACACAGAGTACATGTCAGACTTAATAATATTACTTTAGCGATAGTTTCAAGGTGTTGCTTTATTGTATATCTCGTATCGTGTCTTTTGGTTGTGCTGTTCTTTTTTCATCTCGTTACAGGTGATGAAACAGACTGAAAATGTTTTATCATTGTCTCCTTCCTATCTCCTCTTTCTTTCATCTTTTGTCCTTTTTTTTCTTTTTCCTTTTTCTTCTTCTGTTTTTCTGCTCTATTTACACTGCAGTGTCCATATAAACTGTAAAACTCCCTGCATAATTATAATAAAGCAATTTATATGCATGAAACAAGTGTAGCAGTATGGCAATTGCCGTACTGCTACACTTGTGAAAGTAAAATCTGTTGGGCTCCTTTTGGCATCAAGACAATTATTCTTGTTGCCACCTTGCCAGACAGGACACTGTAAAAAAAATAAATAAATAAAATAAATAAAAAAAGAAAAAGAAAAAGAAATGGAAGCGGCCATCTTTAGAACATCAGCAGGTCGGTTTTGATTGTCTCTTCTCAGTTTCTCTGCTTACTACCTGAAGCTTCTGAGCTCTGAGTAAAGATGTTTTCAGCTGGTCCAACACTTAGCAAAGGAAGGAATCTTTAGACGCTACTTCAGCTCAATTCAGTTTATTTCTATAGCGCCAATTCACAACACGTCATCTCAAGGCACTTTGCAGTTCAACCAGATCATACAGTCAAATTCCACCTGATGTTCTAAAGCAGTTCTGATGTTCCAACGGGAGATCTGATGTTCTAACAACCCCTGACCACCCAGGGTGCAGACCAGGAAGCAGAGTCCTAGTTTAACAGACCTCTCTGCAGATTCTCTACTGTTACCCACTCTTTACTCCATCCAGACAGTGTCTTGCACACGACCAAAATCTGATAAATTAAAAAAGATTCCAAAATGAGTAAATCATGATAATCTAATTAAAATTAAAATAACCAAGGTAATAAATAATGTAAAACAATTAAATGTGGTCTTTTTAACATAAGAGCTCTTGATTTGTGATAATCAAGCAAGAGGATTATGTGAGCATAAATGAGGCAACTCCTTCAAGCTATTTAAATTTTCACATACCCAGAAGTTCTGGGCGAGGAGGAGGAGTAGCAACAATCTTCCAGTCTGACTTACTGATTACTCCCAAAACAGTTAATACCTACAACTCTTTGAACATTTAACCCTTAATTTCCCTCATCCAAATTGCAAAGCCAGAAAACCTCTTCTTTTTGTAACTTTGTATCGTCCACCAGGTCCTTACTCTGAATTTTTAGATGAGTTTTCAGAGTTCCTTTCTGATTTGGTATTAAATACTGACAGGGTCATCATAGTGGGAGATTTTAACATCCATGCTGACATTGAAGGCGATAGCTTAAGAGCAGCCTTTAATGCTATCTTAGACACTATTGGCTTTGTTCAAAATGTGAATAGTCCCACACATTCTCATCTTCATACTTTGGATCTTGTGCTGACATACGGCATAGAATGTGAAGAAATAACAGTATTTCCTCACAACCCTGTCCTCTCTGACCACTTTCTAATAACCTTCAGGATTACTTTAACAGAGTTCTCCTCCCCCAAAAGAAGGTTACATTTTAGTAGATCTTTATCAGATGGTGCAGTTATAAATTTTAAGGTATCTTTTAGTTATCAGGCTCCTCTCCTGTGGAACCAACTACCAGTTTTAGTCCGTGAGGCAGACACCCTGTCTACTTTTAAGGCTAGGCTTAAAACTTTCCTTTTTGATAAAGCTTCTAGTTAGAGTGGCTCAGGTTATCCTGAGCTATCTCTATAGTTCTGCTGCTATAGGCTTAGACTGCTGGAGGACATAGGGACCCCTTTTTCATCATTCTGCTTCATTCTATCTCTATTCTCCCACTCTGCAGAATCTGTTAGTTCAATCTCTAACGTTCTGCTCTCTCTGCTTTTTCTCATAGTAGCTTCATCTGGTCTGTTCCTGTTTGGCTGTGACTCCATCCTGGAGAGAAATATCAGCTGTGCTGCTGCCATCAACACCTTTGTTTCTAGATGTTGGAGCTTGGCCTGTTTTCCAGTGTAGTCCTGTTTCTCTGACTGTGACTAACTGGATGTGCTCTCTTCATCCTCTGACATGGGAGCTGGCTCGGAGCTCGTCTGCCTGGCTGTGTGTTTCCTGGACGGGGCCGCCTGTGGAGCTGGTTGACAGTTGCCTTTTGTATCTATGCTTCTTTTTCTATGTCTGCTTCTGTCTCCTTGAACCCCAGTCGGCCTCAGCAGATGGCCGCTCACACTGAGCCTGGTTCTGCTGGAGGTTCCTTTCTGTTAAAAGGGAGTTTTTCCTCTCCACTGTCGCTACAAGAAGGCTCGTACTGGAAATCTGTGATAGCGGGCATTTACCCGGTGGGCCGGTCCTAATTTCAGTGTGTGAGGGCTGGCCCTCCTTAAATGTTGGGTCCCCAACACTTCCTCTCCGGCTGAAGCTCCTACCTGTGACAGTAACTCAAGGAGCTCAACAAGTAATCCCATGTTAACTCCCTGAATGATCCATGCAGTATCTATAGAGCTCCCTTCATGCTCATCCTTGTGACGGTTGGCATATGGTGTCATTTTCAATACTTTTAAAACTGTAAAATCCTTGCAACAACTAAATTATAATAAAACCAAAATGCTGTCTTTAAACCGAACTACGATGTTCCTGTTATATTCTGCAAATTTGTGTTTGAATATTTGGCAAAAACATGTTGCGGTGCATGATGGGGTTTTGCATCTAAAGGCTAAAGTTTCCCATCTTACGTGCTTTGTTGCCATGTTGGGACGTTTCCTAATCTGGCAGTTTAGGATGGCCATCTATGGGTAAAAAAATGTTTTTCTTTAGATTTATGGCCTAAGAGAGCGATAGACTGGTTCAAATTGGGTGAGATTTCGTATATCCAGGTGGTTTATGAAAAATTTTTGGCTTGGAAAACATGAGTCAGTGACATCTGGTAACCCTGCTGATGTGGTGAGTGTGGACAATACGTTAAGTTAATAACCAAAGCCAGTGAAACCGCATTACAGAAGTCTTGGTGATGGTTGTCATGTGATGCTCAGAGATAGATTGATTAATCCACAATGTGCATTCATATTGTTTCCCATTTGAGATGCAAACGTTTGACTGTGCTTCAATTCGTTTTTTGGGTGGGGGGGGGTTAAAAGTGAGCCGGTGTAGATGGAAAAATGCCAGGGCCGAAAATCATTCCATGTCTGAGCCAGGCTACAAGCATGCTTAGTGTGAGGGATTGCTGAAGAGTCAATGAGTCGATGCAATCAGCTGGTTTTCCTTAGATAGAAAACTTTGAATCAATCTGACTGGATGATCTGGTGAACTGGAAAGATGACATGATGTGAATTGGAGCTATAGAAATAAACTGAATAGAATGGAATTAACAGGAGATATGATGTTCTAGGTTCCGCATGGACCAGTACACTTTGGTTCTCTTTGAGTCAATGTTTATCCTTTGGAGAACTCTAACTGATTATGGCCATAATGACCTACTGAGTCATTTCTCAGCTGAAGGACTTTCTCCAGGTTTCGAACCTCCTCTCAAAAGATGCTTCCTACTGACTCACTGACTTTACTCTTCCATGTCCCTAAGGTGGCGCCGGTCCAGGAGGAGCGGGCTCACGTTCTCCGTCTTTCTCTAGAGAAGATGCGATACATGGACGACCCTGAAGTGTTCCTCCGTCGCTCTGTCCTCATTAACAACCTCCTCCACCGTCTGCGAGCTGAGATCCTGCTCCCGAGCACCAACTGGTGCTTCCCACCAAACCCGGTGCTCACCAGCGGCCCCTGGAACCTGCCGCCCACCGCCGGCTCAGCGCACCAGGCTCTCCACTGGGCCCTGCCCACCCGGATCTGCCTCCCGCCACCGGCTGGCCCGCCCTTCAGGAAGCGGTTCCGGGTGGTACCATCAGGGCCGGGCCCGGACTGCTCTCAGACGTGCTGCTGTGTTTACGAGGCGGCGGGTCACTGCCTCCAGCTACCGCTCTCCATGTACGACGCTGCTCTCTCTTCCACAGGCAGCACCTCAAAGCTCCATCTGACCGGACAAGGAAAACCAGGGCCGAGCATGGACAAAGAGGAGGACAAAGATGCTGAGGAGGAGGAGGAGGAAAGGGAGTGATGACTGATAAACCTAGACCCGAAGACGCTTTTGCTTCTCACCGCAAGTTCAGCCAAAGGACTAAGACTTTGGAGGGTCGTAAGGACATGAGGACAGAGGGCAGCCACAGGACAGGAAGAGCAGGAGAAGAACAAGAGCAGGAGGGGGAAGAAGACGAGGAGGAGGAGGAAGAGGATGAGGGTTTTGGACCTTGTTTGTGGGATTTAGAGAGAGATCTTCACAAAGGATTAAAGTTGTTGCCTGGCAGAGCTCAAAGACCTTCGGTCCTCCTGGAATGCTCTGAAAACAGGAACCTTCTGATTGGATGAAGCCTCATGGCTCAGCGTCTCCAGAACCACGCCTGTCTGAACTGGTCTCCGCTCATCGGGTTTCCTACTGCGTGTTCTGATGCTGCCTCAGGAAGCAAATGTTCTGCAGCAGCGCCACCGTGCAGAACCTTTAAAGTGCCTTAGCATTCCCAGCTCCATGCTTACCGTGGTTGCTGTCCACCTGCCAGGCTGGTGGTCAGCATCCACATCTCCAAACCTCAGCATCCTCTATCAGAACCATCACTTAGAGGAGAACTGGACCCAAAAGCATTTAGACAAACAGGTAGAAGTTCTCTGGTCCGTAAAGACTTTAAATGAAAGTCTGGTAAAAACGGTTCCTCTGAGGCAGCAGCTGCTTCGCCTCCTTTCTTCTGAACATATTTTTCTGTAACTCTGAAGGAAGTTTAAATGTTTTTATTTAATTTAATTAATTGATTTATTTTACTCTGACTTGAAATGTGATTATAAATCTAAGATGCAAAGGAACAGTCTGTCTTTGTTTTCCTTGGTTTCTCTTCTTTTATCCAAATTCATCAGCATATTTGAACTTTGACCCTTAAGGAGAATGCTCTTTGTCCCAACATAAAGTGTTAAAAACCCGAAAAAAAGAGACAGTTTGTTATTATTGTTAAAGACAAGATGTCCTGTTATCAAATAGAAGGAAAAAGCTCTGCTCATTTTTTGATGTTAGGTCTTAGTTAATCAGTAAACGCAATGTTTAAACCAAGCTGTGTCCTGGTGTCTTCCCTCCACGCTGCAGCTGCATGCATTCAGTGGGTCTCATGCATTCAGTGGGTCTCATGCTCTCAGTGGGTCTCATGCATTCAGTGGGTTTCATGCATTCAGTGGGTCTCATGCATTCAGTGGGTCTCATGCTCTCAGTGGGTCTCATGCATTCAGTGGGTTTCATGCATTCAGTGGGTCTCATGCTCTCAGTGGGTCTCATGCTCTCAGTGGGTCTCATGCTCTCAGTGGGTCTCATGCATTCAGTGGGTTTCATGCCTTCAGTGGGTCTCATGCATTCAGTGGGTCTCCTGCATTCAGTGGGTCTCATCCTCTCAGTGGGTTTCATGCATTCAGTGGGTCTCATGCATTCAGTGGGTTTCATGCAGTAATTGGGTTTCATGCCTTCAGTGGGTGTCATCCTCTCAGTGGGTCTCATGCATTCAGTGGGTTTTATTCATTCAGTGGGTCTCATGCATTCAGTGGGTCTCATGCATTCAGTGGGTTTCATGCATTCAGTGGGTCTCATGCATTCAGTGGGTTTCATGCATTCAGTGGGTCTCATGCATTCAGTGGGTTTCATTCATTCAGTGGGTCTCATGCTCTCAGTGGGTCTCATGCATTCAGTGGGTTTCATGCATTCAGTGGGTTTCATGCATTCAGTGGGTTTCATGCCTTCAGTGGGTCTCATGCATTCAGTGGGTCTCCTGCATTCAGTGGGTCTCATCCTCTCAGTGGGTTTCATGCATTCAGTGGGTCTCATGCATTCAGTGGGTTTCATGCAGTAATTGGGTTTCATGCCTTCAGTGGGTCTCATGCATTCAGTGGGTCTCATGCTCTCAGTGGGTCTCATGCATTCAGTGGGTTTCATGCATTCAGTGAGTCTCATGCTCTCAGTGGGTCTCATGCATTCAGTGGTTCTCATGCTCTCAGTGGGTTTCATGCCTTCATTGGGTTTCATGCCTTCAGTGGGTCTCATCCTCTCAGTGGGTCTCATGCATTCAGTGGGTTTCATGCCTTCAGTGGGTCTCATGCATTCAGTGGGTTTCATGCATTCAGTGGGTTTTATTCATTCAGTGGGTCTCATGCATTCAGTGGGTCTCATGCATTCAGTGGGTTTCATGCATTCAGTGGGTCTCATGCATTCAGTGGGTTTCATGCATTCAGTGGGTCTCATGCATTCAGTGGGTTTCATTCATTCAGTGGGTCTCATGCCTTCAGCGGGTCTCATGCATTCAGTGGGTCTCATGCTCTCAGTGGGTCTCATGCATTCAGTGGGTTTCATGCATTCAGTGGGTTTCATGCCTTCAGTGGGTTTCATGCCTTCAGTGGGTCTCATGCTCTCAGTGGGTCTCATGAATTCAGTGGGTCTCATGCTCTCAGTGGGTCTCATGCATTCAGTGGGTTTCATGCCTTCAGTGGGTTTCATCCTCTCAGTGGGTCTCATGCATTCAGTGGGTTTCATGCCTTCAGTGGGTTTCATGCCTTCAGTGGGTCTCATGCTCTCAGTGGGTCTCATGCATTCAGTGGGTCTCATGCTCTCAGTGGGTCTCATGCATTCAGTGGGTCTCATGCTCTCAGTGGGTCTCATGCATTCAGTGGGTTTCATGCATTCAGTGGGTCTCATGCATTCAGGGGGTTTCATGCATTCAGTGGGTCTCATGCATTCATTGGGTTTCATGCCTTCAGTGGGTCTCATCCTCTCAGAGGGTTTCATGCATTCAGAGGGTCTCATGCATTCAGTGGGTTTCATGCCTTCAGTGGGTCTCATGCTCTCAGTGGGTCTCATGCATTCAGTGGGTTTCATGCTCTCAGTGGGTCTCATGCATTCAGTGGGTTTCATGCATTCAGTGGGTCTCATGCATTCAGGGGGTTTCATGCATTCAGTGGGTCTCATGCATTCAGTGGGTTTCATGCCTTCAGTGGGTCTCATGCTCTCAGTGGGTCTCATGCATTCAGTGGGTCTCATGCTCTCAGTGGGTCTCATGCATTCAGTGGGTTTCATGCATTCAGTGGGTCTCATGCATTCAGTGGGTTTCATGCATTCAGTGGGTCTCATGCATTCATTGGGTTTCATGCCTTCAGTGGGTCTCATCCTCTCAAAGGGTTTCATGCCTTCAGTGGGTCTCATGCATTCAGTGGGTCTCATGCTCTCAGTGGGTCTCATGCATTCAGTGGGTTTCATGCATTCAGTGGGTCTCATGCTCAGTGGGTCTCATACTCTCAGTGGGTCTCATGCATTCAGTGGGTCTCATGCTCTCAGTGGGTCTCATGCTCTCAGTGGGTTTCATGCATTTATTGGGTTTCATGCTTTCAGTGGGTCTCATCCTCTCAGTGGGTCTTATAATCTCAGTGGGTCTCATGCATTCAGTGGGTCTCATGCTCTCAGTGGGTCTCATGCTCTCAGTGGGTCTCATGCATTCAGTGGGTTTCATGCATTCAGTGGGTCTCATGCTCTCAGGGGGTTTCATGCCTTCAGTGGGTCTCATGCATTCAATGGGTTTCATGCATTCAGTGGGTCTCATGCTCTCAGTGGGTCTCATGCATTCAGTGGGTCTCATCCTCTCAGTGGGTGTCATGCATTCAGTGGGTCTCATGGCTTCAGTGGGTCTCATGCTCTCAGTGGGTCTCATGCATTCAGTGGGTCTCATGCATTCAGTGGGTTTCATGCATTCAGTGGGTCTCATGCATTCAGTGGGTTTCATGCATTCAGTGGGTCTCATGCATTCAGTGGGTTTCATGCATTCAGTGGGTCTCATGCATTCAGTGGGTCTCATGCTCTCAGTGGGTCTCATGCATTCAGTGGGTTTCATGCCTTCAGTGGGTCTCATGCATTCAGTGGGCCTCATGCATTCAGTGGGTCTCATGCATTCAGTGGGTCTCATGCTCTCAGTGGGTCTCATGCTATCAGTGGGTTTCATGCATTCATTGGGTTTCATGCCTTCAGTGGGTCTCATGCTCTCAGTGGGTCTCATGCTCTCAGTGGGTCTCATGCATTCAGTGGGTTTCATGCATTCAGTGGGTCTCATGCTCAGTGGGTCTCATGCTCTCAGTGGGTCTCATGCTCTCAGTGGGTCTCATGCATTCAGTGGGTTTCATGCCTTCAGTGGGTCTCATGCATTCAGTGGGTCTCCTGCATTCAGTGGGTCTCATCCTCTCAGTGGGTTTCATGCAATCAGTGGGTCTCATGCATTCAGTGGGTTTCATGCATTCGTTGGGTTTCATGCCTTCAGTGGGTTTCATGCCTTTAGTGGGTCTCATGCATTCAGTGGGTCTCATGCTCTCAGTGGGTCTCATGCTCTCAGTGGGTTTCAGGCCTTCATTGGGTTTCATGCCTTCAGTGGGTCTCATCCTCTCAGTGGGTCTCATGCATTCAGTGGGTTTCATCCTCTCAGTGGGTCTCATCCTCTCAGTGGGTCACATGCATTCAGTGGGTTTCATGCCTTCAGTGGGTTTCATCCTCTCAGTGGGTCTCATCCTCTCAGTGGGTCTCATGCATTCAGTGGGTTTCATGCCTTCAGTGGGTCTCATGCATTCAGTGGGTTTCATGCATTCAGTGGGTTTCATTCATTCTGTGGGTCTCATGCATTCAGTGGGTCTCATGCATTCAGTGGATTTCATGCATTCAGTGGGTCTCATGCATTCAGTGGGTCTCATGCTCTCAGTGGGTCTCATGCATTCAGTGGGTTTCATGCATTCAGTGGGTCTCATGCTCTCAGGGGGTTTCATGCATTCAGTGGGTCTCATGCATTCAGTGGGTTTCATGCATTCAGTGAGTCTCATGCATTCAGTGGGTCTCATGCATTCAGTGGGTCTCATGCTCTAAAGGGGTTTAATGCATTCAATTCAATTCAATTCAATTCAGTTTATTTATATAGCGCCAAATTCACAACACATGTCATCTCAAGGCACTTTACAGTTCAACCAGATCATACAGTCAAATTGATACAAAGTTTTCTATCTAAGGAAAACCAGTTGATTGCATTGACTCATTGACTCAAATACAATCCCTCACACTAAGCATGCTTGTAGCGACAGTGGATAGGAAAAACTCCCTTTTAACAGGAAGAAACCTCCAGCAGAACCAGGGTCAGTGCGAGCGGCCATCTGCTGAGGCCGACTGGGGTTCAAGGAGACAGAAGCAGAGATACAAAAAGCAGCTGTAAAAGGCAGCCCCGTCCAGGAAATACACAGCCAGGCAGACGAGCTCCAAGGCAGCTCCCATGCCAGAGGACGAAGAGAGCACATCCACTCAGTCACGGTCAGAGAAACAGAACCACACTGGAAAACAGGCCGATCTCCAACATCTATAAACAAGGGTGTTGATGGCAGCAGCACAGCTGATGTTTCTTTCCAGGATGACGTCACAGCCAAACAGGAACAGACGAGGCAAAGCTACTCTGAGGAAAAGCAGAGAGAGCAGAAGGTTAGAGATTGAACTAACAGATTCTGCAGAATAGGAGAACAGAGAGAGAATGAAGCAGAATGATGAAATGGGGGTCCCTATGTCCTCCAGCAGTCTAAGCCTATAGCAGCATAACTATAGAGATAGATCAGGATAACCTGAGCCACTCTAACTATAAGCTTTATCAAAAAGGAAAGTTTTAAGCCTAGCCTTAAAAGTAGACAGGGTGTCTGCCTCACGGACTAAAACTGGTAGTTGGTTCCACAGGAGAGGAGCCTGATAACTAAAAGATCTGCCTCCCATTCTACTTTTAGAAATTCTAGGAACCACTAGTAAACCTGCAGATTGAGAGCGAAGTGCTCTGTTAGGAACATAAGGAACAATCAGATCTCTGATATAAGATGGAGCTTGGCCATTTAAGGCTTTATATGTGAGAAGGAGGATTTTAAATTCTATTCTTGATTTAACAGGAAGCCAATGAAGAGAAGCCAGGATAGGAGAGATATGATCTCTCTTTTTCATTTTCATCAGAACTCTAGCTGCAGCATTTTGGATCAGCTGAAGGCTTTTAACTACAGTTTGTGGACTTCCTGATAGTAAAGAATTACAATAGTCCAGCCTTGAAGTAACAAATACATGGACTAGTTTCTCAGCATCACCCCTGGACAGGAGATTGCTCCTTTTTGCAATGTTCCTCAGATGAAAGAAGGAAATTCTAGAAACCTCTTTGATCTGGGATTTAAATGACAGGTCCTGATCAAAAATAACACCAAGATTTTTTACTTTATTATCTGAAATCAGTTTAATCCCATCCAAATGAAGTGACTGGCTAATCAGCTTCTTTTTCAGAGACTCTGGTCCAAAGACTATAACTTCTGTTTTGTCTGCATTCAGAAGCAGAAAGTTAAGAGTCATCCAGGTTTTTATGTCTTCAGACATGCCTGTAATCTATGTAATGGGTTAGCTTCATCTGGATTATAGACAGATATAGCTGGGTATCATCAGCATAACAGTGAAAATTAATCCCATGCTGTCTAATAATTCAGTGGGTCTCATGCTCTCAGTGGGTCTCATGCATTCAGTGGGTCTCATGCTCTCAGTGGGTCTCATGCATTCAGGGGGTTTCATGCATTCAGTGGGTCTCATGCAGTGGGTCTCATCCTCTCAGAGGGTTTCATGCATTCAGTGGGTCTCATGCATTCAGTGGGTCTCATGCATTCAGTGGGTCTCATGCTCTCAGGGGGGTTCAAGCCTTCAGTGGGTCTCATGCTCTCAGTGGGTCTCATGCATTCAGTGGGTCTCATGCTCTCAGTGGGTCTCATGCATTCAGGGGGTTTCATGCATTCAGTGGGTCTCATGCATTCATTGGGTTTCATGCCTTCAGTGGGTCTCATCCTCTCAGAGGGTTTCATGCATTCTGTGGGTCTCATGCATTCAGTGGGTCTCATGCATTCAGTGGGTCTCATGCATTCAGTGGGTCTCATGCTCTCAGGGGGGTTCAAGCCTTCAGTGGGTCTCATGCTCTCAGTGGGTCTCATGCATTCAGTGGGTCTCATGCTCTCAGTGGGTCTCATGCATTCAGTGGGTTTCATGCATTCAGTGGGTCTCATGTATTCAGGGGGTTTCATGCATTCAGTGGGTCTCATGCATTCATTGGGTTTCATGCCTTCAGTGGGTCTCATCCTCTCAGAGGGTTTCATGCATTCATTGGGTTTCATGCCTTCAGTGGGTCTCATGCATTCAGTGGGTCTCATGCTCTCAGTGGGTCTCATGCTCTCAGTGGGTCTCATGCTCTCACTGGGTCTCATGCATTCAGTGGGTTTCATGCATTCAGTGGGTCTCATGCTCAGTGGGTCTCATGCTCTCAGTGGGTCTCATGCTCTCAGTGGGTCTCATGCTCTCAGTGGGTCTCATGCATTCAGTGGGTTTCATGCATTCAGTGGGTCTCATGCTCAGTGGGTCTCATGCTCTCAGTGGGTCTCATCCTCTCAGTGGGTCTTATGCTCTCAGTGGATCTCATGCATTCAGTGGGTCTCATGCTCTCAGTGGGTCTCATGCTCTCAGTGGGTCTCATGCATTCATTGGTTTTCATGCCTTCAGTGGGTCTCATGCATTCAGTGGGTTTCATGCATACAGTGGGTTTCATTCATTCAGTGGGTCTCATGCATTCAGTGGGTCTCATGCCTTCAGTGGGTTTCATGCATTCAGTGGGTCTCATGCATTCAGTGGGTTTCATGCATTCAGTGGGTCTCATGCATTCAGTGGGACTCATGCCTTCAGTGGGTCTCATGCATTCAGTGGGTCTCGTGCTCTCTGTGGGTCTCATGCTCTCAGTGGGTCTCATGCTCTCAGTGGGTCTCATGCATTCAGTGGGTCTCGTGCTCTCAGCAGGTCTCATGCATTCAGTGGGTCTAATGCTCTCAGTGGGTTTCATGCATTCAGTGGGTCTCATGCTCTCAGTGGGTTTCATGCATTTAGTGGGTCTCATGCTCTCAGTGGGTTTCATGCATTCAGTGGGTCTCATGCTCTCAGTGGGTCTCATGCTCTCAGTGGGTCTCATGCTCTCAGTGGGTTTCATGCATTCATTGGGTTTCATGCCTTCAGTGGGCCTCATCCTCTCAGTGGGTCTCATGCTCTCAGTGGGTTTCATGCATTCAGTGGGTCTCATGCATTCAGTGGGTCTCATGCCGTCAGTGGGTCTCATGCATTCAGTGGGTCTCATGCTCTCAGTGGGTCTCATGCATTCAGTGGGTTTCATGCATTCAGTGGGTTTCATGCCTTCAGTGGGTTTCATGCCTTCAGTGGGTCTCATGCTCTCAGTGGGTCTCATGCATTCAGTGGGTCTCATGCTCTCAGTGGGTCTCATGCATTCAGTGGGTTTCATGCCTTCAGTGGGTTTCATCCTCTCAGTGGGTCTCATGCATTCAGTGGGTTTCATGCCTTCAGTGGGTTTCATGCCTTCAGTGGGTCTCATGCTCAGTGGGTCTCATGCATTCAGTGGGTCTCATGCTCTCAGTGGGTCTCATGCATTCAGTGGGTCTCATGCTCTCACTGGGTCTCATACATTCAGTGGGTTTCATGCATTCAGTGGGTCTCATGCATTCAGGGGGTTTCATGCATTCAGTGGGTCTCATGCATTCATTGGGTTTCATGCCTTCAGTGGGTCTCATCCTCTCAGAGGGTTTCATGCATTCAGTGGGTCTCATGCATTCAGTGGGTTTCATGCCTTCAGTGGGTCTCATGCTCTCAGTGGGTCTCATGCATTCAGTGGGTTTCATGCTCTCAGTGGGTCTCATGCATTCAGTGGGTTTCATGCATTCAGTGGGTCTCATGCATTCAGGGGGTTTCATGCATTCAGTGGGTCTCATGCATTCAGTGGGTTTCATGCCTTCAGTGGGTCTCATGCTCTCAGTGGGTCTCATGCATTCAGTGGGTCTCATGCTCTCAGTGGGTCTCATGCATTCAGTGGGTTTCATGCATTCAGTGGGTCTCATGCATTCAGGGGGTTTCATGCATTCAGTGGGTCTCATGCATTCAGTGGGTCTCATGCTCTCAGTGGGTCTCATGCATTCAGTGGGTTTCATGCATTCAGTGGGTCTCATGCTCAGTGGGTCTCATACTCTCAGTGGGTCTCATGCATTCAGTGGGTCTCATGCTCTCAGTGGGTCTCATGCTCTCAGTGGGTTTCATGCATTTATTGGGTTTCATGCCTTCAGTGGGTCTCATCCTCTCAGTGGGTCTTATGCTCTCAGTGGGTCTCATGCATTCAGTGGGTCTCATGCTCTCAGAGGGTCTCATGCTCTCAGTGGGTCTCATGCATTCAGTGGGTTTCATGCATTCAGTGGGTCTCATGCTCTCAGGGGGTTTCATGCCTTCAGTGGGTCTCATGCATTCAATGGGTTTCATGCATTCAGTGGGTCTCATGCTCTCAGTGGGTCTCATGCATTCAGTGGGTCTCATCCTCTCAGTGGGTGTCATGCATTCAGTGGGTCTCATGGCTTCAGTGGGTCTCATGCTCTAAGTGGGTCTCATGCATTCAGTGGGTCTCATGCATTCAGTGGGTTTCATGCATTCAGTGGGTCTCATGCATTCAGTGGGTTTCATGCATTCAGTGGGTCTCATGCATTCAGTGGGTTTCATGCATTCAGTGGGTCTCATGCATTCAGTGGGTCTCATGGTCTCAGTGGGTCTCATGCATTCAGTGGGTTTCATGCCTTCAGTGGGTCTCATGCATTCAGTGGGCCTCATGCATTCAGTGGGTCTCATGCATTCAGTGGGTCTCATGCTCTCAGTGGGTCTCATGCTCTCAGTGGGTTTCATGCATTCATTGGGTTTCATGCCTTCAGTGGGTCTCATGCTCTCAGTGGGTCTCATGCTCTCAGTGGGTCTCATGCATTCAGTGGGTTTCATGCATTCAGTGGGTCTCATGCTCAGTGGGTCTCATGCTCTCAGTGGGTCTCATGCTCTCAGTGGGTCTCATGCATTCAGTGGGTTTCATGCCTTCAGTGGGTCTCATGCATTCAGTGGGTCTCCTGCATTCAGTGGGTCTCATCCTCTCAGTGGGTTTCATGCAATCAGTGGGTCTCATGCATTCAGTGGGTTTCATGCATTCGTTGGGTTTCATGCCTTCAGTGGGTCTCATCCTCTCAAAGGGTTTCATGCCTTCAGTGGGTCTCATGCATTCAGTGGGTCTCATGCTCTCAGTGGGTCTCATGCATTCAGTGGGTTTCATGCATTCAGTGGGTCTCATGCTCAGTGGGTCTCATACTCTCAGTGGGTCTCATGCATTCAGTGGGTCTCATGCTCTCAGTGGGTCTCATGCTCTCAGTGGGTTTCATGCATTTATTGGGTTTCATGCTTTCAGTGGGTCTCATCCTCTCAGTGGGTCTTATGCTCTCAGTGGGTCTCATGCATGCTCTCAGTGGGTCTCATGCTCTCAGTGGGTCTCATGCATTCAGTGGGTTTCATGCATTCAGTGGGTCTCATGCTCTCAGGGGGTTTCATGCCTTCAGTGGGTCTCATGCATTCAATGGGTTTCATGCATTCAGTGGGTCTCATGCTCTCAGTGGGTCTCATGCATTCAGTGGGTCTCATCCTCTCAGTGGGTGTCATGCATTCAGTGGGTCTCATGGCTTCAGTGGGTCTCATGCTCTCAGTGGGTCTCATGCATTCAGTGGGTCTCATGCATTCAGTGGGTTTCATGCATTCAGTGGGTCTCATGCATTCAGTGGGTTTCATGCATTCAGTGGGTCTCATGCATTCAGTGGGTTTCATGCATTCAGTGGGTCTCATGCATTCAGTGGGTCTCATGCTCTCAGTGGGTCTCATGCATTCAGTGGGTCTCATGCTCTCAGTGGGTCTCATGCATTCAGGGGGTTTCATGCATTCAGTGGGTCTCATGCATTCATTGGGTTTCATGCCTTCAGTGGGTCTCATCCTCTCAGAGGGTTTCATGCATTCTGTGGGTCTCATGCATTCAGTGGGTCTCATGCATTCAGTGGGTCTCATGCTCTCAGGGGGGTTCAAGCCTTAAGTGGGTCTCATGCTCTCAGTGGGTCTCATGCATTCAGTGGGTCTCATGCTCTCAGTGGGTCTCATGCATTCAGTGGGTTTCATGCATCCAGTGGGTCTCATGTATTCAGGGGGTTTCATGCATTCAGTGGGTCTCATGCATTCATTGGGTTTCATGCCTTCAGTGGTTCTCATCCTCTCAGAGGGTTTCATGCATTCAGTGGGTTTCATGCATTCATTGGGTTTCATGCCTTCAGTGGGTCTCATGCATTCAGTGGGTCTCATGCTCTCAGTGGGTCTCATGCTCTCAGTGGGTCTCATGCTCTCACTGGGTCTCATGCATTCAGTGGGTTTCATGCATTCAGTGGGTCTCATGCTCAGTGGGTCTCATGCTCTCAGTGGGTCTCATGCTCTCAGTGGGTCTCATGCTCTCAGTGGGTCTCATGCATTCAGTGGGTTTCATGCATTCAGTGGGTCTCATGCTCAGTGGGTCTCATGCTCTCAGTGGGTCTCATCCTCTCAGTGGGTCTTATGCTCTCAGTGGATCTCATGCATTCAGTGGGTCTCATGCTCTCAGTGGGTCTCATGCTCTCAGTGGGTCTCATGCATTCAGTGGTTTTCATGTCTTCAGTGGGTCTCATGCATTCAGTGGGTTTCATGCATACAGTGGGTTTCATTCATTCAGTGGGTCTCATTTATTCAGTGGGTCTCATGCTCTCAGTGGGTCTCATGCATTCAGTGGGTTTCATGCATTCAGTGGGTCTCATGCTCTCAGGGGGTTTCATGCCTTCAGTGGGTCTCATGCATTCAATGGGTTTCATGCATTCAGTGGGTCTCATGCTCTCAGTGGGTCTCATGCATTCAGTGGGTCTCATCCTCTCAGTGGGTGTCATGCATTCAGTGGGTCTCATGGCTTCAGTGGGTCTCATGCTCTCAGTGGGTCTCATGCATTCAGTGGGTCTCATGCATTCAGTGGGTTTCATGCATTCAGTGGGTCTCATGCATTCAGTGGGTTTCATGCATTCAGTGGGTCTCATGCATTCAGTGGGTTTCATGCATTCAGTGGGTCTCATGCATTCAGTGGGTCTCATGGTCTCAGTGGGTCTCATGCATTCAGTGGGTTTCATGCCTTCAGTGGGTCTCATGCATTCAGTGGGCCTCTTGCGTTCAGTGGGTCTCATGCATTCAGTGGGTCTCATGCTCTCAGTGGGTCTCATGCTCTCAGTGGGTTTCATGCATTCATTGGGTTTCATGCCTTCAGTGGGTCTCATGCTCAGTGGGTCTCATGCTCTCAGTGGGTCTCATGCTCTCAGTGGGTCTCATGCATTCAGTGGGTTTCATGCCTTCAGTGGGTCTCATGCATTCAGTGGGTCTCCTGCATTCAGTGGGTCTCATCCTCTCAGTGGGTTTCATGCAATCAGTGGGTCTCATGCATTCAGTGGGTTTCATGCATTCGTTGGGTTTCATGCCTTCAGTGGGTCTCATCCTCTCAAAGGGTTTCATGCCTTCAGTGGGTCTCATGCATTCAGTGGGTCTCATGCTCTCAGTGGGTCTCATGCATTCAGTGGGTTTCATGCATTCAGTGGGTCTCATGCTCAGTGGGTCTCATACTCTCAGTGGGTCTCATGCATTCAGTGGGTCTCATGCTCTCAGTGGGTCTCATGCTCTCAGTGGGTTTCATGCATTAATTGGGTTTCATGCCTTCAGTGGGTCTCATCCTCTCAGTGGGTCTGATGCTCTCAGTGGGTCTCATGCATTCAGTGGGTCTCATGCTCTCAGTGGGTCTCATGCTCTCAGTGGGTCTCATGCATTCAGTGGGTTTCATGCATTCAGTGGGTCTCATGCTCTCAGGGGGTTTCATGCCTTCAGTGGGTCTCATGCATTCAATGGGTTTCATGCATTCAGTGGGTCTCATGCTCTCAGTGGGTCTCATGCATTCAGTGGGTCTCATCCTCTCAGTGGGTGTCATGCATTCAGTGGGTCTCATGGCTTCAGTGGGTCTCATGCTCTCAGTGGGTCTCATGCATTCAGTGGGTCTCATTCATTCAGTGGGTTTCATGCATTCAGTGGGTCTCATGCATTCAGTGGGTTTCATGCATTCAGTGGGTCTCATGCATTCAGTGGGTTTCATGCATTCAGTGGGTCTCATGCATTCAGTGGGTCTCATGCTCTCAGTGGGTCTCATGCATTCAGTGGGTTTCATGCCTTCAGTGGGTCTCATGCATTCAGTGGGCCTCATGCATTCAGTGGGTCTCGTGCATTCAGTGGGTCTCATGCTCTCAGTGGGTCTCATGCTCTCAGTGGGTTTCATGCATTCATTGGGTTTCATGCCTTCAGTGGGTCTCATGCTCTGAGTGGGTCTCATGCTCTCAGTGGGTCTCATGCATTCAGTGGGTTTCATGCATTCAGTGGGTCTCATGCTCAGTGGGTCTCATGCTCTCAGTGGGTCTCATGCTCTCAGTGGGTCTCATGCATTCAGTGGGTTTCATGCCTTCAGTGGGTCTCATGCATTCAGTGGGTCTCCTGCATTCAGTGGGTCTCATCCTCTCAGTGGGTTTCATGCAATCAGTGGGTCTCATGCATTCAGTGGGTTTCATGCATTCGTTGGGTTTCATGCCTTCAGTGGGTTTCATGCCTTCAGTGGGTCTCATGCATTCAGTGGGTCTCATGCTCTCAGTGGGTCTCATGCTCTCAGTGGGTTTCATGCCTTCATTGGGTTTCATGCCTTCAGTGGGTCTCATCCTCTCAGTGGGTCTCATGCATTCAGTGGGTTTCATCCTCTCAGTGGGTCTCATCCTCTCAGTGGGTCACATGCATTCAGTGGGTTTCATGCCTTCAGTGGGTTTCATCCTCTCAGTGGGTCTCATCCTCTCAGTGGGTCTCATGCATTCAGTGGGTTTCATGCCTTCAGTGGGTCTCATGCATTCAGTGGGTTTCATGCATTCAATTCAATTCAATTCAATTCAGTTTATTTATATAGCGCCAAATTCACAACACATGTCATCTCAAGGCACTTTACAGTTCAACCAGATCATACAGTCAAATTGATACAAAGTTTTCTATCTAAGGAAAACCAGTTGATTGCATTGACTCATTGACTCAAATACAATCCCTCACACTAAGCATGCTTGTAGCGACAGTGGAGAGGAAAAACTCCCTTTTAACAGGAAGAAACCTCCAGCAGAACCAGGCTCAGTGTGAGCGGCCATCTGCCAAGGCCGACTGGGGTTCAAGGAGACAGAAGCAGAGATACAAGAAGCAGAGATAAAAAAAAGCAGCTGTAAAAGGCGGCCCCGTCCAGGAAACACACAGCCAGGCAGACAAGCTCCAAGGCAGCTCCCATGCCAGAGGATGAAGAGAGCACATCCACCCAGCCACGGCCAGAGAAACAGGACCACACTGGAAGACAGGCCGATCTCCAACATCTACAAACAAGGGTGTTGATGGAAGCAGCACAGCTGATGTTTCTTTCCTGGATGACGTCACAGCCAAACAGGAACAGACGAGGCAAAGCTACTCTGAGGAAAAGCAGAGAGAGCAGAAGGTTAGAGATTGAACAAACAGATTCTGCAGAATAGGAGAACAGAGAGTGAAAGAAGCAGAATGATGAAATGGGGGTCCCTATGTCCTCCAAAAGTCTAAGCCTATAGCAGCATAACTATAGAGAGAGAGCTCAGGATAACCTGAGCCACCCTAACTATAAGCTTTATCAAAAAGGAAAGTTTTAAGCCTAGTCTTAAAAGTAGACAGAGTGTCTGCCTCACAGACTAAAACTGGTAGTTGGTTCCACAGGAGAGGAGCCTGATAACTAAAAGATCTGCCTCCCATTCTACTTTTAGAAATTCTAGGAACCACTAGTAAACCTGCAGATTGAGAGCGAAGTGCTCTGTTAGGAACATAAGGAACAATCAGATCTCTGATATAAGATGGAGCTTGGCCATTTAAGGCTTTATATGTGAGAAGGAGGATTTTAAATTCTATTCTGGATTTAACAGGAAGCCAATGAAGAGAAGCCAGGATAGGAGAGATATGATCTCTCTTTTTAATTTTCATCAGAACTCTGGCTGCAGCATTTTGGATCAGCTGAAGGCTTTTAACTACAGTTTGTGGACTTCCTGATAGTAAAGAATTACAATAGTCCAGCCTTGAACTAACAAATGCATGGACTAGTTTCTCAGCATCACCCCTGGACAGGAGATTTCTAATTTTTGCAATGTTCCTCAGATGAAAGAAGGAAATTCTAGAAACCTCTTTGATCTGGGATTTAAATGACAGGTCCTGATCAAAAACAACACCAAGATTTTTTACTTTATTATCTGAAATCAGTTTAATCCCATCCAAATGAAGTGACTGGCTAATCAGCTTCTTTTTCAGAGACTCTGGTCCAAAGACTATAACTTCTGTTTTGTCTGCATTCAGAAGCAGAAAGTTAAGAGTCATCCAGGTTTTTATGTCTTCAAGACATGCTTGTAATCTATGTAATGGGTTAGCTTCATCTGGATTTATAGACAGATATAGCTGGGTATCATCAGCATAACAGTGGAAATTAATCCCATGCTGTCTAATAACTCTACCAATTGGGAGCATGTATAAAGTAAAGAGAATTGGTCCTAGCACTGATCCCTGTGGTACTCCACAGGTAACCTTTGAGTGTGTTGAAGATCTATCATTAACATAAACAAACTGAATTCGATCAGATAGATAAGATTTAAACCAGTCTAGTGCTGTTCCTTTAATTCCAACAAAATATTCAAGTCTTTCTAAAAGAATATTATGGTCAACTGTATCAAATGCAGCACTAAGATCCAACAGGACGAGCACAGATACAAGTCCATTATCTGAGGCCATGAGAATATCATTAGTGACTTTCACCAGAGCTGTTTCAGTGCTATGATGAGCTCTAAAGCCAGACTGAAACTCTTCAAAAAGTTCATTATGGTGTAAGTGGTCGCAAACTTGTTTGGCAACTACTTTCTCAAGAATTTTGGATAAGAAAGGAAGATTGGATATAGGTCTATAATTAACCAAGTCATCTGGGTCAAGAGACGGTTTCTTAAGCAGAGGTTTAATTACAGCAACCTTAAAAGCTTTAGGTACATATCCCTGTAACAGAGATAGATTAATCACATCTAAAATGGAGGAGGAGATCAAAGGGAATACCTCCTTAAATAACCTGGTTGGAACTGGATCTAACATACAAGTTGAAGGCTTAGATGAAGACAATAATTTTGCTAATTCAGAAAGTTCAACTGGATCAAAGCAGTCTAAACCCGGTTCAGATTCCATGACTACATCAGGTACAATCGCGGATAGAGGAGTGCTTATGATCTTATTTTTAATAACATCAATCTTATTTATAAAGAATCCCATAAAATCATTGCTGTTAAGAGCAGGTGGAATGGACGGTTCAACAGAGCTATGGCTCTGGGTGAGTTTGGCAACTGTATTAAAAAGAAATCTAGGATTATTCTTATTCTCCTCTATTAATGAGGAGAAGTATGCTGCTCTTGCTTTACAAAGGGTCCTCTTATACAGCAGTAAACCATTTTTCCAGACTAGGAAGGACTCCTGCAGGCCTGTGGAGCGATATTTTCTCTCCAGTTTCCTAGCATTTTGCTTCAAAGTACGCAGCTCTGCATTAAACCAAGGAGCAAGCTTTCTATTTTTAACGGTTTTCATTTTCAAAGGAGCTGCGTTGTCTAAGGCAGTACGCAGAGAACTAGCAACCCCATCAACAAAATCATCAACCTGTGAAGGGGAATAAGCTATACTTTTGCACTCTGCAGCACTGTTTAGCGACACAGAGGAGAGAGAAAGTGAAGCCGATTCTTTAAAATTTATAACTGCACTATCTGATAAAGATCTACTAAAATTGAACCTTCTTTTGGGGGAGGAGAACTCTGTTAAAGTAATCCTGAAGGTTATTAGAAAGTGGTCAGAGAGGACAGGGTTGTGAGGAAATACTGTTATTTCTTCACATTCTATGCCGTATGTCAGCACAAGATCCAAAGTATGAAGATGAGAATGTGTGGGACTATTCACATTTTGAACAAAGCCAATAGTGTCTAAGATAGCATCAAAGGCCGCTCTTAAGCTATCGCCCTCAATGTCAGCATGGATGTTAAAATCTCCCACTATGATGACCCTGTCAGTATTTAATACCAAATCAGAAAGGAACTCTGAAAACTCATCTAAAAATTCAGAGTAAGGACCTGGCGGACGATACAAAGTTACAAGAAGAAGAGGTTTTCTTGCCTTGAAATTTGGATGAGGGAAATTAAGGGTTAAATGTTCAAAAGAGTTGTAGGTATTAACTGTTTTGGGAGTAATCAGTAAGTCAGACTGGAAGATTGTTGCTACTCCTCCTCCTCGCCCAGAACTTCTGGGTATGTGAAAATTTAAATAGCTTGAAGGAGTTGCCTCGTTTATGCTCACATAATCCTCTTGCTGCAGCCAGGTTTCTGTAAGGCAAAACAAGTCAATGTGATTATCACAAATCAAGTCATTAACTAGCAGACTTTTCAGTGGGTTTCATTCATTCTGTGGGTCTCATGCATTCAGTGGGTCTCATGCATTCAGTGGATTTCATGCATTCAGTGGGTCTCATGCATTCAGTGGGTCTCATGCTCTCAGTGGGTCTCATGCATTCAGTGGGTTTCATGCATTCAGTGGGTTTCATGCATTCAGTGGGTCTCATGCTCTCAGGGGGTTTCATGCATTCAGTTGGTCTCATGCATTCAGTGGGTTTCATGCATTCAGTGAGTCTCATGCATTCAGTGGGTCTCATGCATTCAGTGGGTCTCATGCTCTAAAGGGGTTTAATGCATTCAATTCAATTCAATTCAATTCAGTTTATTTATATAGCGCCAAATTCACAACACATGTCATCTCAAGGCACTTTACAGTTCAACCAGATCATACAGTCAAATTGATACAAAGTTTTCTATCTAAGGAAAACCAGTTGATTGCATTGACTCATTGACTCAAATACAATCCCTCACACTAAGCATGCTTGTAGCGACAGTGGATAGGAAAAACTCCCTTTTAACAGGAAGAAACCTCCAGCAGAACCAGGGTCAGTGCGAGCGGCCATCTGCTGAGGCCGACTGGGGTTCAAGGAGACAGAAGCAGAGATACAAAAAGCAGCTGTAAAAGGCAGCCCCGTCCAGGAAATACACAGCCAGGCAGACGAGCTCCAAGGCAGCTCCCATGCCAGAGGACGAAGAGAGCACATCCACTCAGTCACGGTCAGAGAAACAGAACCACACTGGAAAACAGGCCGATCTCCAACATCTATAAACAAGGGTGTTGATGGCAGCAGCACAGCTGATGTTTCTTTCCAGGATGACGTCACAGCCAAACAGGAACAGACGAGGCAAAGCTACTCTGAGGAAAAGCAGAGAGAGCAGAAGGTTAGAGATTGAACTAACAGATTCTGCAGAATAGGAGAACAGAGAGAGAATGAAGCAGAATGATGAAATGGGGGTCCCTATGTCCTCCAGCAGTCTAAGCCTATAGCAGCATAACTATAGAGATAGATCAGGATAACCTGAGCCACTCTAACTATAAGCTTTATCAAAAAGGAAAGTTTTAAGCCTAGCCTTAAAAGTAGACAGGGTGTCTGCCTCACGGACTAAAACTGGTAGTTGGTTCCACAGGAGAGGAGCCTGATAACTAAAAGATCTGCCTCCCATTCTACTTTTAGAAATTCTAGGAACCACTAGTAAACCTGCAGATTGAGAGCGAAGTGCTCTGTTAGGAACATAAGGAACAATCAGATCTCTGATATCAGATGGAGCTTGGCCATTTAAGGCTTTATATGTGAGAAGGAGGATTTTAAATTCTATTCTGGATTTAACAGGAAGCCAATGAAGAGAAGCCAGGATAGGAGAGATATGATCTCTCTTTTTCATTTTCATCAGAACTCTAGCTGCAGCATTTTGGATCAGCTGAAGGCTTTTAACTACAGTTTGTGGACTTCCTGATAGTAAAGAATTACAATAGTCCAGCCTTGAAGTAACAAATGCATGGACTAGTTTCTCAGCATCACCCCTGGACAGGAGATTGCTCCTTTTTGCAATGTTCCTCAGATGAAAGAAGGAAATTCTAGAAACCTCTTTGATCTGGGATTTAAATGACAGGTCCTGATCAAAAATAACACCAAGATTTTTTACTTTATTATCTGAAATCAGTTTAATCCCATCCAAATGAAGTGACTGGCTAATCAGCTTCTTTTTCAGAGACTCTGGTCCAAAGACTATAACTTCTGTTTTGTCTGCATTCAGAAGCAGAAAGTTAAGAGTCATCCAGGTTTTTATGTCTTCAGACATGCCTGTAATCTATGTAATGGGTTAGCTTCATCTGGATTATAGACAGATATAGCTGGGTATCATCAGCATAACAGTGAAAATTAATCCCATGCTGTCTAATATTTCAGTGGGTCTCATGCTCTCAGTGGGTCTCATGCATTCAGTGGGTCTCATGCTCTCAGTGGGTCTCATGCATTCAGGGGGTTTCATGCATTCAGTGGGTCTCATGCAGTGGGTCTCATCCTCTCAGAGGGTTTCATGCATTCAGTGGGTCT
The DNA here is from genome assembly GCA_030533445.1 of Cyprinodon diabolis. NCBI lineage: Eukaryota > Metazoa > Chordata > Actinopteri > Cyprinodontiformes > Cyprinodontidae > Cyprinodon > Cyprinodon diabolis. The sequence goes on along the minus strand of CM060080.1, from coordinate 150,980 downwards.
CATGCATTCAGTGGGTCTCATGCATTCAGTGGGTCTCATGCTCTCAGGGGGGTTCAAGCCTTCAGTGGGTCTCATGCTCTCAGTGGGTCTCATGCATTCAGTGGGTCTCATGCTCTCAGTGGGTCTCATGCATTCAGGGGGTTTCATGCATTCAGTGGGTCTCATGCATTCATTGGGTTTCATGCCTTCAGTGGGTCTCATCCTCTCAGAGGGTTTCATGCATTCTGTGGGTCTCATGCATTCAGTGGGTCTCATGCATTCAGTGGGTCTCATGCTCTCAGGGGGGTTCAAGCCTTCAGTGGGTCTCATGCTCTCAGTGGGTCTCATGCATTCAGTGGGTCTCATGCTCTCAGTGGGTCTCATGCATTCAGTGGGTTTCATGCATTCAGTGGGTCTCATGTATTCAGGGGGTTTCATGCATTCAGTGGGTCTCATGCATTCATTGGGTTTCATGCCTTCAGTGGGTCTCATCCTCTCAGAGGGTTTCATGCATTCAGTGGGTTTCATGTATTCATTGGGTTTCATGCCTTCAGTGGGTCTCATGCATTCAGTGGGTCTCATGCTCTCAGTGGGTCTCATGCTCTCAGTGGGTCTCATGCTCTCACTGGGTCTCATGCATTCAGTGGGTTTCATGCATTCAGTGGGTCTCATGCTCAGTGGGTCTCATGCTCTCAGTGGGTCTCATGCTCTCAGTGGGTCTCATGCTCTCAGTGGGTCTCATGCATTCAGTGGGTTTCATGCATTCAGTGGGTCTCATGCTCAGTGGGTCTCATGCTCTCAGTGGGTCTCATCCTCTCAGTGGGTCTTATGCTCTCAGTGGATCTCATGCATTCAGTGGGTCTCATGCTCTCAGTGGGTCTCATGCTCTCAGTGGGTCTCATGCATTCAGTGGTTTTCATGCCTTCAGTGGGTCTCATGCATTCAGTGGGTTTCATGCATACAGTGGGTTTCATTCATTCAGTGGGTCTCATGCATTCAGTGGGTCTCATGCCTTCAGTGGGTTTCATGCATTCAGTGGGTCTCATGCATTCAGTGGGTTTCATGCATTCAGTGGGTCTCATGCATTCAGTGGGACTCATGCCTTCAGTGGGTCTCATGCATTCAGTGGGTCTCGTGCTCTCAGTGGGTCTCATGCATTCAGTGGGTCTAATGCTCTCAGTGGGTTTCATGCATTCAGTGGGTCTCATGTTCTCAGTGGGTTTCATGCATTTAGTGGGTCTCATGCTCTCAGTGGGTTTCATGCATTCAGTGGGTCTCATGCTCTCAGTGGGTCTCATGCTCTCAGTGGGTCTCATGCTCTCAGTGGGTTTCATGCATTCATTGGGTTTCATGCCTTCAGTGGGCCTAATCCTCTCAATGGGTCTCATGCTCTCAGTGGGTTTCATGCATTCAGTGGGTCTCATGCATTCAGTGGGTCTCATGCCGTCAGTGGGTCTCATGCATTCAGTGGGTCTCATGCTCTCAGTGGGTCTCATGCATTCAGTGGGTTTCATGCATTCAGTGGGTTTCATGCCTTCAGTGGGTTTCATGCCTTCAGTGGGTCTCATGCTCTCAGTGGGTCTCATGCATTCAGTGGGTCTCATGCTCTCAGTGGGTCTCATGCATTCAGTGGGTTTCATGCCTTCAGTGGGTTTCATCCTCTCAGTGGGTCTCATGCATTCAGTGGGTTTCATGCCTTCAGTGGGTTTCATGCCTTCAGTGGGTCTCATGCTCTCAGTGGGTCTCATGCATTCAGTGGGTCTCATGCTCTCAGTGGGTCTCATGCATTCAGTGGGTCTCATGCTCTCACTGGGTCTCATGCATTCAGTGGGTTTCATGCATTCAGTGGGTCTCATGCATTCAGGGGGTTTCATGCATTCAGTGGGTCTCATGCATTCATTGGGTTTCATGCCTTCAGTGGGTCTCATCCTCTCAGAGGGTTTCATGCATTCAGTGGGTCTCATGCATTCAGTGGGTTTCATGCCTTCAGTGGGTCTCATGCTCTCAGTGGGTCTCATGCATTCAGTGGGTTTCATGCTCTCAGTGGGTCTCATGCATTCAGTGGGTTTCATGCATTCAGTGGGTCTCGTGCATTCAGGGGGTTTCATGCATTCAGTGGGGCTCATGCATTCAGTGGGTTTCATGCCTTCAGTGGGTCTCATGCTCTCAGTGGGTCTCATGCATTCAGTGGGTCTCATGCTCTCAGTGGGTCTCATGCATTCAGTGGGTTTCATGCATTCAGTGGGTCTCATGCATTCAGGGGGTTTCATGCATTCAGTGGGTCTCATGCATTCATTGGGTTTCATGCCTTCAGTGGGTCTCATCCTCTCAAAGGGTTTCATGCCTTCAGTGGGTCTCATGCATTCAGTGGGTCTCATGCTCTCAGTGGGTCTCATGCATTCAGTGGGTTTCATGCATTCAGTGGGTCTCATGCTCAGTGGGTCTCATACTCTCAGTGGGTCTCATGCATTCAGTGGGTCTCATGCTCTCAGTGGGTCTCATGCTCTCAGTGGGTTTCATGCATTTATTGCGTTTCATGCCTTCAGTGGGTCTCATCCTCTCAGTGGGTCTTATGCTCTCAGTGGGTCTCATGCATTCAGTGGGTCTCATGCTCTCAGTGGGTCTCATGCTCTCAGTGGGTCTCATGCATTCAGTGGGTTTCATGCATTCAGTGGGTCTCATGCTCTCAGGGGGTTTCATGCCTTCAGTGGGTCTCATGCATTCAATGGGTCTCATGCATTCAGTGGGTCTCATCCTCTCAGTGGGTGTCATGCATTCAGTGGGTCTCATGGCTTCAGTGGGTCTCATGCTCTCAGTGGGTCTCATGCATTCAGTGGGTCTCATGCATTCAGTGTGTTTCATGCATTCAGTGGGTCTCATGCATTCAGTGGGTTTCATGCATTCAGTGGGTCTCATGCATTCAGTGGGTTTCATGCATTCAGTGGGTCTCATGCATTCAGTGGGTCTCATGGTCTCAGTGGGTCTCATGCATTCAGTGGGTTTCATGCCTTCAGTGGGTCTCATGCATTCAGTGGGCCTCATGCATTCAGTGGGTCTCATGCATTCAGTGGGTCTCATGCTCTCAGTGGGTCTCATGCTCTCAGTGGGTTTCATGCATTCATTGGGTTTCATGCCTTCAGTGGGTCTCATGCTCTCAGTGGGTCTCATGCTCTCAGTGGGTCTCATGCATTCAGTGGGTTTCATGCATTCAGTGGGTCTCATGCTCAGTGGGTCTCATGCTCTCAGTGGGTCTCATGCTCTCAGTGGGTCTCATGCATTCAGTGGGTTTCATGCCTTCAGTGGGTCTCATGCATTCAGTGGGTCTCCTGCATTCAGTGGGTCTCATCCTCTCAGTGGGTTTCATGCAATCAGTGGGTCTCATGCATTCAGTGGGTTTCATGCATTCGTTGGGTTTCAAGCCTTCAGTGGGTTTCATGCCTTCAGTGGGTCTCATGCATTCAGTGGGTCTCATTCTCTCAGTGGGTCTCATGCTCTCAGTGGGTTTCACGCCTTCATTGGGTTTCATGCCTTCAGTGGGTCTCATCCTCTCAGTGGGTCTCATGCATTCAGTGGGTTTCATCCTCTCAGTGGGTCTCATCCCCTCAGTGGGTCACATGCATTCAGTGGGTTTCATGCCTTCAGTGGGTTTCATCCTCTCAGTTGGTCTCATCCTCTCAGTGGGTCTCATGCATTCAGTGGGTTTCATGCCTTCAGTGGGTCTCATGCATTCAGTGGGTTTCATGCATTCAGTGGGTTTCATTCATTCTGTGGGTCTCATGCATTCAGTGGGTTTCATGCATTCAGTGGGTCTCATGCATTCAGTGGGTTTCATGCATTCAGTGAGTCTCATGCATTCAGTGGGTCTCATGCATTCAGTGGGTCTCATGCTCTAAAGGGGTTTAATGCATTCAATTCAATTCAATTCAGTTTATTTATATAGCGCCAAATTCACAACACATGTCATCTCAAGGCACTTTACAGTTCAACCAGATCATACATTCAAATTGATACAAAGTTTTCTATCTAAGGAAAACCAGTTGATTGCATTGACTCATTGACTCAAATACAATCCCTCACACTAAGCATGCTTGTAGCGACAGTGGAGAGGAAAAACTCCCTTTTAACAGGAAGAAACCTCCAGCAGAACCAGGGTCAGTGCGAGCGGCCATCTGCTGAGGCCGACTGGGGTTCAAGGAGACAGAAGCAGAGATACAAAAAGCAGCTGTAAAAGGCAGCCCCGTCCAGGAAATACACAGCCAGGCAGACGAGCTCCAAGGCAGCTCCCATGCCAGAGGACGAAGAGAGCACATCCACTCAGTCACGGTCAGAGAAACAGAACCACACTGGAAAACAGGCCGATCTCCAACATCTATAAACAAGGGTGTTGATGGCAGCAGCACAGCTGATGTTTCTTTCCAGGATGACGTCACAGCCAAACAGGAACAGACCAGATGAAGCTACTATGAGAAAAAGCAGAGACAGCAGAAGGTTAGAGATTGAACTAACAGATTCTGCAGAATAGGAGAACAGAGAGAGAATGAAGCAGAATGATGAAATGGGGGTCCCTATGTCCTCCAGCAGTCTAAGCCTATAGCAGCATAACTATAGAGATAGATCAGGATAACCTGAGCCACTCTAACTATAAGCTTTATCAAAAAGGAAAGTTTTAAGCCTAGCCTTAAAAGTAGACAGGGTGTCTGCATCACGGACTAAAACTGGTAGTTGGTTCCACAGGAGAGGAGCCTGATAACTACAAGATCTGCCTCCCATTCTACTTTTAGAAAATCTAGGAACCACTAGTAAACCTGCAGATTGAGAGCGAAGTGCTCTGTTAGGAACATAAGGAACAATCAGATCTCTGATATAAGATGGAGCTTGGCCATTTAAGGCTTTATATGTGAGAAGGAGGATTTTAAATTCTATTCTTGATTTAACAGGAAGCCAATGAAGAGAAGCCAGGATAGGAGAGATATGATCTCTCTTTTTCATTTTCATCAGAACTCTAGCTGCAGCATTTTGGATCAGCTGAAGGCTTTTAACTACAGTTTGTGGACTTCCTGATAGTAAAGAATTACAATAGTCCAGCCTTGAAGTAACAAATGCATGGACTAGTTTCTCAGCATCACCACTGGACAGGAGATTGCTCCTTTTTGCAATGTTCCTCAGATGAAAGAAGGAAATTCTAGAAACCTCTTTGATCTGGGATTTAAATGACAGGTCCTGATCAAAAATAACACCAAGATTTTTTACTTTATTATCTGAAATCAGTTTAATCCCATCCAAATGAAGTGACTGGCTAATCAGCTTCTTTTTCAGAGACTCTGGTCCAAAGACTATAACTTCTGTTTTGTCTGCATTCAGAAGCAGAAAGTTAAGAGTCATCCAGGTTTTTATGTCTTCAGACATGCCTGTAATCTATGTAATGGGTTAGCTTCATCTGGATTATAGACAGATATAGCTGGGTATCATCAGCATAACAGTGAAAATTAATCCCATGCTGTCTAATAATTCAGTGGGTCTCATGCTCTCAGTGGGTCTCATGCATTCAGTGGGTCTCATGCTCTCAGTGGGTCTCATGCATTCAGGGGGTTTCATGCATTCAGTGGGTCTCATGCAGTGGGTCTCATCCTCTCAGAGGGTTTCATGCATTCAGTGGGTCTCATGCATTCAGTGGGTCTCATGCTCTCAGGGGGGTTCAAGCCTTCAGTGGGTCTCATGCTCTCAGTGGGTCTCATGCATTCAGTGGGTCTCATGCTCTCAGTGGGTCTCATGCATTCAGGGGGTTTCATGCATTCAGTGGGTCTCATGCATTCATTGGGTTTCATGCCTTCAGTGGGTCTCATCCTCTCAGAGGGTTTCATGCATTCTGTGGGTCTCATGCATTCAGTGGGTCTCATGCATTCAGTGGGTCTCATGCTCTCAGGGGGGTTCAAGCCTTCAGTGGGTCTCATGCTCTCAGTGGGTCTCATGCATTCAGTGGGTCTCATGCCTTCAGTGGGTCTCATGCATTCAGTGGGTTTCATGCATTCAGTGGGTCTCATGTATTCAGGGGGTTTCATGCATTCAGTGGGTCTCATGCATTCATTGGGTTTCATGCCTTCAGTGGGTCTCATCCTCTCAGAGGGTTTCATGCATTCAGTGGGTTTCATGCATTCATTGGGTTTCATGCCTTCAGTGGGTCTCATGCATTCAGTGGGTCTCATGCTCTCAGTGGGTCTCATGCTCTCAGTGGGTCTCATGCTCTCACTGGGTCTCATGCATTCAGTGGGTTTCATGCATTCAGTGGGTCTCATGCTCAGTGGGTCTCATGCTCTCAGTGGGTCTCATGCTCTCAGTGGGTCTCATGCTCTCAGTGGGTCTCATGCATTCAGTGGGTTTCATGCATTCAGTGGGTCTCATGCTCAGTGGGTCTCATGCTCTCAGTGGGTCTCATCCTCTCAGTGGGTCTTATGCTCTCAGTGGATCTCATGCATTCAGTGGGTCTCATGCTCTCAGTGGGTCTCATGCTCTCAGTGGGTCTCATGCATTCAGTGGGTTTCATGCATACAGTGGGTTTCATTCATTCAGTGGGTCTCATGCATTCAGTGGGTCTCATGCATTCAGTGGGTCTCATGCCTTCAGTGGGTTTCATGCATTCAGTGAGTCTCATGCATTCAGTGGGTTTCATGCATTCAGTGGGTCTCATGCATTCAGTGGGACTCATGCCTTCAGTGGATTTCATGCATTCAGTGGGTCTCATGCATTCAGTGGGTCTCATGCTCTCAGTGGGTCTCATGCATTCAGTGGGTTTCATGCATTCAGTGGGTCTCATGCTCTCAGGGGGTTTCATGCATTCAGTGGGTCTCATGCATTCAGTGGGTTTCATGCATTCAGTGAGTCTCATGCATTCAGTGGGTCTCATGCATTCAGTGGGTCTCATGCTCTAAAGGGGTTTAATGCATTCAATTCAATTCAATTCAATTCAGTTTATTTATATAGCGCCAAATTCACAACACATGTCATCTCAAGGCACTTTACAGTTCAACCAGATCATACAGTCAAATTGATACAAAGTTTTCTATCTAAGGAAAACCAGTTGATTGCATTGACTCATTGACTCAAATACAATCCCTCACACTAAGCATGCTTGTAGCGACAGTGGATAGGAAAAACTCCCTTTTAACAGGAAGAAACCTCCAGCAGAACCAGGGTCAGTGCGAGCGGCCATCTGCTGAGGCCGACTGGGGTTCAAGGAGACAGAAGCAGAGATACAAAAAGCAGCTGTAAAAGGCAGCCCCGTCCAGGAAATACACAGCCAGGCAGACGAGCTCCAAGGCAGCTCCCATGCCAGAGGACGAAGAGAGCACATCCACTCAGTCACGGTCAGAGAAACAGAACCACACTGGAAAACAGGCCGATCTCCAACATCTATAAACAAGGGTGTTGATGGCAGCAGCACAGCTGATGTTTCTTTCCAGGATGACGTCACAGCCAAACAGGAACAGACGAGGCAAAGCTACTCTGAGGAAAAGCAGAGAGAGCAGAAGGTTAGAGATTGAACTAACAGATTCTGCAGAATAGGAGAACAGAGAGAGAATGAAGCAGAATGATGAAATGGGGGTCCCTATGTCCTCCAGCAGTCTAAGCCTATAGCAGCATAACTATAGAGATAGATCAGGATAACCTGAGCCACTCGAACTATAAGCTTTATCAAAAAGGAAAGTTTTAAGCCTAGCCTTAAAAGTAGACAGGGTGTCTGCCTCACGGACTAAAACTGGTAGTTGGTTCCACAGGAGAGGAGCCTGATAACTAAAAGATCTGCCTCCCATTCTACTTTTAGAAATTCTAGGAACCACTAGTAAACCTGCAGATTGAGAGCGAAGTGCTCTGTTAGGAACATAAGGAACAAGCAGATCTCTGATATAAGATGGAGCTTGGCCATTTAAGGCTTTATATGTGAGAAGGAAGATTTTAAATTCTATTCTTGATTTAACAGGAAGCCAATGAAGAGAAGCCAGGATAGGAGAGATATGATCTCTCTTTTTCATTTTCATCAGAACTCTAGCTGCAGCATTTTGGATCAGCTGAAGGCTTTTAACTACAGTTTGTGGACTTCCTGATAGTAAAGAATTACAATAGTCCAGCCTTGAAGTAACAAATGCATGGACTAGTTTCTCAGCATCACCCCTGGACAGGAGATTGCTCCTTTTTGCAATGTTCCTCAGATGAAAGAAGGAAATTCTAGAAACCTCTTTGATCTGGGATTTAAATGACAGGTCCTGATCAAAAATAACACCAAGATTTTTTACTTTATTATCTGAAATCAGTTTAATCCCATCCAAATGAAGTGACTGGCTAATCAGCTTCTTTTTCAGAGACTCTGGTCCAAAGACTATAACTTCTGTTTTGTCTGCATTCAGAAGCAGAAAGTTAAGAGTCATCCAGGTTTTTATGTCTTCAGACATGCCTGTAATCTATGTAATGGGTTAGCTTCATCTGGATTATAGACAGATATAGCTGGGTATCATCAGCATAACAGTGAAAATTAATCCCATGCTGTCTAATAATTCAGTGGGTCTCATGCTCTCAGTGGGTCTCATGCATTCAGTGGGTCTCATGCTCTCAGTGGGTCTCATGCATTCAGGGGGTTTCATGCATTCAGTGGGTCTCATGCAGTGGGTCTCATCCTCTCAGAGGGTTTCATGCATTCAGTGGGTCTCATGCATTCAGTGGGTCTCATGCATTCAGTGGGTCTCATGCTCTCAGGGGGGTTCAAGCCTTCAGTGGGTCTCATGCTCTCAGTGGGTCTCATGCATTCAGTGGGTCTCATGCTCTCAGTGGGTCTCATGCATTCAGGGGGTTTCATGCATTCAGTGGGTCTCATGCATTCATTGGGTTTCATGCCTTCAGTGGGTCTCATCCTCTCAGAGGGTTTCATGCATTCTGTGGGTCTCATGCATTCAGTGGGTCTCATGCATTCAGTGGGTCTCATGCTCTCAGGGGGGTTCAAGCCTTCAGTGGGTCTCATGCTCTCAGTGGGTCTCATGCATTCAGTGGGTCTCATGCTCTCAGTGGGTCTCATGCATTCAGTGGGTTTCATGCATTCAGTGGGTCTCATGTATTCAGGGGGTTTCATGCATTCAGTGGGTCTCATGCATTCATTGGGTTTCATGCCTTCAGTGGGTCTCATCCTCTCAGAGGGTTTCATGCATTCAGTGGGTTTCATGCATTCATTGGGTTTCATGCCTTCAGTGGGTCTCATGCATTCAGTGGGTCTCATGCTCTCAGTGGGTCTCATGCTCTCAGTGGGTCTCATGCTCTCACTGGGTCTCATGCATTCAGTGGGTTTCATGCATTCAGTGGGTCTCATGCTCAGTGGGTCTCATGCTCTCAGTGGGTCTCATGCTCTCAGTGGGTCTCATGCTCTCAGTGGGTCTCATGCATTCAGTGGGTTTCATGCATTCAGTGGGTCTCATGCTCAGTGGGTCTCATGCATTCAGTGGGTCTCATCCTCTCAGTGGGTCTTATGCTCTCAGTGGATCTCATGCATTCAGTGGGTCTCATGCTCTCAGTGGGTCTCATGCTCTCAGTGGGTCTCATGCATTCAGTGGTTTTCATGCCTTCAGTGGGTCTCATGCATTCAGTGGGTTTCATGCATACAGTGGGTTTCATTCATTCAGTGGGTCTCATGCATTCAGTGGGTCTCATGCCTTCAGTGGGTTTCATGCATTCAGTGAGTCTCATGCATTCAGTGGGTTTCATGCATTCAGTGGGTCTCATGCATTCAGTGGGACTCATGCCTTCAGTGGATTTCATGCATTCAGTGGGTCTCATGCATTCAGTGGGTCTCATGCTCTCAGTGGGTCTCATGCATTCAGTGGGTTTCATGCATTCAGTGGGTCTCATGCTCTCAGGGGGTTTCATGCATTCAGTGGGTCTCATGCATTCAGTGGGTTTCATGCATTCAGTGAGTCTCATGCATTCAGTGGGTCTCATGCATTCAGTGGGTCTCATGCTCTAAAGGGGTTTAATGCATTCAATTCAATTCAATTCAATTCAGTTTATTTATATAGCGCCAAATTCACAACACATGTCATCTCAAGGCACTTTACAGTTCAACCAGATCATACAGTCAAATTGATACAAAGTTTTCTATCTAAGGAAAACCAGTTGATTGCATTGACTCATTGACTCAAATACAATCCCTCACACTAAGCATGCTTGTAGCGACAGTGGATAGGAAAAACTCCCTTTTAACAGGAAGAAACCTCCAGCAGAACCAGGGTCAGTGCGAGCGGCCATCTGCTGAGGCCGACTGGGGTTCAAGGAGACAGAAGCAGAGATACAAAAAGCAGCTGTAAAAGGCAGCCCCGTCCAGGAAATACACAGCCAGGCAGACGAGCTCCAAGGCAGCTCCCATGCCAGAGGACGAAGAGAGCACATCCACTCAGTCACGGTCAGAGAAACAGAACCACACTGGAAAACAGGCCGATCTCCAACATCTATAAACAAGGGTGTTGATGGCAGCAGCACAGCTGATGTTTCTTTCCAGGATGACGTCACAGCCAAACAGGAACAGACGAGGCAAAGCTACTCTGAGGAAAAGCAGAGAGAGCAGAAGGTTAGAGATTGAACTAACAGATTCTGCAGAATAGGAGAACAGAGAGAGAATGAAGCAGAATGATGAAATGGGGGTCCCTATGTCCTCCAGCAGTCTAAGCCTATAGCAGCATAACTATAGAGATAGATCAGGATAACCTGAGCCACTCTAACTATAAGCTTTATCAAAAAGGAAAGTTTTAAGCCTAGCCTTAAAAGTAGACAGGGTGTCTGCCTCACGGACTAAAACTGGTAGTTGGTTCCACAGGAGAGGAGCCTGATAACTAAAAGATCTGCCTCCCATTCTACTTTTAGAAATTCTAGGAACCACTAGTAAACCTGCAGATTGAGAGCGAAGTGCTCTGTTAGGAACATAAGGAACAATCAGATCTCTGATATAAGATGGAGCTTGGCCATTTAAGGCTTTATATGTGAGAAGGAAGATTTTAAATTCTATTCTTGATTTAACAGGAAGCCAATGAAGAGAAGCCAGGATAGGAGAGATATGATCTCTCTTTTTCATTTTCATCAGAACTCTAGCTGCAGCATTTTGGATCAGCTGAAGGCTTTTAACTACAGTTTGTGGACTTCCTGATAGTAAAGAATTACAATAGTCCAGCCTTGAAGTAACAAATGCATGGACTAGTTTCTCAGCATCACCCCTGGACAGGAGATTGCTCCTTTTTGCAATGTTCCTCAGATGAAAGAAGGAAATTCTAGAAACCTCTTTGATCTGGGATTTAAATGACAGGTCCTGATCAAAAATAACACCAAGATTTTTTACTTTATTATCTGAAATCAGTTTAATCCCATCCAAATGAAGTGACTGGCTAATCAGCTTCTTTTTCAGAGACTCTGGTCCAAAGACTATAACTTCTGTTTTGTCTGCATTCAGAAGCAGAAAGTTAAGAGTCATCCAGGTTTTTATGTCTTCAGACATGCCTGTAATCTATGTAATGGGTTAGCTTCATCTGGATTATAGACAGATATAGCTGGGTATCATCAGCATAACAGTGAAAATTAATCCCATGCTGTCTAATAATTCAGTGGGTCTCATGCTCTCAGTGGGTCTCATGCATTCAGTGGGTCTCATGCTCTCAGTGGGTCTCATGCATTCAGGGGGTTTCATGCATTCAGTGGGTCTCATGCAGTGGGTCTCATCCTCTCAGAGGGTTTCATGCATTCAGTGGGTCTCATGCATTCAGTGGGTCTCATGCATTCAGTGGGTCTCATGCTCTCAGGGGGGTTCAAGCCTTCAGTGGGTCTCATGCTCTCAGTGGGTCTCATGCATTCAGTGGGTCTCATGCTCTCAGTGGGTCTCATGCATTCAGGGGGTTTCATGCATTCAGTGGGTCTCATGCATTCATTGGGTTTCATGCCTTCAGTGGGTCTCATCCTCTCAGAGGGTTTCATGCATTCTGTGGGTCTCATGCATTCAGTGGGTCTCATGCATTCAGTGGGTCTCATGCTCTCAGGGGGGTTCAAGCCTTCAGTGGGTCTCATGCTCTCAGTGGGTCTCATGCATTCAGTGGGTCTCATGCTCTCAGTGGGTCTCATGCATTCAGTGGGTTTCATGCATTCAGTGGGTCTCATGTATTCAGGGGGTTTCATGCATTCAGTGGGTCTCATGCATTCATTGGGTTTCATGCCTTCAGTGGGTCTCATCCTCTCAGAGGGTTTCATGCATTCAGTGGGTTTCATGCATTCATTGGGTTTCATGCCTTCAGTGGGTCTCATGCATTCAGTGGGTCTCATGCTCTCAGTGGGTCTCATGCTCTCAGTGGGTCTCATGCTCTCAGTGGGTCTCATGCATTCAGTGGGTTTCATGCATTCAGTGGGTCTCATGCTCAGTGGGTCTCATGCTCTCAGTGGGTCTCATGCTCTCAGTGGGTCTCATGCTCTCAGTGGGTCTCATGCATTCAGTGGGTTTCATGCATTCAGTGGGTCTCATGCTCAGTGGGTCTCATGCTCTCAGTGGGTCTCATCCTCTCAGTGGGTCTTATGCTCTCAGTGGATCTCATGCATTCAGTGGGTCTCATGCTCTCAGTGGGTCTCATGCTCTCAGTGGGTCTCATGCATTCAGTTGTTTTCATGCCTTCAGTGGGTCTCATGCATTCAGTGGGTTTCATGCATACAGTGGGTTTCATTCATTCAGTGGGTCTCATGCATTCAGTGGGTCTCATGCCTTCAGTGGGTTTCATGCATTCAGTGGGTCTCATGCATTCAGTGGGTTTCATGCATTCAGTGGGTCTCATGCATTCAGTTGGACTCATGCCTTCAGTGGGTCTCATGCATTCAGTGGGTCTCGTGCTCTCTGTGGGTCTCATGCTCTCAGTGGGTCTCATGCTCTCAGTGGGTCTCATGCATTCAGTGGGTCTCGTGCTCTCAGCAGGTCTCATGCATTCAGTGGGTCTAATGCTCTCAGTGGGTTTCATGCATTCAGTGGGTCTCATGCTCTCAGTGGGTTTCATGCATTTAGTGGGTCTCATGCTCTCAGTGGGTTTCATGCATTCAGTGGGTCTCATGCTCTCAGTGGGTCTCATGCTCTCAGTGGGTCTCATGCTCTCAGTGGGTTTCATGCATTCATTGGGTTTCATGCCTTCAGTGGGCCTCATCCTCTCAGTGGGTCTCATGCTCTCAGTGGGTTTCATGCATTCAGTGGGTCTCATGCATTCAGTGGGTCTCATGCCGTCAGTGGGTCTCATGCATTCAGTGGGTCTCATGCTCTCAGTGGGTCTCATGCATTCAGTGGGTTTCATGCCTTCAGTGGGTTTCATGCCTTCAGTGGGTTTCATGCCTTCAGTGGGTCTCATGCTCTCAGTGGGTCTCATGCATTCAGTGGGTCTCATGCTCTCACTGGGTCTCATGCATTCAGTGGGTTTCATGAATTCAGTGGGTCTCATGCATTCAGGGGGTTTCATGCATTCAGTGGGTCTCATGCATTCATTGGGTTTCATGCCTTCAGTGGGTCTCATCCTCTCAGAGGGTTTCATGCATTCAGTGGGTCTCATGCATTCAGTGGGTTTCATGCCTTCAGTGGGTATCATGCTCTCAGTGGGTCTCATGCATTCAGTGGGTTTCATGCTCTCAGTGGGTCTCATGCATTCAGTGGGTTTCATGCATTCAGTGGGTCTCATGCATTCAGGGGGTTTCATGCATTCAGTGAGTCTCATGTTTTCAGTGGGTTTCATGCCTTCAGTGGGTCTCATGCTCTCAGTGGGTCTCAGGCATTCAGTGGGTCTCATGCTCTCAGTGGGTCTCATGCATTCAGTGGGTTTCATGCATTCAGTGGGTCTCATGCATTCAGGGGGTTTCATGCATTCAGTGGGTCTCATGCATTCATTGGGTTTCATGCCTTCAGTGGGTCTCATCCTCTCAAAGGGTTTCATGCCTTCAGTGGGTCTCATGCATTCAGTGGGTCTCATGCTCTCAGTGGGTCTCATGCATTCAGTGGGTTTCATGCATTCAGTGGGTCTCATGCTCAGTGGGTCTAATACTCTCAGTGGGTCTCATGCATTCAGTGGGTCTCATGCTCTCAGTGGGTCTCATGCTCTCAGTGGGTTTCATGCATTTATTGGGTTTCATGCCTTCAGTGGGTCTCATCCTCTCAGTGGGTCTTATGCTCTCAGTGGGTCTCATGCATTCAGTGGGTCTCATGCTCTCAGTGGGTCTCATGCTCTCAGTGGGTCTCATGCATTCAGTGGGTTTCATGCATTCAGTGGGTCTCATGCTCTCAGGGGGTTTCATGCCTTCAGTGGGTCTCATGCATTCAATGGGTTTCATGCATTCAGTGGGTCTCATGCTCTCAGTGGGTCTCATGCATTCAGTGGGTCTCATCCTCTCAGTGGGTGTCATGCATTCAGTGGGTCTCATGGCTTCAGTGGGTCTCATGCTCTCAGTGGGTCTCATGCATTCAGTGGGTCTCATGCATTCAGTGGGTTTCATGCATTCAGTGTGTCTCATGCATTCAGTGGGTTTCATGCATTCAGTGTGTCTCATGCATTCAGTGGGTTTCATGCATTCAGTGGGTTTCATGCATTCAGTGGGTCTCATGGTCTCAGTGGGTCTCATCCTCTCAAAGGGTTTCATGCCTTCAGTGGGTCTCATGCATTCAGTGGGTCTCATGCTCTCAGTGGGTCTCATGCATTCAGTGGGTTTCATGCATTCAGTGGGTCTCATGCTCAGTGGGTCTAATACTCTCAGTGGGTCTCATGCATTCAGTGGGTCTCATGCTCTCAGTGGGTCTCATGCTCTCAGTGGGTTTCATGCATTTATTGGGTTTCATGCCTTCAGTGGGTCTCATCCTCTCAGTGGGTCTTATGCTCTCAGTGGGTCTCATGCAGTCAGTGGGTCTCATGCTCTCAGTGGGTCTCATGCTCTCAGTGGGTCTCATGCATTCAGTGGGTTTCATGCATTCAGTGGGTCTCATGCTCTCAGGGGGTTTCATGCCTTCAGTGGGTCTCATGCATTCAATGGGTTTCATGCATTCAGTGGGTCTCATGCTCTCAGTGGGTCTCATGCATTCAGTGGGTCTCATCCTCTCAGTGGGTGTCATGCATTCAGTGGGTCTCATGGCTTCAGTGGGTCTCATGCTCTCAGTGGGTCTCATGCATTCAGTGGGTCTCATGCATTCAGTGGGTCTCATGCTCTCAGTGGGTCTCATGCTCTCAGTGGGTTTCATGCATTCATTGGGTTTCATGCCTTCAGTGGGTCTCATGCTCTCAGTGGGTCTCATGCTCTCAGTGGGTCTCATGCATTCAGTGGGTTTCATGCATTCAGTGGGTCTCATGCTCAGTGGGTCTCATGCTCTCAGTGGGTCTCATGCTCTCAGTGGGTCTCATGCATTCAGTGGGTTTCATGCCTTCAGTGGGTCTCATGCATTCAGTGGGTCTCCTGCATTCAGTGGGTCTCATCCTCTCAGTGGGTTTCATGCAATCAGTGGGTCTCATGCATTCAGTGGGTTTCATGCATTCGTTGGGTTTCATGCCTTCAGTGGGTTTCATGCCTTCAGTGGGTCTCATGCATTCAGTGGGTCTCATTCTCTCAGTGGGTCTCATGCTCTCAGTGGGTTTCATGCCTTCATTGGGTTTCATGCCTTCAGTGGGTTTCATGCCTTCAGTGGGTTTCATGCCTTCAGTGGGTCTCATGCATTCAGTGGGTCTCATTCTCTCAGTGGGTCTTATGCTCTCAGTGGGTCTCATGCATTCAGTGGGTCTCATGCTCTCAGTGGGTCTCATCCTCTCAGTGGGTCTCATGCATTCAGTGGGTTTCATCCTCTCAGTGGGTCTCATCCCCTCAGTGGGTCACATGCATTCAGTGGGTTTCATGCCTTCAGTGGGTTTCATCCTCTCAGTGGGTCTCATCCTCTCAGTGGGTCTCATGCATTCAGTGGGTTTCATGCCTTTAGTGGGTCTCATGCATTCAGTGGGTTTCATGCATTCAGTGGGTTTCATGCCTTCAGTGGGTCTCATGCATTCAGTGGGTCTCATTCTCTCAGTGGGTCTTATGCTCTCAGTGGGTCTCATGCATTCAGTGGGTCTCATGCTCTCAGTGGGTCTCATCCTCTCAGTGGGTCTCATGCATTCAGTGGGTTTCATCCTCTCAGTGGGTCTCATCCCCTCAGTGGGTCACATGCATTCAGTGGGTTTCATGCCTTCAGTGGGTTTCATCCTCTCAGTGGGTCTCATCCTCTCAGTGGGTCTCATGCATTCAGTGGGTTTCATGCCTTCAGTGGGTCTCATGCATTCAGTGGGTTTCATGCATTCAGTGGGTTTCATTCATTCTGTGGGTCTCATGCATTCAGTGGGTCTCATGCATTCAGTGGATTTCATGCATTCAGTGGGTCTCATGCATTCAGTGGGTTTCATGCATTCAGTGGGTCTCATGCTCTCAGGGGGTTTCATGCATTCAGTGGGTCTCATGCATTCAGTGGGTTTCATGCATTCAGTGAGTCTCATGCATTCAGTGGGTCTCATGCATTCAGTGGGTCTCATGCTCTAAAGGGGTTTAATGCATTCAATTCAATTCAATTCAGTTTATTTATATAGCGCCAAATTCACAACACATGTCATCTCAAGGCACTTTACAGTTCAACCAGATCATACAGTCAAATTGATACAAAGTTTTCTATCTAAGGAAAACCAGTTGATTGCATTGACTCATTGACTCAAATACAATCCCTCACACTAAGCATGCTTGTAGCGACAGTGGAGAGGAAAAACTCCCTTTTAACAGGAAGAAACCTCCAGCAGAACCAGGGTCAGTGCGAGCGGCCATCTGCTGAGGCCGACTGGGGTTCAAGGAGACAGAAGCAGAGATACAAAAAGCAGCTGTAAAAGGCAGCCCCGTCCAGGAAACACACAGCCAGGCAGACGAGCTCCAAGGCAGCTCCCATGCCAGAGGACGAAGAGAGCACATCCACTCAGTCACGGTCAGAGAAACAGAACCACACTGGAAAACAGGCCGATCTCCAACATCTATAAACAAGGGTGTTGATGGCAGCAGCACAGCTGATGTTTCTTTCCAGGATGACGTCACAGCCAAACAGGAACAGACCAGATGAAGCTACTATGAGAAAAAGCAGAGAGAGCAGAAGGTTAGAGATTGAACTAACAGATTCTGCAGAATAGGAGAACAGAGAGAGAATGAAGCAGAATGATGAAATGGGGGTCCCTATGTCCTCCAGCAGTCTAAGCCTATAGCAGCATAACTATAGAGATAGATCAGGATAACCTGAGCCACTCTAACTATAAGCTTTATCAAAAAGGAAAGTTTTAAGCCTAGCCTTAAAAGTAGACAGGGTGTCTGCATCACGGACTAAAACTGGTAGTTGGTTCCACAGGAGAGGAGCCTGATAACTAAAAGATCTGCCTCCCATTCTACTTTTAGAAAATCTAGGAACCACTAGTAAACCTGCAGATTGAGAGCGAAGTGCTCTGTTAGGAACATAAGGAACAATCAGATCTCTGATATAAGATGGAGCTTGGCCATTTAAGGCTTTATATGTGAGAAGGAGGATTTTAAATTCTATTCTTGATTTAACAGGAAGCCAATGAAGAGAAGCCAGGATAGGAGAGATATGATCTCTCTTTTTCATTTTCATCAGAACTCTAGCTGCAGCATTTTGGATCAGCTGAAGGCTTTTAACTACAGTTTGTGGACTTCCTGATAGTAAAGAATTACAATAGTCCAGCCTTGAAGTAACAAATGCATGGACTAGTTTCTCAGCATCACCCCTGGACAGGAGATTGCTCCTTTTTGCAATGTTCCTCAGATGAAAGAAGGAAATTCTAGAAACCTCTTTGATCTGGGATTTAAATGACAGGTCCTGATCAAAAATAACACCAAGATTTTTTACTTTATTATCTGAAATCAGTTTAATCCCATCCAAATGAAGTGACTGGCTAATCAGCTTCTTTTTCAGAGACTCTGGTCCAAAGACTATAACTTCTGTTTTGTCTGCATTCAGAAGCAGAAAGTTAAGAGTCATCCAGGTTTTTATGTCTTCAGACATGCCTGTAATCTATGTAATGGGTTAGCTTCATCTGGATTATAGACAGATATAGCTGGGTATCATCAGCATAACAGTGAAAATTAATCCCATGCTGTCTAATAATTCAGTGGGTCTCATGCTCTCAGTGGGTCTCATGCATTCAGTGGGTCTCATGCTCTCAGTGGGTCTCATGCATTCAGGGGGTTTCATGCATTCAGTGGGTCTCATGCAGTGGGTCTCATCCTCTCAGAGGGTTTCATGCATTCAGTGGGTCTCATGCATTCAGTGGGTCTCATGCTCTCAGGGGGGTTCAAGCCTTCAGTGGGTCTCATGCTCTCAGTGGGTCTCATGCATTCAGTGGGTCTCATGCTCTCAGTGGGTCTCATGCATTCAGGGGGTTTCATGCATTCAGTGGGTCTCATGCATTCATTGGGTTTCATGCCTTCAGTGGGTCTCATCCTCTCAGAGGGTTTCATGCATTCTGTGGGTCTCATGCATTCAGTGGGTCTCATGCATTCAGTGGGTCTCATGCTCTCAGGGGGGTTCAAGCCTTCAGTGGGTCTCATGCTCTCAGTGGGTCTCATGCATTCAGTGGGTCTCATGCTCTCAGTGGGTCTCATGCATTCAGTGGGTTTCATGCATTCAGTGGGTCTCATGTATTCAGGGGGTTTCATGCATTCAGTGGGTCTCATGCATTCATTGGGTTTCATGCCTTCAGTGGGTCTCATCCTCTCAGAGGGTTTCATGCATTCAGTGGGTTTCATGCATTCATTGGGTTTCATGCCTTCAGTGGGTCTCATGCATTCAGTGGGTCTCATGCTCTCAGTGGGTCTCATGCTCTCAGTGGGTCTCATGCTCTCACTGGGTCTCATGCATTCAGTGGGTTTCATGCATTCAGTGGGTCTCATGCTCAGTGGGTCTCATGCTCTCAGTGGGTCTCATGCTCTCAGTGGGTCTCATGCTCTCAGTGGGTCTCATGCATTCAGTGGGTTTCATGCATTCAGTGGGTCTCATGCTCAGTGGGTCTCATGCTCTCAGTGGGTCTCATCCTCTCAGTGGGTCTTATGCTCTCAGTGGATCTCATGCATTCAGTGGGTCTCATGCTCTCAGTGGGTCTCATGCTCTCAGTGGGTCTCATGCATTCAGTGGTTTTCATGCCTTCAGTGGGTCTCATGCATTCAGTGGGTTTCATGCATACAGTGGGTTTCATTCATTCAGTGGGTCTCATGCATTCAGTGGGTCTCATGCCTTCAGTGGGTTTCATGCATTCAGTGAGTCTCATGCATTCAGTGGGTTTCATGCATTCAGTGGGTCTCATGCATTCAGTGGGACTCATGCCTTCAGTGGGTCTCATGCATTCAGTGGGTCTCGTGCTCTCTGTGGGTCTCATGCTCTCAGTGGGTCTCATGCTCTCAGTGGGTCTCATGCATTCAGTGGGTTTCATGCATTCAGTGAGTCTCATGCATTCAGTGGGTCTCATGCATTCAGTGGGTCTCATGCTCTCAGTGGGTTTCTGCATTTAGTGGGTCTCATGCTCTCAGTGGGTTTCATGCATTCAGTGGGTCTCATGCTCTCAGTGGGTCTCATGCTCTCAGTGGGTCTCATGCTCTCAGTGGGTTTCATGCATTCATTGGGTTTCATGCCTTCAGTGGGTCTCATCCTCTCAGTGGGTCTCATGCTCTCAGTGGGTTTCATGCATTCAGTGGGTCTCATGCATTCAGTGGGTCTCATGCCGTCAGTGGGTCTCATGCATTCAGTGGGTCTCATGCTCTCAGTGGGTCTCATGCTCTCAGTGGGTCTCATGCTCTCAGTGGGTCTCATGCTCTCAGTGGGTCTCATGCATTCAGTGGGTTCCATGCATTCAGTGGGTCTCATGCATTCAGTGGGTTTCATGCATTCAGTGGGTCTCATGCCTTAAGTGGGTCTCATCCTCTCAGTCGGTCTCATGCATTCAGTGGGTCTGATGCTCTCAGTGGGTTTCATGCATTCAGTGGGTCTCATGCTCTCAGTGGGTTTCATGCAATCAGTGGGTCTCCTGCTCTCAGTGGGTCTCATGCTCTCAGTGGGTCTCATGCATTCAGTGGGTCTCATGCATTCAGTGGGTCTCATGCTCTCAGTGGGTTTCATGCATTCAGTGGGTCTCATGCTCTCAGTGGGTTTCATGCATTCAGTGGGTCTCATGGATTCAGTGGGTCTCATGCTCTCAGGGGGTTTCATGCATTCAGTGGGTCTCATATATTCAGTGGGTTTCATGCATTCAGTGAGTCTCATGCATTCAGTGGGTCTCATGCATTCAGTGGGTCTCATGCTCTCAGGGGGTTTCATCCATTCAGTGGGTCTCATGCATTCAGTGGGTTTCATGCATTCAGTGAGTCTCATGCATTCAGTGGGTCTCATGCATTCAGTGGGTCTCATGCTCTCAAGGGGTTTAATGCATTCAGTGGGTCTCATGCTCTCAGTGGGTCTCATGCATTCAGTGGGTCTCATGCTCTCAGTGGGTCTCATGCATTCAGTGGGTTTCATGCATTCAGTGGGTCTCATGCATTCAGGGGGTTTCATGCATTCAGTGGGTCTCATGCATTCATTGGGTTTCATGCCTTCAGTGGGTCTCATCCTCTCAGAGGGTTTCATGCATTCAGTGGGTCTCATGCATTCAGTGGGTCTTATGCATTCAGTGGGTCTCATGCTCTCAGGGGGGTTCAAGCCTTCAGTGGGTCTCATGCTCTCAGTGGGTCTCATGCATTCAGTGGGTCTCATGCTCTCAGTGGGTCTCATGCATTCAGTGGGTTTCATGCATTCAGTGGGTCTCATGTATTCAGGGGGTTTCATTCATTCAGTGGGTCTCATGCATTCAGTGGGTCTCATGCCTTCAGTGGGTTTCATGCATTCAGTGAGTCTCATGCATTCAGTGGGTTTCATGCATTCAGTGGGTCTCATGCATTCAGTGGGACTCATGCCTTCAGTGGGTCTCATGCATTCAGTGGGTCTCGTGCTCTCTGTGGGTCTCATGCTCTCAGTGGGTCTCATGCTCTCAGTGGGTCTCATGCATTCAGTGGGTCTCGTGCTCTCAGTGGGTCTCATGCATTCAGTGGGTCTAATGCTCTCAGTGGGTTTCATGCATTCAGTGGGTCTCATGCTCTCAGTGGGTTTCTGCATTTAGTGGGTCTCATGCTCTCAGTGGGTTTCATGCATTCAGTGGGTCTCATGCTCTCAGTGGGTCTCATGCTCTCAGTGGGTCTCATGCTCTCAGTGGGTTTCATGCATTCATTGGGTTTCATGCCTTCAGTGGGTCTCATCCTCTCAGTGGGTCTCATGCTCTCAGTGGGTTTCATGCATTCAGTGGGTCTCATGCATTCAGTGGGTCTCATGCCGTCAGTGGGTCTCATGCATTCAGTGGGTCTCATGCTCTCAGTGGGTCTCATGCTCTCAGTGGGTCTCATGCTCTCAGTGGGTCTCATGCTCTCAGTGGGTCTCATGCATTCAGTGGGTTCCATGCATTCAGTGGGTCTCATGCATTCAGTGGGTTTCATGCATTCAGTGGGTCTCATGCCTTAAGTGGGTCTCATCCTCTCAGTGGGTCTCATGCATTCAGTGGGTCTGATGCTCTCAGTGGGTTTCATGCATTCAGTGGGTCTCATGCTCTCAGTGGGTTTCATGCAATCAGTGGGTCTCCTGCTCTCAGTGGGTCTCATGCTCTCAGTGGGTCTCATGCATTCAGTGGGTCTCATGCATTCAGTGGGTCTCATGCTCTCAGTGGGTTTCATGCATTCAGTGGGTCTCATGCTCTCAGTGGGTTTCATGCATTCAGTGGGTCTCATGGATTCAGTGGGTCTCATGCTCTCAGGGGGTTTCATGCATTCAGTGGGTCTCATATATTCAGTGGGTTTCATGCATTCAGTGAGTCTCATGCATTCAGTGGGTCTCATGCATTCAGTGGGTCTCATGCTCTCAGGGGGTTTCATCCATTCAGTGGGTCTCATGCATTCAGTGGGTTTCATGCATTCAGTGAGTCTCATGCATTCAGTGGGTCTCATGCATTCAGTGGGTCTCATGCTCTCAAGGGGTTTAATGCATTCAGTGGGTCTCATGCTCTCAGTGGGTCTCATGCATTCAGTGGGTCTCATGCTCTCAGTGGGTCTCATGCATTCAGTGGGTTTCATGCATTCAGTGGGTCTCATGCATTCAGGGGGGTTCATGCATTCAGTGGGTCTCATGCATTCATTGGGTTTCATGCCTTCAGTGGGTCTCATCCTCTCAGAGGGTTTCATGCATTCAGTGGGTCTCATGCATTCAGTGGGTCTTATGCATTCAGTGGGTCTCATGCTCTCAGGGGGGTTCAAGCCTTCAGTGGGTCTCATGCTCTCAGTGGGTCTCATGCATTCAGTGGGTCTCATGCTCTCAGTGGGTCTCATGCATTCAGTGGGTTTCATGCATTCAGTGGGTCTCATGTATTCAGGGGGTTTCATGCATTCAGTGGGTCTCATGCATTCATTGGGTTTCATGCCTTCAGTGGGTCTCATCCTATCAGAGGGTTTCATGCATTCATTGGGTTTAATGCCTTCAGTGGGTCTCATGCATTCAGTGGGTCTCATGCTCTCAGTGGGTCTCATGCTCTCAGTGGGTCTCATGCTCTCATTGGGTCTCATGCATTAAGTGGGTTTCATGCATTCAGTGGGTCTCATGCTCAGTGGGTCTCATGATCTCAGTGGGTCTCATGCATTCAGTGGGTCTCATGCTCTCAGTGGGTTTCATGCACTTATTGGGTTTCATGCCTTCAGTGGGTCTCATCCTCTCAGTGGGTCTCATGCATTCAGTGGGTATCATGCTCTCAGTGGGTCTCATGCATTCAGTGGGTTTCATGCCTTCAGTGGATCTCATGCATTCAGTGGGTCTCATGCTCTCAGTGGGTCTCATGCTCTCAGTGGGTCTCATGCATTCAGTGGTTTTCATGCCTTCAGTGGGTCTCATGCATTCAGTGGGTTTCATGCCTTCAGTGGGTCTCATGCATTCAGTGGGTCTCATGCTCTCAGTGGGTCTCATGCTCTCAGTGGGTCTCATGCATTCAGTGGGTCTCATGCTCTCAGTGGGTCTCATGCATTCAGTGGGTCTAATGCTCTCAGTGGGTTTCATGCATTCAGTGGGTCTCATGCTCTCAGTGGGTTTCATGCATTTAGTGGGTCTCATGCTCTCAGTGGGTTTCATGCATTCAGTGGGTCTCATGCTCTCAGTGGGTCTCATGCATTCAGTGGGTCTCGTGCTCTCAGTGGGTCTCATGCCTTCAGTGGGTCTAATGCTCTCAGTGGGTCTAATGCTCTCAGTGGGTTTCATGCATTCAGTGGGTCTCATGCTCTCAGTGGGTTTCATGCATTTAGTGGGTCTCATGCTCTCAGTGGGTTTCATGCATTCAGTGGGTCTCATGCTCTCAGTGGGTCTCATCCTCTCAGTGGGTTTCATGCATTCATTGGGTTTCATGCCTTCAGTGGATCTCATCCTCTCAGTGGGTCTCATGCTCTCAGTGGGTTTCATGCATTCAGTGGGTCTCATGCATTCAGTGGGTCTCATGCTCTCAGTGGGTCTCATGCATTCAGTGGGTTTCATGCATTCAGTGGGTCTCATGCATTCAGTGGGTTTCATGCATTCATTTGGTCTCATGCCTTAAGTGGGTCTCATCCTCTCAGTGGGTCTCATGCATTCAGTGGGTCTGATGCTCTCAGTGGGTTTCATAGATTCAGTGGGTCTCATGCTCTCAGTGGGTTTCATGCAATCAGTGGGTCTCATGCTCTCAGTGGGTCTCATGCTCTCAGTGGGTTTCATGCATTCAGTGGGTCTCATGCATTCAGGGGTTTCATGCATTCAGTGGGTCTCATGCATTCATTGGGTTTCATGCCTTCAGTGGGTCTCATCCTCTCAGAGGGTTGCATGCATTCAGTGGGTCTCATGCATTCAGTGGGTCTCATGCATTCAGTGGGTCTCATGCTCTCAGGGGGGTTCAAGCCTTCAGTGGGTCTCATGCTCTCAGTGGGTCTCATGCATTCAGTGGGTCTCATGCTCTCAGTGGGTCTCATGCATTCAGTGGGTTTCATGCATTCAGTGGGTCTCATGTATTCAGGGGGTTTCATGCATTCAGTGGGTCTCATGCATTCATTGGGTTTCATGCCTTCAGTGGGTCTCATCCTCTCAGAGGGTTTCATGCATTCAGTGGGTTTCATGCATTCATTGGGTTTCATGCCTTCAGTGGGTCTCATGCATTCAGTGGGTCTCATGCTCTCAGTGGGTCTCATGCTCTCAGTGGGTCTCATGCTCTCACTGGGTCTCATGCATTCAGTGGGTTTCATGCATTCAGTGGGTCTCATGCTCAGTGGGTCTCATGCTCTCAGTGGGTCTCATGCTCTCAGTGGGTCTCATGCTCTCAGTGGGTCTCATGCATTCAGTGGGTTTCATGCATTCAGTGGGTCTCATGCTCAGTGGGTCTCATGCTCTCAGTGGGTCTCATCCTCTCAGTGGGTCTTATGCTCTCAGTGGATCTCATGCATTCAGTGGGTCTCATGCTCTCAGTGGGTCTCATGCTCTCAGTGGGTCTCATGCATTCAGTGGTTTTCATGCCTTCAGTGGGTCTCATGCATTCAGTGGGTTTCATGCATACAGTGGGTTTCATTCATTCAGTGGGTCTCATGCATTCAGTGGGTCTCATGCCTTCAGTGGGTTTCATGCATTCAGTGAGTCTCATGCATTCAGTGGGTTTCATGCATTCAGTGGGTCTCATGCATTCAGTGGGACTCATGCCTTCAGTGGGTCTCATGCATTCAGTGGGTCTCGTGCTCTCTGTGGGTCTCATGCTCTCAGTGGGTCTCATGCTCTCAGTGGGTCTCATGCATTCAGTGGGTCTCGTGCTCTCAGTGGGTCTCATGCATTCAGTGGGTCTAATGCTCTCAGTGGGTTTCATGCATTCAGTGGGTCTCATGCTCTCAGTGGGTTTCTGCATTTAGTGGGTCTCATGCTCTCAGTGGGTTTCATGCATTCAGTGGGTCTCATGCTCTCAGTGGGTCTCATGCTCTCAGTGGGTCTCATGCTCTCAGTGGGTTTCATGCATTCATTGGGTTTCATGCCTTCAGTGGGTCTCATCCTCTCAGTGGGTCTCATGCTCTCAGTGGGTTTCATGCATTCAGTGGGTCTCATGCATTCAGTGGGTCTCATGCCGTCAGTGGGTCTCATGCATTCAGTGGGTCTCATGCTCTCAGTGGGTCTCATGCTCTCAGTGGGTCTCATGCTCTCAGTGGGTCTCATGCTCTCAGTGGGTCTCATGCATTCAGTGGGTTCCATGCATTCAGTGGGTCTCATGCATTCAGTGGGTTTCATGCATTCAGTGGGTCTCATGCCTTAAGTGGGTCTCATCCTCTCAGTGGGTCTCATGCATTCAGTGGGTCTGATGCTCTCAGTGGGTTTCATGCATTCAGTGGGTCTCATGCTCTCAGTGGGTTTCATGCAATCAGTGGGTCTCCTGCTCTCAGTGGGTCTCATGCTCTCAGTGGGTCTCATGCATTCAGTGGGTCTCATGCATTCAGTGGGTCTCATGCTCTCAGTGGGTTTCATGCATTCAGTGGGTCTCATGCTCTCAGTGGGTTTCATGCATTCAGTGGGTCTCATGGATTCAGTGGGTCTCATGCTCTCAGGGGGTTTCATGCATTCAGTGGGTCTCATATATTCAGTGGGTTTCATGCATTCAGTGAGTCTCATGCATTCAGTGGGTCTCATGCATTCAGTGGGTCTCATGCTCTCAGGGGGTTTCATCCATTCAGTGGGTCTCATGCATTCAGTGGGTTTCATGCATTCAGTGAGTCTCATGCATTCAGTGGGTCTCATGCATTCAGTGGGTCTCATGCTCTCAAGGGGTTTAATGCATTCAGTGGGTCTCATGCTCTCAGTGGGTCTCATGCATTCAGTGGGTCTCATGCTCTCAGTGGGTCTCATGCATTCAGTGGGTTTCATGCATTCAGTGGGTCTCATGCATTCAGGGGGTTTCATGCATTCAGTGGGTCTCATGCATTCATTGGGTTTCATGCCTTCAGTGGGTCTCATCCTCTCAGAGGGTTTCATGCATTCAGTGGGTCTCATGCATTCAGTGGGTCTTATGCATTCAGTGGGTCTCATGCTCTCAGGGGGGTTCAAGCCTTCAGTGGGTCTCATGCTCTCAGTGGGTCTCATGCATTCAGTGGGTCTCATGCTCTCAGTGGGTCTCATGCATTCAGTGGGTTTCATGCATTCAGTGGGTCTCATGTATTCAGGGGGTTTCATGCATTCAGTGGGTCTCATGCATTCATTGGGTTTCATGCCTTCAGTGGGTCTCATCCTATCAGAGGGTTTCATGCATTCATTGGGTTTAATGCCTTCAGTGGGTCTCATGCATTCAGTGGGTCTCATGCTCTCAGTGGGTCTCATGCTCTCAGTGGGTCTCATGCTCTCATTGGGTCTCATGCATTAAGTGGGTTTCATGCATTCAGTGGGTCTCATGCTCAGTGGGTCTCATGCTCTCAGTGGGTCTCATGCATTCAGTGGGTCTCATGCTCTCAGTGGGTTTCATGCACTTATTGGGTTTCATGCCTTCAGTGGGTCTCATCCTCTCAGTGGGTCTCATGCATTCAGTGGGTATCATGCTCTCAGTGGGTCTCATGCATTCAGTGGGTTTCATGCCTTCAGTGGATCTCATGCATTCAGTGGGTCTCATGCTCTCAGTGGGTCTCATGCTCTCAGTGGGTCTCATGCATTCAGTGGTTTTCATGCCTTCAGTGGGTCTCATGCATTCAGTGGGTTTCATGCCTTCAGTGGGTCTCATGCATTCAGTGGGTCTCATGCTCTCAGTGGGTCTCATGCTCTCAGTGGGTCTCATGCATTCAGTGGGTCTCATGCTCTCAGTGGGTCTCATGCATTCAGTGGGTCTAATGCTCTCAGTGGGTTTCATGCATTCAGTGGGTCTCATGCTCTCAGTGGGTTTCATGCATTTAGTGGGTCTCATGCTCTCAGTGGGTTTCATGCATTCAGTGGGTCTCATGCTCTCAGTGGGTCTCATGCATTCAGTGGGTCTCGTGCTCTCAGTGGGTCTCATGCCTTCAGTGGGTCTAATGCTCTCAGTGGGTCTAATGCTCTCAGTGGGTTTCATGCATTCAGTGGGTCTCATGCTCTCAGTGGGTTTCATGCATTTAGTGGGTCTCATGCTCTCAGTGGGTTTCATGCATTCAGTGGGTCTCATGCTCTCAGTGGGTCTCATCCTCTCAGTGGGTTTCATGCATTCATTGGGTTTCATGCCTTCAGTGGATCTCATCCTCTCAGTGGGTCTCATGCTCTCAGTGGGTTTCATGCATTCAGTGGGTCTCATGCATTCAGTGGGTCTCATGCTCTCAGTCGGTCTCATGCATTCAGTGGGTTTCATGCATTCAGTGGGTCTCATGCATTCAGTGGGTTTCATGCATTCATTTGGTCTCATGCCTTAAGTGGGTCTCATCCTCTCAGTGGGTCTCATGCATTCAGTGGGTCTGATGCTCTCAGTGGGTTTCATAGATTCAGTGGGTCTCATGCTCTCAGTGGGTTTCATGCAATCAGTGGGTCTCATGCTCTCAGTGGGTCTCATGCTCTCAGTGGGTTTCATGCATTCAGTGGGTCTCATGCATTCAGGGGTTTCATGCATTCAGTGGGTCTCATGCATTCATTGGGTTTCATGCCTTCAGTGGGTCTCATCCTCTCAGAGGGTTTCATGCATTCAGTGGGTCTCATGCATTCAGTGGGTCTCATGCATTCAGTGGGTCTCATGCTCTCAGGGGGGTTCAAGCCTTCAGTGGGTCTCATGCTCTCAGTGGGTCTCATGCATTCAGTGGGTCTCATGCTCTCAGTGGGTCTCATGCATTCAGTGGGTTTCATGCATTCAGTGGGTCTCATGTATTCAGGGGGTTTCATGCATTCAGTGGGTCTCATGCATTCATTGGGTTTCATGCCTTCAGTGGGTCTCATCCTCTCAGAGGGTTTCATGCATTCATTGGGTTTCATGCCTTCAGTGGGTCTCATGCATTCAGTGGGTCTCATGCTCTCAGTGGGTCTCATGCTCTCAGTGGGTCTCATGCTCTCATTGGGTCTCATGCATTAAGTGGGTTTCATGCATTCAGTGGGTCTCATGCTCAGTGGGTCTCATGCTCTCAGTGGGTCTCATGCATTCAGTGGGTCTCATGCTCTCAGTGGGTTTCATGCACTTATTGGGTTTCATGCCTTCAGTGGGTCTCATCCTCTCAGTGGGTCTTATGCTCTCAGTGGGTCTCATGCATTCAGTGGGTATCATGCTCTCAGTGGGTCTCATGCATTCAGTGGGTTTCATGCCTTCAGTGGATCTCATGCATTCAGTGGGTCTCATGCTCTCAGTGGGTCTCATGCTCTCAGTGGGTCTCATGCATTCAGTGGTTTTCATGCCTTCAGTGGGTCTCATGCATTCAGTGGGTTTCATGCCTTCAGTGGGTCTCATGCATTCAGTGGGTCTCATGCTCTCAGTGGGTCTCATGCTCTCAGTGGGTCTCATGCATTCAGTGGGTCTCATGCTCTCAGTGGGTCTCATGCATTCAGTGGGTCTAATGCTCTCAGTGGGTTTCATGCATTCAGTGGGTCTCATGCTCTCAGTGGGTTTCATGCATTTAGTGGGTCTCATGCTCTCAGTGGGTTTCATGCATTCAGTGGGTCTCATGCTCTCAGTGGGTCTCATGCATTCAGTGGGTCTCGTGCTCTCAGTGGGTCTCATGCTCTCAGTGGGTCTCATCCTCTCAGTGGGTTTCATGCAATTCATTGGGTTTCATGCCTTCAGTGGATCTCATCCTCTCAGTGGGTCTCATGCTCTCAGTGGGTTTCATGCATTCAGTGGGTCTCATGCATTCAGTGGGTCTCATGCCGTCAGTGGGTCTCATGCATTCAGTGGGTCTCATGCTCTCAGTGGGTCTCATGCTCTCAGTGGGTCTCATGCTCTCATTGGGTCTCATGCATTCAGTGGGTTTCATGCATTCAGTGGGTCTCATGCATTCAGTGGGTTTCATGCATTCATTTGGTCTCATGCCTTAAGTGGGTCTCATCCTCTCAGTGGGTCTCATGCATTCAGTGGGTCTGATGCTCTCAGTGGGTTTCATGCAATCAGTGGGTCTCATGCTCTCAGTGGGTCTCATGCTCTCAGTGGGTTTCATGCATTCAGTGGGTCTCATGCATTCAGGGGTTTCATGCATTCAGTGGGTCTCATGCATTCATTGGGTTTCATGCCTTCAGTGGGTCTCATCCTCTCAGAGGGTTTCATGCATTCAGTGGGTCTCATGCATTCAGTGGGTCTCATGCATTCAGTGGGTCTCATGCTCTCAGGGGGGTTCAAGCCTTCAGTGGGTCTCATGCTCTCAGTGGGTCTCATGCATTCAGTGGGTCTCATGCTCTCAGTGGGTCTCATGCATTCAGTGGGTTTCATGCATTCAGTGGGTCTCATGTATTCAGGGGGTTTCATGCATTCAGTGGGTCTCATGCATTCATTGGGTTTCATGCCTTCAGTGGGTCTCATCCTCTCAGAGGGTTTCATGCATTCATTGGGTTTCATGCCTTCAGTGGGTCTCATGCATTCAGCTGGTCTCATGCTCTCAGTGGGTCTCATGCTCTCAGTGGGTCTCATGCTCTCATTGGGTCTCATGCATTAAGTGGGTTTCATGCATTCAGTGGGTCTCATGCTCAGTGGGTCTCATGCTCTCAGTGGGTCTCATGCATTCAGTGGGTCTCATGCTCTCAGTGGGTTTCATGCACTTATTGGGTTTCATGCCTTCAGTGGGTCTCATCCTCTCAGTGGGTCTTATGCTCTCAGTGGGTCTCATGCATTCAGTGGGTATCATGCTCTCAGTGGGTCTCATGCATTCAGTGGGTTTCATGCCTTCAGTGGATCTCATGCATTCAGTGGGTCTCATGCTCTCAGTGGGTCTCATGCTCTCAGTGGGTCTCATGCATTCAGTGGTTTTCATGCCTTCAGTGGGTCTCATGCATTCAGTGGGTTTCATGCCTCCAGTGGGTCTCATGCATTCAGTGGGTCTCATGCTCTCAGTGGGTCTCATGCTCTCAGTGGGTCTCATGCATTCAGTGGGTCTCATGCTCTCAGTGGGTCTCATTCATTCAGTGGGTCTCATGCTCTCAGTGGGTTTCATGCATTCAGTGGGTCTCAT
Source organism: Cyprinodon diabolis (assembly GCA_030533445.1). Classification (NCBI taxonomy): domain Eukaryota; kingdom Metazoa; phylum Chordata; class Actinopteri; order Cyprinodontiformes; family Cyprinodontidae; genus Cyprinodon; species Cyprinodon diabolis. Next base: position 120,722 of record CM060080.1, on the reverse strand, counting down.
GCTCTCAGTGGGTTTCATGCATTTAGTGGGTCTCATGCTCTCAGTGGGTTTCATGCATTCAGTGGGTCTCATGCTCTCAGTGGGTCTCATGCTCTCAGTGGGTCTCATCCTCTCAGTGGGTTTCATGCAATTCATTGGGTTTCATGCCTTCAGTGGATCTCATCCTCTCAGTGGGTCTCATGCTCTCAGTGGGTTTCATGCATTCAGTGGGTCTCATGCATTCAGTGGGTCTCATGCCGTCAGTGGGTCTCATGCATTCAGTGGGTCTCATGCTCTCAGTGGGTCTCATGCTCTCAGTGGGTCTCATGCTCTCAGTGGGTCTCATGCATTCAGTGGGTTTCATGCATTCAGTGGGTCTCATGCATTCAGTGGGTTTCATGCATTCATTTGGTCTCATGCCTTAAGTGGGTCTCATCCTCTCAGTGGGTCTCATGCATTCAGTGGGTCTGATGCTCTCAGTGGGTTTCATAGATTCAGTGGGTCTCATGCTCTCAGTGGGTTTCATGCAATCAGTGGGTCTCATGCTCTCAGTGGGTCTCATGCTCTCAGTGGGTTTCATGCATTCAGTGGGTCTCATGCATTCAGGGGTTTCATGCATTCAGTGGGTCTCATGCATTCATTGGGTTTCATGCCTTCAGTGGGTCTCATCCTCTCAGAGGGTTTCATGCATTCAGTGGGTCTCATGCATTCAGTGGGTCTCATGCATTCAGTGGGTCTCATGCTCTCAGGGGGGTTCAAGCCTTCAGTGGGTCTCATGCTCTCAGTGGGTCTCATGCATTCAGTGGGTCTCATGCTCTCAGTGGGTCTCATGCATTCAGTGGGTTTCATGCATTCAGTGGGTCTCATGTATTCAGGGGGTTTCATGCATTCAGTGGGTCTCATGCATTCATTGGGTTTCATGCCTTCAGTGGGTCTCATCCTCTCAGAGGGTTTCATGCATTCATTGGGTTTCATGCCTTCAGTGGGTCTCATGCATTCAGTGGGTCTCATGCTCTCAGTGGGTCTCATGCTCTCATTGGGTCTCATGCATTAAGTGGGTTTCATGCATTCAGTGGGTCTCATTCTCAGTGGGTCTCATGCTCTCAGTGGGTCTCATGCATTCAGTGGGTCTCATGCTCTCAGTGGGTTTCATGCACTTATTGGGTTTCATGCCTTCAGTGGGTCTCATCCTCTCAGTGGGTCTTATGCTCTCAGTGGGTCTCATGCATTCAGTGGGTATCATGCTCTCAGTGGGTCTCATGCATTCAGTGGGTTTCATGCCTTCAGTGGATCTCATGCATTCAGTGGGTCTCATGCTCTCAGTGGGTCTCATGCTCTCAGTGGGTCTCATGCATTCAGTGGTTTTCATGCCTTCAGTGGGTCTCATGCATTCAGTGGGTTTCATGCCTTCAGTGGGTCTCATGCATTCAGTGGGTCTCATGCTCTCAGTGGGTCTCATGCTCTCAGTGGGTCTCATGCATTCAGTGGGTCTCATGCTCTCAGTGGGTCTCATACATTCAGTGGGTCTAATGCTCTCAGTGGGTTTCATGCATTCAGTGGGTCTCATGCTCTCAGTGGGTTTCATGCATTTAGTGGGTCTCATGCTCTCAGTGGGTCTCATGCATTCAGTGGGTCTCGTGCTCTCAGTGGGTCTCATGCTCTCAGTGGGTCTCATCCTCTCAGTGGGTTTCATGCAATTCATTGGGTTTCATGCCTTCAGTGGATCTCATCCTCTCAGTGGGTCTCATGCTCTCAGTGGGTTTCATGCATTCAGTGGGTCTCATGCATTCAGTGGGTCTCATGCCGTCAGTGGGTCTCATGCATTCAGTGGGTCTCATGCTCTCAGTGGGTCTCATGCTCTCAGTGGGTCTCATGCATTCAGTGGGTTTCATGCATTCAGTGGGTCTCATGCATTCAGTGGGTTTCATGCATTCATTTGGTCTCATGCCTTAAGTGGGTCTCATCCTCTCAGTGGGTCTCATGCATTCAGTGGGTCTGATGCTCTCAGTGGGTTTCATAGATTCAGTGGGTCTCATGCTCTCAGTGGGTTTCATGCAATCAGTGGGTCTCATGCTCTCAGTGGGTCTCATGCTCTCAGTGGGTTTCATGCATTCAGTGGGTCTCATGCATACAGGGGTTTCATGCATTCAGTGGGTCTCATGCATTCATTGGGTTTCATGCCTTCAGTGGGTCTCATCCTCTCAGAGGGTTTCATGCATTCAGTGGGTCTCATGCATTCAGTGGGTCTCATGCATTCAGTGGGTCTCATGCTCTCAGGGGGGTTCAAGCCTTCAGTGGGTCTCATGGTCTCAGTGGGTCTCATGCATTCAGTGGGTCTCATGCTCTCAATGGGTCTCATGCATTCAGTGGGTTTCATGCATTCAGTGGGTCTCATGTATTCAGGGGGTTTCATGCATTCAGTGGGTCTCATGCATTCATTGGGTTTCATGCCTTCAGTGGGTCTCATCCTCTGAGGGTTTCATGCATTCATTGGGTTTCATGCCTTCAGTGGGTCTCATGCATTCAGTGGGTCTCATGCTCTCAGTGGGTCTCATGCTCTCAGTGGGTCTCATGCTCTCATTGGGTCTCATGCATTAAGTGGGTTTCATGCATTCAGTGGGTCTCATGCTCAGTGGGTCTCATGCTCTCAGTGGGTCTCATGCATTCAGTGGGTCTCATGCTCTCAGTGGGTTTCATGCACTTATTGGGTTTCATGCCTTCAGTGGGTCTCATCCTCTCAGTGGGTCTTATGCTCTCAGTGGGTCTCATGCATTCAGTGGGTATCATGCTCTCAGTGGGTCTCATGCATTCAGTGGGTTTCATGCCTTCAGTGGATCTCATGCATTCAGTGGGTCTCATGCTCTCAGTGGGTCTCATGCATTCAGTGGGTCTCGTGCTCTCAGTGGGTCTCATGCTCTCAGTGGGTCTCATCCTCTCAGTGGGTTTCATGCAATTCATTGGGTTTCATGCCTTCAGTGGATCTCATCCTCTCAGTGGGTCTCATGCTCTCAGTGGGTTTCATGCATTCAGTGGGTCTCATGCATTCAGTGGGTCTCATGCCGTCAGTGGGTCTCATGCATTCAGTGGGTCTCATGCTCTCAGTGGGTCTCATGCTCTCAGTGGGTCTCATGCTCTCAGTGGGTCTCATGCATTCAGTGGGTTTCATGCGTTCAGTGGGTCTCATGCATTCAGTGGGTTTCATGCATTCATTTGGTCTCATGCCTTAAGTGGGTCTCATCCTCTCAGTGGGTCTCATGCATTCAGTGGGTCTGATGCTCTCAGTGGGTTTCATAGATTCAGTGGGTCTCATGCTCTCAGTGGGTTTCATGCAATCAGTGGGTCTCATGCTCTCAGTGGGTCTCATGCTCTCAGTGGGTTTCATGCATTCAGTGGGTCTCATGCATTCAGGGGTTTCATGCATTCAGTGGGTCTCATGCATTCATTGGGTTTCATGCCTTCAGTGGGTCTCATCCTCTCAGAGGGTTTCATGCATTCAGTGGGTCTCGTGCATTCAGTGGGTCTCATGCATTCAGTGGGTCTCATGCTCTCAGGGGGGTTCAAGCCTTCAGTGGGTCTCATGCTCTCAGTGGGTCTCATGCATTCAGTGGGTCTCATGCTCTCAATGGGTCTCATGCATTCAGTGGGTTTCATGCATTCAGTGGGTCTCATGTATTCAGGGGGTTTCATGCATTCAGTGGGTCTCATGCATTCATTGGGTTTCATGCCTTCAGTGGGTCTCATCCTCTGAGGGTTTCATGCATTCATTGGGTTTCATGCCTTCAGTGGGTCTCATGCATTCAGTGGGTCTCATGCTCTCAGTGGGTCTCATGCTCTCAGTGGGTCTCATGCTCTCATTGGGTCTCATGCATTAAGTGGGTTTCATGCATTCAGTGGGTCTCATGCTCAGTGGGTCTCATGCTCTCAGTGGGTCTCATGCACTCAGTGGGTCTCATGCTCTCAGTGGGTTTCATGCACTTATTGGGTTTCATGCCTTCAGTGGGTCTCATCCTCTCAGTGGGTCTTATGCTCTCAGTGGGTCTCATGCATTCAGTGGGTATCATGCTCTCAGTGGGTCTCATGCATTCAGTGGGTTTCATGCCTTCAGTGGATCTCATGCATTCAGTGGGTCTCATGCTCTCAGTGGGTCTCATGCTCTCAGTGGGTCTCATGCATTCAGTGGGTCTCATGCATTCAGTGGGTTTAATGCTCTCAGTGGGTTTCATGCATTCAGTGGGTCTCATGCTCTCAGTGGGTTTCATGCATTTAGTGGGTCTCATGCTCTCAGTGGGTTTCATGCATTCAGTGGGTCTCATGCTCTCAGTGGGTCTCATGCATTCAGTGGGTCTCGTGCTCTCAGTGGGTCTCATGCCTTCAGTGGGTCTAATGCTCTCAGTGGGTCTAATGCTCTCAGTGGGTTTCATGCATTCAGTGGGTCTCATGCTCTCAGTGGGTTTCATGCATTTAGTGGGTCTCATGCTCTCAGTGGGTTTCATGCATTCAGTGGGTCTCATGCTCTCAGTGGGTCTCATCCTCTCAGTGGGTTTCATGCATTCATTGGGTTTCATGCCTTCAGTGGATCTCATCCTCTCAGTGGGTCTCATGCTCTCAGTGGGTTTCATGCATTCAGTGGGTCTCATGCATTCAGTGGGTCTCATGCATTCAGTGGGTCTCATGCCGTCAGTGGGTCTCATGCATTCAGTGGGTCTCATGCTCTCAGTGGGTCTCATGCTCTCAGTGGGTCTCATGCTCTCAGTGGGTTTCATGCATTCAGTGGGTCTCATGCATTCAGTGGGTCTCATGCCGTCAGTGGGTCTCATGCATTCAGTGGGTCTCATGCTCTCAGTGGGTCTCATGCTCTCAGTGGGTCTCATGCTCTCAGTGGGTCTCATGCATTCAGTGGGTTTCATGCATTCAGTGGGTCTCATGCATTCAGTGGGTTTCATGCATTCATTTGGTCTCATGCCTTAAGTGGGTCTCATCCTCTCAGTGGGTCTCATGCATTCAGTGGGTCTGATGCTCTCAGTGGGTTTCATAGATTCAGTGGGTCTCATGCTCTCAGTGGGTTTCATGCAATCAGTGGGTCTCATGCTCTCAGTGGGTCTCATGCTCTCAGTGGGTTTCATGCATTCAGTGGGTCTCATGCATTCAGGGGTTTCATGCATTCAGTGGGTCTCATGCATTCATTGGGTTTCATGCCTTCAGTGGGTCTCATCCTCTCAGAGGGTTTCATGCATTCAGTGGGTCTCATGCATTCAGTGGGTTTCATGCATTCAGTGGGTCTCATGCATTCAGTGGGTTTCATGCATTCATTTGGTCTCATGCCTTAAGTGGGTCTCATCCTCTCAGTGGGTCTCATGCATTCAGTGGGTCTGATGCTCTCAGTGGGTTTCATAGATTCAGTGGGTCTCATGCTCTCAGTGGGTCTCATGCATTCAGTGGGTCTCATGCTCTCAATGGGTCTCATGCATTCAGTGGGTTTCATGCATTCAGTGGGTCTCATGTATTCAGGGGGTTTCATGCATTCAGTGGGTCTCATGCATTCATTGGGTTTCATGCCTTCAGTGGGTCTCATCCTCTGAGGGTTTCATGCATTCATTGGGTTTCATGCCTTCAGTGGGTCTCATGCATTCAGTGGGTCTCATGCTCTCAGTGGGTCTCATGCTCTCAGTGGGTCTCATGCTCTCATTGGGTCTCATGCATTAAGTGGGTTTCATGCATTCAGTGGGTCTCATGCTCAGTGGGTCTCATGCTCTCAGTGGGTCTCATGCATTCAGTGGGTCTCATGCTCTCAGTGGGTTTCATGCACTTATTGGGTTTCATGCCTTCAGTGGGTCTCATCCTCTCAGTGGGTCTTATGCTCTCAGTGGGTCTCATGCATTCAGTGGGTATCATGCTCTCAGTGGGTCTCATGCATTCAGTGGGTTTCATGCCTTCAGTGGATCTCATGCATTCAGTGGGTCTCATGCTCTCAGTGGGTCTCATGCATTCAGTGGGTCTCGTGCTCTCAGTGGGTCTCATGCTCTCAGTGGGTCTCATCC